>CAWUFW010012855.1:0-514530 GCA_963921515.1 Calotriton arnoldi | reverse complement strand
GCTTCTCCGAGTCGTTCACGCTGTGTTTCTGCTATGTTTATTGTGCGGCGTACGCGTCGGTCGCGGTGTATTGGGTTGCTTCGGCTGGGTTTTGTATGCGTGTTGGTCGTGCGGCTTGGTTCCGTGCAACTCGGTCTGGTTTTCCACGCATTGCATCGTACTACGCGGCTCGGAGTTCACGTGTACGTTTCGTTCGGGTTCCTTCCTGGTGCGTGTCGGTCAGTTCGATTCGCGTGGTTTTCCGGCCAATAGCTTGTTTCCGTCCTGTTCAGTCGTTCGGCTTGTGTTCCGTACGAGTCGGTCGTGTTTCACATGCATTTCATCGTACTACCCAGGTCGGGCAGCGCCGGTACGTGTCAGTCGGACTTTATTCCCGGACCGAGTCGATCGGTACGTTTTCCGGCCCGAATCGGAATCGGCCCCTTAGTCTTATCCATATTTACGGTTAAATGATTTGCACCACAATATTTACTAAATGCATCTAACTTCCGCTGCAGACCCAGCTCTGTCTGGTCCAAAATTGCTAGGTCATCAGCATAAAGTAGACAGGATACTTGTTTTCCATTCATTTTTGGGCTCACACTTCTGTCTACTTCCAAAAACTTTGGCAAATCTGCCAAGAAAATAGCGAAGGGTAAGGGGGCCAATACACAGCCCTGTCTTAGGCCATTGTTGATCACTATTTTCTGCGTCAAGCATCCCACCTTCTCCTTAATTACTTGGGCCCAATTCAGAGTATGTAACTCCTGGATTACCACCGGGAGCCCTTCTGGGATGTCATATTTTTTCAAGGTCTGCCAAAGACAACTCCTGTCGACCAAGTCAAACGCGGCGGGGAAGTCTACAAAGCACCAGTACAACTTCCCTCTTTGCTCCATATACTTTCGTGCCATCGCCCATAGAGCAAAACAGTGGTCGATCGTTGAGTGTCCTTCCTTAAAACCTCCTTGTTCCACTGGCACGATCGACCGCTGAACCACCCAATCCTTCAAGCTACCCAGGACTATCCTTGAAAAGACCTTCTCACCAATATCTAACAAGTAAATCAATCTATAGTTCTTCTGGGCTTTCTTGTCCCCCTTCTTGTGTATTGGTCTAATTATGGACCCCCTCCAGTTTTTTGGAATATTACCAGACTCTAATATGGCTAAAAACATGTGAGATAGAAATTCTGCCCACCAATTTAACTGGGTCTTTATTATAACTGCAGGGAGGTTATCGGGGCTTGCTGCCCTGGATATGTTAACTTTCTTATAATATCCTTTACGTCATCTACAGTAAAGAGATTATTCAATTTGTCAACCTCCCCACCCCAGTGTGTTTGTTTACTTACTGTGGCCACTACATTTGGCCCATACAATTCGCCTAAGTACTCTTCCCATGCTGCTTCCTCCACTACACAGCTCAAGGTCCCGGGTGTCTGTCCAGTGGCTTCCTGTATTAGCCTCCAGAACTGAAACACATTTTTTGTTTCTATTGTTTCCAGTAGGCTCTCCCAGCTTTTCCCTTTGTAAATTCTCTTCTAGTTCCTAACTAACATTTTATATTCCTTTTTTAGTTTAAACAATTTTAGCTGCCCTCTCTGATCAAACCTTGTTCTTAAACTTCTTTCTTCTCTTCTTATTAACCTTTTCATATTCAAACATTCTATATTGAACCAACCAGATCGTCTACCATGGGTTATTTGTTTTTCACTATGACAATTTTTCTTGTTTTTTAGCTCAACTCTGAGGCAATGGACTACATGTTCTATTATTTCTTCAAACCAGGATACCTTCTGCCCCCTTGCAGTTTATGTGTTTAAAGTCTGTTGGAAGTTAGTCAATTTTTTGACATAGTCATCCGTTAGTCTTGTTGTCAGGCATTTAGGGTACTCCAATAGTTGTGGAAGTACTATTTCACGGTGACTCATAGACCCCCTAAATATTTTAAAGTGGAAGGGGTTATGGTCACTGCCTTCTCTTTGGGATATCTGGAAGCCTTTTACAGTTGAAAAATTACATACTTGAATAAACACGTAGTCAATGGGGCAATGCTGCATGCCTATCTTAAAGGTTTGTTTTGCAGGGCGATCAGTTTTCATCCTGCCGTTTAGACTAAACAAACCTTTTGACCCCAAGTACTTCCCTAATGTTAAATCTTGTCTGGTTGACGTGCTTTTGGGAAAGACTAATGGCTCTATATTGTATGCACCCAGTATTTATTTAAACCAAGGATCTAATTTCTTTGGATTCAATTTGTGATTAAAATCGCCCATCACAATGATCAAATCATTACCATGCTTTTCGCACAATGCATCCACATCTTCCTTGAAGTGTTCCAACTCCACCCCATACTCAACCTGGGAACCCCATTGCATGTATACATTCACTAGTACCAGATTTTCATACTTCCTGTCTGTAACCAATAGTGAGACCTTGCAGGCGAGGAGCCACTTACATGTTACATTTAGTGGCGTCACCTTTTTTTGCAATCCTAGTTGAAATTAGGGTCATAATCCCCCCCGAGGGACGACCACACATTCTTTTCATGGCTGGTCTATGTAGTCGGGTGTACCCTTCGATTTCAGGGGTTTTGTCGCATAGCCAAGTTTCCTGTAGACATATAATTGCTGCACACTGGGCTAGTTGTTTTACATTTTCAGCCTTTAGCTGACCTTCTAACCCATTTATGTTCCATGATATAATTGTTATGCTATGCAACACCCCTGTTTCCTAGTCGATTCCGCTTAGACAATCAGACTCATTCTGATTCCAATGGGTCCAAATAACTGTTTTCTAAACTCCAATTACCCCAAGGGTTACTAAGCTCTGCAGCCTCCACCGCTATTTTGATGTTTTCTTTTTCACCACCCTCACCAACTATCAACTTTACCTGTTTTTTCCCTAGACCAGCGTGACATTTCAAGAAGGTACTTCTAGGTTGGGTGCTCCCCTCTCCTTCCAGTTCTGGGATTAGCCTTATCCCTTCTTTCAATCTCTCCTTTTCCGCTTTTACAATAGCTGCCTTTACCAGCCCTGAATACACCAAAACCTTGGTAATTTCCTTCCCTTTAATATTATTGCTGAAGCCTACATGCCTCAAGTCCTTTGTCCCAATTCCCCTCAGGCTTAAGCATTTGGAGAAAGAATAAAGAAGCTGGGACCGATTTAGGGGTATGATTTTCCTTGTTTTTTTCCTCCCCTTCTCTGATTCGGAAGGCTCAAAATATAACCACATATTACCACTTAATTCTACTTCACTGGGGCCGCTCTTCTCTCTTCCCTGGTTCTTCTTCTTACTGGTTCTTACTTTTGGTAGTTTACCACCCTCATCCACGATCTTAACATTTCCCCATATCCCCTGAGATTTTTTAAATTTTTTATCTGCATTATCTTCCCTACTATTCTTTACCAAAGTTTTAGGATGCCCATGTTTTCCTTCCCCTTCGGCATTTGCCTCTTTTACTAGGCTGAGGGTGTTGCTGAAATGTCTATGTCCAGTGTAGTATGCGTGCTGATCCTTCTATCGACTCTATTCCTTGATTTACTATCTGACCCATGTGCATGGCTAATCGTGGCTTCACGGCCGGGTCAGAATCCGCTCTCTGGTCACTCCTTGTTCCATCAGAGGTAGTCCCCTCCCGTTCTAGTTCTTCATCACTGAACATAGAGAAAATTTGTGGGGACGATGACAATCTGGGTTCCAAGTTAAGATCAATTTGGTTTAAATTGGATTGATTAAAGAGTGTTATATCTGGAATTGGGGCACTATGCACCCTGTCTTCGTGTATGTTTAACTGTTCATTATTACTGTCCGGGGTTCTTACTGGGGTATGTATCCTCTTAAAATGCTTGCCAACAAAGTCCTTGATCGATTTCGACACAAGCGCTCCCCCTTTCGCTCCTGATAGAGTGTTGTCGATTACAGCTTTCTTTCTTGTGTTATTCCGTAATGACATCTTTTCCTTTTTCTTGGGGCTTCCCGTAGACTCAACTATTGACCCATTCTCATTTGCAGACTCATTAAACACTGTGGGGGGATCTTTTTGTGCTTTACATAATTTTGCTTCCTTGGTGCCATTCTTCGAGTCTATTTGCGTATTTGTCAAATTGTATAATTCTTAAAAGTTAGGTTGGAAATTGGATTTACTGTGAGGAACTCTGGCTTTCCTCCTGCCAAGGGGTGCTCATCTTAGTCTCTACCACCCTTTTACAGCCTTTCGGGCTGATAACTGGATCAAATGTTGCGACAGAAAACCCCAAAATATCAACTTTTAGATTCATTAGTACCCTAATAGATAGGCACGTGAAAAGCACTTACCTCTGCTGTGAGATGGCTGGCTGACCGTGACTCGTGCTTTGACGCTGAGTGTCCTTCAAGCCTCTATTTCTTTACCTTTCGATTTTTCAAGCACCTGGAGGGTTCCAAATGTTATTGCACCTCTTTTATATAAGCTTTTACCCCCTGATACTACTTATTGACGCTAGCACCGGCCGGGGGGGGGAGTGAGGGGGCATTTTTCTACCTCCAGCCAGCGACTTACTCCCCTTCACATCCCTACCCTGTTAACTGCCTTCTGGAGCTTTCCTTTGCTTTCACTACTTCCAGCACCGGTTACCGGTTCTGACCTCTTACATTGGCCTTAGACTCCACCTTGCCATTCAGATCACTGCCCTTAGACCCGACAGGGCGGGGCACGTGCACCCAACGCGCGCTTCGCATCCGCAGACACTATCCGACCGCCAACTTCGCCAACTTCGTTAGGAATCAGCCAGAATGTCGGCACGCCTTCTGCATCCTTCGGCACCACTTGTTTACGGCACTTCGAAGCTCCGGCTTCAGCGCTTCAGCACTCCAGCTCCACCGCTCAAGCGTCAAGTGTCCCGCCGCAGCAGGAAGAGATCCGGAAGTGAGGGGGCGAGGCGAGGCAAGACGTCCTGTCCAGCGCACTCCTGCACGAATCCGTCATGGGCAGCCACACAGCAGAGGCTTCTCCAACATGCCAATCTCAAAGTGAGGTGAGGGGCCTCATGATATACCTGGTAAACATGTATGAGGTCTTAATATCTGATGTCACTTCTTGTGATGTCACATCCAGTGAGTTTACTCCCCTGTTATGACACGTGCAATGACATGCGTCGTGACATCATGCGCTGTGATGGCACGCGTCATGAATTCACTTACATACTGCCTAACCTGGTTAGTACCCCCACTTCTTTTTATAGGACTTGTGCCCTGTCGTAGTGTGATATCATTTATCATTGAAATATCAGTTTGAATATTTTTCAGAAATTCGAATATTTTCTACAAATTTTAGCTTAAGGATTCTGAAAATACACACATTTTCAAATTGTGTAAACATATCTTAGTTAAACCAAGCAAAAGCTTTTTAATAGGCTGGGCTGCACAGAGGGGAGCTACGTACTGGTTGCTGGAGAGCTACAAGTAGCTCACGAGCTACTTACTGGTGGGAGAAGCCGGGTCCGAGCTATCCGCCCTGCTTGAAGCGGTTTGAGGTCAAAGGGGCACAAGTTTAATCTTGCCTCAAAATACAGCAACAAAGTTTTCTTGGGTTTTACTTTATAGGTGCCCAACAGATATATTTAGAATTAAAAGCGTTTTGATTTAAGTTATTTGTACATATATGTGCTGTGTATGAGTGTCAGGAACGCCTGTGTATTTACACTTCTGTCTATGTAGGCTCCACCCGCTCATTACTTTGTAGTCAGAGCTTGTAAAAACTAACCAAATAATGGATGTGACGACTGCCACTGACTCTGCCCCATTTCTAGCATCACCTCTCTACTTCCAATTTGTAGATTCGTGTGATATTTTTCCATTTCCAGGACAGCAACGCTAGTTAACAAAAGACTCGGAATAACCTGATTTGCATAAGTATGGGCGGGGCCCGGGGCGCCTGATACCCTGGTGCGCCGTTTCTGTGAACACTGCTGGGTGTGTCAGGGCGCTCTTCCTGGGGCAACTTTCCTGTGGTGTGCGTGTGCGCCCTTATCAAACCTTCAATGCTACTGTGGGTCGTTGCTTAGGGTGGGCGCTGCCTGGGGCGCTTGGATGAAGCACCCCAACCAGATCACGAGTACGACCAAGGCTCCGAATCGAATGCTAACTTTAGGTATTGGAAAGCCAGGGTGCGGTAAGGAAGTTCGAGGTTAGGGTCCCCGAATGCCTCGCGCCTCCAAGACACAACCTTTCATCCGATTACAGGCAGGGTGCAAATACTGGGGTGACAAATTGGTATATTTAATTCACAGTGACGTCATAGTAAGTAATGTTAAAAACTCATAAGATTTCCCAGTTTGAACCTGACTATTTTACAGAATCGCCCATTTAGCATGCTCTCACACAGCAGTGAAAGGATCATTTTTTTCTTTTTATAAATCACTTTAAGCTTTGCACATTTCAATGTGAAATTGAGCTCAGAAATGCCGGAAAGAGACGGAATCTTTAAACAGACATAAGGAACTTAGTATTACATCTTTAAACAGCGTTTGGAGAATAAACAGGATGTGTTTTGTGTAGTTTTAACAGTCAAACTTGCTGTTAATTCATGTTTGTTTCTGCTGTTGTTCCTTATCCAGCGGCAAACGCTACACATTTGCAGTTCATTTTATCTCGGGTAAGGAGAGCAAAGTCTATAGCGGGAGGAGGTGGTGGGGGGAGGGGGGGGGTGGACTACGTGCAGCTGCGGCCACCTCTGACGTGTATCCTGATTGCAGATCATTTTGTCAAGGTTGTTTAGTCCAATGGAACTGAACAAGACTGCAATTCGCAGGATGCAGTTTAGAGTTGAATACACTGGACTGGGTGCCCTGGTGAAATAAAGTCCTCAACATGAACTGCCCGCAAGCTCTGAGCGCAGAACCGTTACCCTGGCGAGAGACTGCCCAACAGGTGAGGAAGAAGAGCGTCCAACCCGTCCCTGGGTGTCAAAAGGATGAAAGCGCTTCTAGAAACCAGAATTATAGCTTTTGGGAAAAAGCACCTGCGCTTGGTCACGTGACTTGCTATCGGGTCCCCCAAACACCAGAGGGAGGGCAGGACATCGACAGGATGGAAGTATTCTGCATGGGCACTGCTGTACTGTAACTCAATGAGAGGCACTGCTATACCAGGCACTGCTGGACTCGGAGCACCACTCTGCTTGGCAATGCTACACAGGAGCCTGCTGGGCTGGGGAAACTGTACTGCCTCTGCAGGGCTAGGGGCACTGCTATACTGACGTCTACTGAGCTGGCGGCACTGTACTGACTGGCTTCTACTGAGCCAAGGGCACTTCTACACCAGGCACTGCTGGGTTAACAGCTCAGCTGTACTGGGCAGTGCTGGGTTAGGGCACAGTACCTGCAGGAGTTGAAGCTATTGGGCATTTCTGGCTGGGACTGAGGCGTACTGCATAGCTTTCCTCTGGTGTACAGGACACTCGAGCACCACCGCCGTTTGCAAGGAACACCTGCAGCTCCGGGACCCGCAGCCACAGGATTAACTGAGGTAATGTGGACATTGCAATGTAGATGCTCCCCCGGCCGGCGTCATCTCCTGTGGGCTGTAAGTGTTCGTTTTACCTACGCTCAGGTAACATCCGAAGCGAGGCTTGAGTTGGTGGCGCTGCTGTCAGCTGCGCAAAAATGCTCTTTTTAAAACCTGGGGGCTTATTTACAAGCCCTTCGCGTAATAACTACACTCCACGCTGTTACTTGAAGCGTAAAAGACCATTTTATTAGGACAAGGTTATCATAACTCCAATCATTTATTAAACATAACATGCAACTGTATAACTTTATACAACAATAATAACTCATACCCCCATCCATTCTCCAACGGTCTCACCTGTTTCACTCCTCCCCATTCTTGCTGTAAACTTCTCCATACATCCCTTCTCACCTTCACAGCCCTCTTAAACATCCTCTTTTGACTTTCTTCTGCTGTTCCTTGAATCTTGCGCTCCGCCATCATTCACCTGTGTACCTTCCCCCCCCCCCGAGGGGTGGCTCCACCCGTATGTGACTCACCACCCCTCCAAAGTTTTGGAACCCTGGAGCCTTATAACCTGTCCTAAACTGGCACGCTTAAGCCCTCACCCCTTCTCCCTTTCTTAACTGCAGGGTGGGAGGGTGGACTAAATTCAAACCCTCCTTAACCCGGTGGTGCGAGGTGTCAGGAAAGAGGCCGGAACCTCCCCTCCTGACACCTTTATAGGCACACTGACCCGCCCCTAGACCCTCCCTTATGACCCCCTCCCACCTTGTCCTTCCGGCCAGCGCGAAGATCCCCGGGGGAAGACTGGTCTGCGACCTTTGCTTCCCCCAGGAGCCGACATCGCGCAATAACTACACTCCACGCTGTTACTTGAAGCGTAAAAGGCCATTTTATTAGGACAAGGTTATCATAACGCCAATCATTTATTAAACATAACATGCAAATATATAACTTTATACAACAATACCACTCATACCCCCATACATTCTCCAACCGTCTCACCTGTTTCACTCCTCCCCATTCCTGATGTAAACTTCTCCATACATCCCTTCTCACCTTCACAGCCCTCTTAAACATCCTCTCTTGACTTTATTCTGCTGCTCCTTCCATCCTGCGCTCCGCCATCATTCACCTGTGTACCTCTCCCCCGAGGGGTGGCTCCGCTTGTATGTGACTCGCCACCGCTCCAAAGTTTCGCCACCCAGGAAACCCCCGTAGGGAGGTTACCTGTCCCAATACCTCTTTCGTGCACCTTTCGACACCCTCACTCGCCCCTGCGACACCATATTGTCTCATTCCAGAGCTTGCTGATCGTATCTCGTACCTCCATCATATAATTCGCGTTTCCCATTCTCGAAAGGTGTACCCCATCATCTCTGAATAAAACAGGCTCCTCCTACCTCAAACCCCCATGAGCAATTATTTTTATATCCTTTGCCTGGCAAAAAACTCTCATTGCTCTATTCAGTTTCCTCCGTGCTTTATCAATGGCCGCATTACTGACGGTCCCCCTCCACACTCTCCTAGGCACCAGTTCAGTCCATACTATACATGTTCCTGCCAGATTCCTTTTCAGAACCTCCAAGTCCCTTTGCATGTCCTGGAGCAATGCCAGACCTGACACTCTCACCAAGTCGTTTTTCCCCAGGTGCAGAACTAACGTATCTGGGCAGCCTCTCTGAGGTACCATCTTAGTTAGCCAAGGCAGCAGCGCACCCCATCTCATTCCCCCTTTACCCCACCAGAAAACTTCATGGTGGCTGCTCCTCAAACTCAGATTCCGCCATATAGCTGTTGGCCCGAATACTTGGCTGCCCAGTGCACAAACGAGTGTCCCACAATCCAGGTAACCGTCTTGGTTCCCGGTCCTCTCACGCAGCCTGCAGTATAAAGAGATAATGATTAGCCTCTGGAAAACAAACCTCTTCATCAACCACCCCACCTTCTCGTTTCCCCTGTGGTCTACCCTCACTTCCAATTTACTTCCTCACGTATTTCTCACAACAACGGGAGTGCCATCGTCCTATTTGGCAAATCTGTCCCCATGACCAACCCAGCCGCACCGCCGATGTAGCTGCACCAATGCGGAAGGAATGTGTCCCGTAGTCCACTGGCTCCCTGCCCACCCTTCGAAGGGTCCTCCGTAACACCGCCAGTAACTGAGAAGACGTCACTCTCTCCCCAGAAGCATGGCAAAAAATCTCTGCTCCGTAACATTTCCCGTTTAATTCATACCCCTGCCACTCTCGCACCGGGCACGCTTCACTGCACCCACTCTCCCCCAACCAGACCCATCTTCCCCTCCCTGCCTGATCCGTTTTCAACTGCCTCAGCCAGATTCCCAGGTTACCTTGATCTAATCTCACCTCACCATACAACAGCCCAGCCCGCCGTGGTGAACCCAACAGTTTTGACACCCGGAAAGCCCCAAAAAATATCATGCATAGCCTGAATATGGACACCTCAACTGTGTCGTAACAACAAACAGGTAGAACTCCCAGCAACTCCCTCAACAATTCAAAAGTAATGGCTCCCCGCAACACTCCCCGTCCCCCACTCCCAGCTTTTCAGCATTCTGCTCAGCATTTCGTCCTTGGCAGGATCTGCCTCTTGAGGAGTGATATTCTTTGACGCCACTCCAGGACCCAAAAACTCTCCAAACATGGACCAAGCCAGTCTGTAACTCCGTCGAGTGGATTCCGCCAACGATCTCTCAACCAGGCCTACTACTCTCACTCCCCCCAGGCCCAGATGTCATCCGGCAACTGTGTCTTGCACTGCTCCGCTCCAGGCATCAGTCCCCGAAACCGCTGCCACTGGGAACGAGACAAAGCATCCGCTACGTCATTGCTAGCCCCAGGCACATGTTTGGCACGAAAAACTACATTCAACCTTAGACTACTCAACATAAACCTGCGCAACAGTCTCAACACCCTCAAATCCCTCGCCTTCTGTCTGTTCACCAGTTCCACCACCGTGGTGTTGTCCACGTGGAAGAGCACCGTCCGATTCTGCAGTTCACCACCCCACACCACCAATGCCACTAGTAATGGAAAAAACTCCAGGAAAGCAATGCTCCGCCCTTGGATCAAACAATGCTCTGGCCACTTCTCCGCACACCAACGCCCGTCCCAGAACAAACCAAAACCTGAAGCGCCTGCGGCATCTGAAAATATCTGCACCTGCCAGACTGTGTTCTCTTCCACAAAATCCAATGAGACACCATTGAAATCAGCCAAAAACGTCTGCCACGCTCCCAGATCTGCCCTGACCCCCATTGAGAAACTGACCCTATGGTGTGGCAGTACTGCGCCTGACATGGCCATGCCAAGCCGCCTGCAGAAAGTCCTCCCTGCTCTCACCACCCTGCAAGCAAAACTCAGAAAGCCCAGCAACTTCTGAACAGTCCTCAACTCAACCTTCTTTTCTTCCATCACCTGTAACAAGAAGGCCTGCATGTCATCCACTTTCTCCTTGGGCAATCGTGCCATCCATTGCACAGAGTCCAATTAGATGCCAAAGAATGTCAACCTACAGCTGGGCCCAGCTGTTTTTTCAGGTGCTGAAGGCACCCCAAAGGCTTGTGTCAACTCCTCAAACTGCTGTAACGCTCTTTCACAGTCTCCCGAGCCCCTTTTTCCAACGAACAAGAAATCGTCCAGGTAATGCGACACCTCCCTGTGACCACTCTTCTTGACGAACACCCACTGCAAGAATGTACTGAACATCTCAAAAAGCACGAAGGAGATCGCGCACCCCATGGGCAAGACCTTATCCACATAAATGGCCCCTTCAAACTGCATACCCAGTAGCGGAAAATCCACCGGATGTATAGGCAGTAGACGGAAAGCAGACTTGACATCACATTTCGCCATTTCTGCTCCCCTCCCACACGCCCTCACCAGGCGGACCGCATCGTCCACTGTGGCATACAGCACCCTAGAATCGTCCTCAGCAATAAAGTCATTGACTGATTCCCCTCTGGCCATGATAGGTGATAAATCATTCTGAACTCCCCCGGGTCTTTTTTAGGGACCACCCCGAAGGGTGACACAATAAGGTCCTCAAATGGCCAGTCCATAAATGGGCCTGCCATCCTCCCTTCCTCCACTTCTCTCCCCAGTTTTGCTGCTACCACCGCTGGTAATTCTTTGGCTGATTTCAAATTGTGTGCCCAACGACATGCCCTAGGCCCTTGATAGCCTACCCGAAAACCTTCACTGAAACCCCACTGCAAACGCAGGGCTGCCTGCCTCCCTGTCGGGGTAGACCGAGAGACATGGGCCCATGGCCTCAATCTTAACTGGAGTAGGGGCCCTTTGGTCCAGACTGTCTCCTCCCCTTCGTTGACTGCCACTGTTCACTTGGTGTGGCCAAGGTAAAGCATTGGGTGAGTGGGTGTCTGCCCTCGCATTTAGAGCATTCATGCTTGAATTTACATGGGTGCCTGAAAGGACCGATAGGTCACCGGCAAACAGCTAGCTGTATGGGTGGATGCTGATGATTGTGTGGACGACATCCACTGCATCCATAGCTCCTGATCCACCTCCCCCCAGGGCTTGTCTGGGTTGATGCTGACTCGGGCCCTAAACTCTTCGTCATAGCTAAGCCATGCGAAACCCCCAAAATGCATCTGTGCCTTTCTTATAATGCCCATATATTTCAACAGAGCAATCGCTCTATCCAAGAATTTCTCGCAGTAAATACTTGCAAATATCAGGAATGCCGAGGTCCAGTTTTCCAGATGGGTACCCTCGGCCTTCTTGTCAATTCCCATTCTTCTTCCTTCGACCCCTCCTTAGCCTGTATTTCCCTATGTAGCAATTTAAAAACATCTACATACTCATGCTTCCAAATCCTGTTTTTTGTCTTATCCGATAGTAGGGAACCTAATGGCATCGCCAAACCCATATATGGCAGTTTTTTGTGGTGTTTGTCGCCTGCTTTGTCCTCCTACTCATCAGCCCCTTCAATCTTGTCCGTCTGGACACCTGCGCCTACTAAACGTGATGCCCCCCACTTCCTTTGTGCTCGACCTGCGCTGTTTCTGCGTCCCCTGCTAACCCCACATCTCTTACTTTCCCCTCCCCAACACCCACCGACCGGCAGGATTTTCCTTTTTTACCCGCAGCCCCATCCCCCCAGGCTGTCCACCACTCCCCCGTACCTGAGGGTCCTCCTTGGGTCTTCTTGTCGCTGACCCGGCCGCTGGGCTTTTTCTGCAGCACTGCCTTCTCCTTGCCTGTGTTGTTTTCCTGAAAAACACCAACTTTCTTGTTTGCCCTCTCCGGGACCCCAGGGGGCCCTTTCACTCCGTTGTCCCACCCGTCACCCTCTTCCTGATAATCCAACACCAACTCAGCCTCAGTCACCACCGGCTCTCTCACTTTCTCCTGCACTACTCTTCTTTTCTCTCTCACAACACCCCCACTCTTTCCGGTGCACTTTCTCCCAGCCGCAGGCGTTGCGCGCTCCCTCGTTGGCGGGTAGGCTGCCGCGGACCCCCGCTGCTTCTGACCAGCGTCCCAGAGCCATTGTGCACCCCGCTGGCATCACCCTCCCCTTCCCGGCCTCAGCCGCCGGGTGTGTCCCCCCCAGGCTGCTCCAACTTAGGGGGTCCCCCGCACCACCCGGCCTCACCGCTGTGCTGGCTGTCCCTGCCCTCTTACCTGACTGCCACCCAGCAGAGACCCACACCCACTTATCCCCGCCGGCTCCTGCTCTGGCTCCTGGAAGATGTCCCAGTCTCCAGCCTCACCCCCGCCTCCTCCCCCCACTCAGAGTCTCCCATGCCAGCCCTCTCCCTGGCCTCGCACATTGCTGCCCAACTAGCCTCTGTGTCCTGGATCAGTTGCCTCTGCTCTCTGATCTTTTCTTCCAAAGACAGCCCCTCCCATCGGGGTAAAGATGGGGGTAAGTATACCCTGCCCTGGCCCCCCCAGAAAACCCAGCCGGTGTTCCCTGTCCCTTATCACTCGGACCTGCCACCTGCCCCTGGCCTCCCCGCCTTTTTAGCCTTTTTAACTGCCGGGCCATGCCAGCCTGTCTCTTCCCTCGCTGCATTCCCTGGGGGAGGCCTGCAGGAGAGGTCCAGTGGGACTCTCACCTCCCCCAGGGCCCCCTGCACACAAATCTTCAATCCGGCGCCTGAGCTCTGCCGCGCCGGATCGTTAAGCGGCTGCTCCGCCCCCCACGTCATTCCTCACCTTCCTCATCATTGTCAGTCAGCCACGCGGGCAGGCTCTGTCTCCTGCCTCCGCGCTTCGGCTGCGCCACCTTTCCTTGGCCCAGCCCTCTGGGCCCAGAGGGTTTCTTGGCTGATAGCGGCTCATCCACACACGCCGCTACCATCACTGCGACACCTGCCGACTCGATCCGTGTGGGCCGAACCATGCCGACCCATGCCTCTTCTAAGACGCCGGGACGGAGGAGATCCGCCCGGCCTGCCTGCCCCAGGACTCGCAGTGCTTCGCGCACCGCATCGCTGTCCGGGCCGGCCATCTTGCTCCTGCTTGCCAGGTAGGATGAAAATGGGCTCCTTGTTTGCACCCTAACCTACTACCACTGGGCCCTACACTAGGAAAACTACACCCTGGCCTAAATGACTAAATTCAAACCCTCCCTAACCCGGTGGTGCGAGGTGTCAGGAAAGAGGCCGGAACCTCCCCTCCTGACACCTTTATAGGCACCACTTACCCGCCCCTAGACCCTCCCTTATGACCCCCTTCCACCTTGTCCTTCCAGCCAGCCCGAAGATCCCCGGGGGAAGACTGGTCTGCGACCTTTGCTTCCCCCGGGGGCCGACATTGCGCCGCAGGTACGTCACTTTTTCCCATATAAAAAGTGATGCACCGGCAGCGCAAGGGGCTTGTAAATAAGCACCCTGAACTCTTGACAGATCTCGGGGCTTTTCTCTTGTACCCTGAGTGGATCGGATATCTTTCTTTTTTCTTTCATCTGCCGTTTATGTTTCTCTCGCTGTATGTTGTTTCTCTCTCTACCACCCCCCCAAACACATTATAGATGGTTGCTTCAATTTGTCTGACGTGCAGTTCGGTCACTGCTTTTGATTGCATGTTTTTACAGCTATTCAGTTACCGCAAGATAAATGAATGCTGCGTCTCGTTCTACTCGTTTGCTTTATTAGACAAGATTGTATGACAAACATATTGGAAAAACGTCGCAAATGAGATGTTTGCAAGTGCCTTGCATACATGCCCGCTCGGTGCAGCCACCGCTCTAAAATTCTTTAAGCATTTATGTTAGTTTTCTGTTACCACAAAGTGCATTCTGGGATCTGCAGCATTGATGCAGATAAAAGGGAAGTCCATGAATTTGTGACCCTATGCCATGAAGTCACTTCTACTGCTTGTATTTCCTTTGAGTGTTTTGTAAACCGTGGGTTGTCATCTTAGGACAGATTCGCAGCACTCTCACTCCCTTTCGCTTGCCTGACTCTTTGAATATATCGATTACATGGAAATCTGTCTGACAATGAGATAAGAGGAAAAATACAAACACTGGGAAAAAGGAGGAGGGGCCTGATTTAAGGCTTTTTCTGGAGTAAGGGAGGGCTTAGGGAAGTGATAAATTAAAAAAAATTAAGGGGCTTATTTACAAGCTCTTGCGCCACCTGTACGCCACTTTTAATATGGGAAAAAGTGATACACCGGCGGGGCAAGGGATTTTAAATAAGCCCCTAAACAATTTACAAGCCCCTTGCGCCGCCTGTGCATCACTATTAACAAGGGAAAAAGTGACGCACCGGCGGCGCAAGGGGCTTGCAAATAATCCCCTATGGGCCTCATTTAGAAGGCCCCTAGCGGCACTTTAACGCCGCCGGAGCGTGACGCAATGTGCCGCAGCATATTCATAAGGCCACGAAAAGCCACTTTATGTGGCTTTTCATGGCCTTGTAAATATGTCCTCCTTTCACGCAGAGCACTGCGTGAAAAGGGCGTTCCATGGGTGTTGCTGTGGCAACAACCATGGAATATGAAGCATTACCACATTTACGAGGAATCGTAAACCAGGGTTTGCATCAGATTCTAACGCCACCACAGGGGTGGAGTTAGGGAGGCGCACCGAGGGGAAATGTTTTCATTCCTCCTCATTTTTTCTTCTTTTTATGTGTGCTGCATTGTGCAGCACACATAGAAAGAAGAAATTGCCTCGATTGATTTCGTGCAGAAAAATGTCCCTTCCTCCACAAAATCTATCAGCCTCGCATCGCAGGCACCCTTGCACCATGGCGCAAGGGTGCCTGTGTTGGCGTATGGCATCCCATTGTGCACAAGCACAGGGGAAAAGGGCAGGAATGTGCTGTATCTCATAGATATAAAGCAAACTCAAGGAGATGATGGACGGAGCGCTGAAACTTTTCAGACACTCACCCCCAGTCACAGATCTGGGTTGAATCCATCATAATTCTTTAGCTCACTTCGCCACCTCAGTTCAGACCCAGCTATATGCAAATCAGTCTTGACCCTGTGCCTCATGGGAACAGTCCCGTCCGAACTGCCAAGCCAGGTCTTCCCTGAACCGGAAACAAGCATCCTGGCAACTGGAAGAAGGCAATAGAAACCGGTCCTAGGATGCTTGTTTCCAGTCCAGGGAGGACCTGGCTTGGCAGTTCGGGCTGGACTGTTCCCATGAGGCACAGGGTCAAGACTGATTTGCATATGGCTGGGTTCAAACTGGAATGGCATGGTGAGCAAAAAAACGATGGATTTAGGCCCAGATCTCTGTACTGGGGTGAATGTATGACATTGTTCTGCATTCTGTCCATCAATTGTTGTTTTTGCATTTGTCACCCCGAGTGGGACGGGTATGCCCAGACGTGGGTCCCGTGCTCTCCATGCAACTGGAATCAAGCTATCCTGGCTGAAGAGGGGTGAAACCCCGAAACCGGTCCTAGGATGCTTGTTTTCAGTCCAGGGAGGACCTGGCTTGGCAGTTCGGGCTGGACTGTTCCCATGAGACACAGGGTCCAGACTGATTTGCATATGGCTGGGTTCAAACTGGAATGGCATGGTGAGCAAAAAACGATGGATTTAGGCCCAGATCTCTGTACTGGGGTGAATGTATGACATTGTTCTGCATTCTGTCCATCAATTGTAGTTTTTGCATTTGTCACCCGAGTGGGACGGGTATGCCCAGACGTGGGTCCCGTGCTCTCAATGCCACTGGAATCAAGCTATCCTGGCTGAAGAGGGGTGAAACCCCGAAACCGGTCCTAGGATGCTTGTTTCCAGTCCAGGGAGGACCTGGCTTGGCAGTTCGGGCTGGACTGTTCCCATGAGGCACAGGGTCAAGACTGATTTGCATATGGCTGGGTTCAAACTGGAATGGCATGGTGAGCAAAAACGATGGATTTAGGCCCAGATCTCTGTACTGGGGTGAATGTATGATATTGTTCTGCATTCTGTCCATCAATTGTTGTTTTTGCATTTGTCACCCCGAGTGGGCCGGGTATGCCCAGACGTGGGTCCCGTGCTCTCCATGCCACTGGAATCAAGCTATCCTGGCTGAAGAGGGGTGAAACCCCGAAACCGGTCCTAGGATGTTTGTTTCCAGTCCAGGGAGGACCTGGCTTGGCAGTTCGGGCTGGACAGTTCCCATGAGGCACAGGGTCAAGACTGATTTGCATATGGCTGGGTTCAAACTGGAATGGAATGGTGAGCAAAAAAACGATGGATTTAGGCCCAGATCTCTGTACTGCGGTGAATGTATGACATTGCTCTGCATTCTGTCCATCAATTGTTGTTTTTGCACGTATGTCATAGATATGGCGCATTCCTCACCTTTTCTTTTGATGCAGGGCAGCGCAGCAAGATTCCTTGTGGCGCTGCCCTGCGCCAAAACCTTGTAAATAAGGCCCTTTGGGACTTATTTACAAGCCCATTGCGTCGCTGCTCCGTCACGTTTATTGATGCAGTGCAATGGGTTTCCCCATATTTACAAGGCCATGCAAAGTCACCCTGTGTGACTTTTCATGGCCTTGTAAATATGTTTCCTTTTCACATATAACTCTGCGTGAAAGGGGCATTCCATGGTTGTTGATGTGGGTGTTCCCATGCAACATCCATGGAATGTGACACATTCCAAATTTACAACATTTTGTAAACCTGGGAATGCGTCAGAATCCTACGCCTCCCCAGGGGAGGCGTGAGGAGAAGCAAAGAGAAGAAATACAGTTATTTCTTCACATTTTTTCCTCTTTCTATGCGTGCTGCATTCTGCAGCACACATGGAAAGAGGAAAATGCCTTTAATGATGTCCCTTCCTGTATAAAAACAATCATACCCTCAGCGCAGGCACCCTTGCAAATGACGCATGGGTGTCTGCGCTGGCTCAATGGCTTCTGGTTGTGCACCGGGGCAGGGGAGAAGGACAGGAATGCGCCGTATCTCGTAGTTATGAGGCATTCCTGCCCTTTTATTTTGACATACGGCAGCGCAGCAGGAAGGCCTGCTGCACTGCCATGCGTCAAAATATTGTAAATGAGGCCCTAGGGGCCTCATTTACAAGGTTTTGGTGCAGAGCAGCACCGCAAGGAATCTTGCTGAGCTGCCCTGCTTCAAAAGAAAAGGGCAGGAATGCGCTGTATCTCTGAGATAAGGCGCATTCCTGTCCTTTTCCCTTGCGCTGGCGCACGATGGGCTGCCATGCGCCAACGCAGGCACCCTTGCGCCATGGTGCAAGTGTGTCTGTGTTATAAGGGTGATTGTTGTTAGGCAGGAAGGGAGACCTTCCTGCACAAAACCAATTACAAGAGGTGTTTTCCTCTTTATATGGGTGCTGCACCCATAGAAAGAGGAAAAAATTAGTAGACATAAGGCTATTTCTCCTCATTGCACATCGTGGCATTAGAATCTGATGCATTCCCAGGTTTACAATTTCTCTAAAATCTGTGAATGCTTCAGATTCCATAGGTATTGCTCGGGAACACCCATAGCAACACCCATATAACGCCCCTTTTACCCAGTATCCTGTGTGAAAGTGGCACATATTTACAAGGCCATGAAAAGACACGGAAAGTGGCTTTGCGTGGCCTTGTAAATATGCTGAGGCACATTGCTCCACCGGAGCATCAAAAAAGTGATGCCCCGGCAGTGCAAAAGGGCCACTAGGGGCCTCGTAAATGAGGCCCTCGCTTCAAAAGAGCTTTCCAAGTCACTTTCGTCCCAGCCCCAAAGCAATGACGCAAATGATGCGTTTGGAAAAACCTTTTAATTACTATCTCACCCCACACATTGGTCCTCGCGGGGCATAAGTCAGCTCTGTTGCGCCAGTGAATGAGTCAGAGGCCAATTATGTGTCTGCCATAAATCTATTATAGACAGCCTGGGAGCACAGGGACCGGTCCCTTCACTTTGTTGGTGATTTCTCTATTCATGCCAGAGACGTTGTTGTTTGTGTATAGCCCAGTAAGCAGACAGGATGAAGCTCGGTAAAGAGGGTGCATTTGGTGTGTTCCTCCAGCCCAGAGCCCTGCTGTGGGTCTCAATCCATGTTACACGGATGCCTCCAGTGCACAGCTATGATCGTTATATGCTAAGGTTGGGGTCAAAACAGCTTACATTGAGGAACTCTGTGCATGGGTGCACACTCTCCTGTGCCATCCAGAGGAACCTTTGTCCGGCCAAATACTTGTATTTTATGGCTGTTTAGAAACCCCACTATATACTTCGAGTATTTATAAAATGGAGACAGGTTCCTAAAGCTGGCCTTTGGATATGTAGCATTCCTGCATAAAGTTCATTGGCCGTTTTTACAGCCAGACACAGAGTTGGAAAATTTGTATGGACATAAGCAGAGATCCTAACTTTAGGAAACCACGATGCTGGGAACAAGAATTCCCCCTTTAGTGAAAGCTTTGTAAAACTCATTAGGAGGACTTTAAGTGGGGTGGCTCCTGAGTGTCCCACACCTGGCAGTAATTAAAAACTGGCGTTGAAGCAGGTCCCTATCAGGTCTTGTAATCATGTCCTCAACTTCACAGGCAAAAGTGTTGATCGATGCTGGTGAAAGTAAAAACCCCCCAGTGGATCCATGGCAGCGATGCAGTCCCTGTAAAATGTCACGTTTTACTTCATCTTACATTTTTATCTATTTCTTTAATGCGTTTTTATATAGTGCGAACTTTACCAGAAGGTGTCAGAGCGCTTTACAAAAGAACCAGTTACATAACATAAGGACTTCAGAGTATATGAGTTACATAAAAGATATAAACAGAAAAACTCTAAGGGGCATATTACGATGGCGGGCGGACAAAGTCCGCCTGCCACCGTAACGGTGAATGGGACCGTCTGCCAGAGGAGCGGCGGTCCCGCTGTGGGCATCCCGCATATATTGAATTGCGGCGGGCGGTGCTGTAAGCAGCACCCGCCACAATGCAATATATGCATGTTGTGCATTTGCATGCACAACGTGACAGGCACCGCGCGGTGCCTGCTACCTTGTGCATGCAAATGCAGGGGGGTACCATAGGTACCCCCCATGTGCACCCCCACCCCCCAACATCTTGGGGGGTCCGCAACGGGCCCCCAACAGCAAAGACCATATGCCTTTCCATGGCGGCAACCCCGCCATGGAAAGGCTGCTCTCCGCCACCATCCTAATATGGATGGCGGTGTCTTGCAGACACCGCCACCATATTAGTGCCCTTTTCCGCCCGGTCCCCTGTCAGACCGGTGGAAAACCGGCGGACCGTCTTTCCGTCCGCCGGGGTCCCCCCCGCCATTGTAATATGGCGGGGGGAATTGGCATGCGGGCGGTGGAATATGGTGGGCGGATCACCACCGCCATACGGGCGGTGGCGATCCGCCCGCTATTGTAATGACCCCCTAAATTCACATAAGAATGGTAGTAAGTATAAAAGTCTAATACAGATACTAGTGGTTAGAGTTACATATATAAAAGTTGCAAATTAACTCAAGGAAAAGATACAAACAGATAAACTCTAAATTCACATAAGAATGGTAGTAAGTACATAAGTCTACTACAGATGCTAGTGGTTAGAGTTACATATACACAAGTTGCAAATTAACTCAAGATTAGATTTTAATGAAAGTTGGAGCGGTTAGGATTGCACAAATATAAAATACATATTTACACAGCATGATCTTCTCGCCATTGTTTGGGTACTTGCTTTCAGCCAGGCCTTCATGGTGTTGTTACACTCACGGGTGGTGATCTTGGGCCTGGAGGTATTCTCGAGCTGGTGATGTCCAGAGCACTCACATGCAGCAGGCGAGGTCCATAGCAGGGCTCCTCTTTGTCATGTTGTCTACAGGGACAGGCTGCCTCCCGCTGGCAGCAAGCGCGGTCCCCCACACTGCCAAGGGCACCCGTACAGCACCTACCAGCAGCAGATGAAATCTGCAGCAGGGCTCCTCCCCCACCTCGGTGTCCACCGGTACAGGCAGTCCCTGGCCACAGGTAAGCGCAGCCCCTCTTCCCCGATCCGCTCTGATGTCCCTGCAGTGGCTGCAGCCGGCGCACTGCCCGAGGTTCCCCCATAGCACCTCAGCCATGACGGGGGATCGGGGTGCCTCTCCGCCCAGCAGCCAGCATGACACCCGATGTCCCAAACCTCGCCAGTAGCTGGCAAACAGCAGCAGCGCCCATGACCCAAGATTTACTTTTGTAGCTCAAACCCTGCACAAAGTGTTGTGGTGGTACTTACATTCCAACGCAAATCAGGATTTATGTTAAAAAGATGGTCAGAGTATTCTAGTACTTTGTGCCCAGGGGGATTTGATTGGTGGTTTTGACATAAATCCCGATCTACTAACAATTGTAGATAGGGATTTGAGCCAAAACCGCTCACCTCCTAGAGATAGAGGAGAAATATTTGAACTTTTCCATATTTTTCAAACTTTGTTTGCGATGGATATTTCATGGTTTAAAGCATTGCTTTCCTACTGGAAGGTTCCCTTTCAGCACCCCAGTACAAAACCTATGCTTGACAGACCATACACACCCTCACACTATGGTATAAGGGTGTGTGTGTTGGCGCATGGCAGCCTAAAGCGTGGAGAGAAAGAAACTGCGTCATATCTCAGTAGATCAGAGGAAGTTTTTCATGGTCCCATCGCTGCTCTGTTTCTCATTTTGATACATCTCCCTCTATGTAGCTGTGGGCCAGCTAAAAGCAGAAATAGACCAGCCCCGCAGCAGGCAGAGGAACACTACATCACTATCACTACAGACAGTCAACAGGTCTTGTTATGATCAATTCAGCCCCCTCGCCTCATCCGTCATCATTTTCTAAAAGTATTTGCTTTTCCACATGTTGTGTTTATATAGCTTTTTTTCATGCAACATGGGACTGCTGTATAGTGCATAATGCAAACTGAGTTGTATTTTGGCATCTAGGTGAGCTCAGTTTGGGTGTGGATGCTTACTTTGGGGCTCTATTGAGGTACAAGGCAGTTAGAGTTTCTCACAGTGCTTGCAATGGGTCATAAAGGTGTTCAGGCTACATTCTCATCCTGAACATGTAGCCTGACACCTGCAGAGTATACCAAGTGATGGGCACAAGGCTTTGAGTGGGCCGGGTCCTGCCGGTGCCACCGGCAGTTCTAAAAAGCAGGTGCTGAGGAGGGTCCCTATCGAGCTGTCTCTTTTCGCCCTCACCCTCAGGGTGAAAAGAAATCGTAACTCTGCAGCAGTACCACCCTCCACTGACTTTGAGGTAACTTCAAGGAGACTCGTTATAATTCTTTCACAGCCTCATCATTTCCAAACGGAAGCATTTTCAATGTTATATACAACAAAGCCATAGTTGTTGCTTATTTATCTTGCGCAACTAACAACCATTGACATAGCCAATAGTTCTGGCTTGTTGTAGGTGTAATGTTACATGTTGTATCATATACAAAGATGCAATGACAGAAGCAGAAAAATACCAGTCGGGCGGTGCACTATGCTAAGCACAGATTTCTAGCTTGTGTTTTTAAGCCACACCCTTAATTACATCAGCCACGCCCCTTTGGGAGACCCCCCAGTTTTTTCATTCCACTTAAAGCCCTGGATGGACACATACATTCCAATTGTAATTACCAATGGAAGCGCGAGAAGAAGGTATACACAGCTGTTGAAATATTGTCAGTGCCGAAGGCAAAGGTTATGTATGTGTGAGATAGGGTATGGTTAAGTGGAGGTGGTGCAAGGAAGCATATGCAGAAGAGTAGAGAGAACAGCCAGTGATGAAAAAAAGGGAGATGACTAGTAATAAGTGCAGATGGAGGATTTTCAGAACATATGCAGAGAAAAAGGGCATAAGTGACTAACAGAGTGGGAGCGACTGTAGAGTGAAGTGGTTCGAAGAGGAGAACACGCGTGATTGAGACGCTCGGAAGACCACTTTCTCATCCACAGAGCTTTGTAATGTTTAATTCACAGCCTCATTTGCAGAACTTAAATATTGTCAATTCTAGTAATAGCAAAAACCATTGTTAGTCATTTATCTGACACTTCTAACAAGCATTGGGAATCCCAACATGTCTGGCTTGTTTTAGACCTATGTTCATTGTGTGATATGTCTGGGTACAGTATTAGAAAACTCTCAGAAAGGAACTCGGATAATGATTAAGCACGGGATTTTAGTTGACCTGTTTTAAGCCATGCCCTTAATTACAAAGGTCACACCACATTAAAAGGATTCCTAATTACGCCTCTATGGCCATGCCCCTTTTAGTGACCCTACACTTACACCCCATTTAAAACGCTTCTCATTATGGTCCTGGAATGCTGATGTATACCGTACAGAACAACGTGTATCGGTCACAGTACTGTAATGATGACATCTCCGTGAGATATATCCGATAGGTTTATTCAGAAACATATAGCAAGCTCTTTCACTTCTATCGACATCGAACAACTTTCCTTCTCCTAATGCCTCAGGATCCTCATCACCAACATTCCATCAGCTGGGAAGAACTAAGCTGGCTGAAATGAGGGTGGTGGGGGAATGGCTCAAAACAGGATAAAATTGTTTTAACATCTTATAAAATATTTAGTACAACACATAGAAATTTTGAAAAATAACAAGTATATTACGGATCTACAGCTGCCGTAAGATGCAAGATGTGACGTGAGGCGAGGGGGGAGCCAGTGGAGGAGCGAGCAACTCGAGTAGTCTGTTCGTGACCCCCGTTCCCTCCGCAGCCTGAGACTCGTTAACCACGACCCGCTGCCTGAGACCCGTACCACCTTCACGGGTTAGCGGGTCGCGCCGCTGTTGTCTGCCAACTTCAGTGGGTGTGCGGACGAGGACGAGTGCGGCCGCCGATAGTTGCCAGCCGCAAAGCGAGAGACACAGGCGGTCCGCGGAGGCGGCCCGACAAGGTTCGGGTGCGGCCTGCGGTCTCGTCGGGTGGGCCCCACTCGTCTGTCTGTCCAGCCAGCACGGCTGGAGCAAAGGGAATCAAAAGATACTCCAAACCAGCAAGAAAATAAAAGGAAAATAAAAGGAAAAAAGGTTAAATAATAGTCCAGCCAGAGACATACGCAACTCCAGAAGTCTCGTCAGCTAGACTTCAACTGCATTCCTGCTACTTCAGCCATAGCTCTGCAGGATTCCAGGCATCGCCGCAGTTACAGCGGATTCTCAGCTACAGTGGCTACAGCTGTTCTTCAGTTACATCAGCCATAGCACTGCAATATTCTAGGCTATGCTGTGGTAGTAAGGACCTTATGCATTTTGTGGGAGCCTGGAGGTAAGAAGGCCTTTCATACTATCTGTCTCTCTATTCACCCTGGGCCAGCTCTGTTCTTGCTATTCCTCTCATACTAGCCCCGCTCTTCTTCCCAGCTGACAGCCTCGTGTGTCCTGGTTTCTCTGCTATGGGTGTAGCGGAATAAGAGGAATTTGACCCTGGTCACTGCCAAAGTGGGAGCTCCTGAAGTGCCAGAAGTGCTGGAAGGAGCCTGCCGGCAACAGCCCCCAGTAGGCTTCGGAGAGCCGGGAGAGAGGGAGGGAGGATCTGCATAGAGCCTGGAGAAGGGAAAAAAGGGTCAGTCTTAGTGTAGAAACGCTAAGGAAAAACTAAAACAGAGGTAAGCAAGTAAAATCAATGCAAAGGAGATCATAAATCTAGTCGGCCGCACTAAATAGTAGTGCTTAAAGAGTAACAACACTGATACCCTTCCAGGAGTGCCAATAGCTGCTCGTCGGAAACAGAAGCAGCTCAATGGTCCAGCCTCAAATAATGTCTCTCATGCGGACACTGAGGGGGAGCTAGGCTTGGTAGCACAAGAAAAAGGGCTTGTATTTTCTCACTTCAAAGCTCCCGCACTTAACTTCAGCCAGCAAGGAAATGTGTGTAGGAAATTTGATTTTTTAAAGAATCCAGTTGACGCATTACTTACTTACCGTAAGGATATTCACTCAAGTGGTCTTCAAAGCCTGATACAGCTGCACCTGTTAAAGATTGCAGGAATCGCTGTTAGCATGAGCTGAAAGCCATTTTGTACTTGGCAGCCATTTTAGTTAGCCATGTGCTCGCCATGTGCTTTCTCCCTCTTCCAGAGTCTTGCACATGCTCAGAGAGGCCTAGCTGGTAGAATGCACCTGCTCCTAGTATAGAACTGTCAGGCTATTCTTACTCATGTAAGCAGTTTAGTCTCCCCTCCCACTTTGTGGAGCAAGCAAATTTTGTATGCCCATATTAGTCAATAAGCATGCTTGTATGTGCTAGGACCTCCCCTTGATTTTATGCTGACTATATAACAAATGCATATATAAGGACCCTGTTCTCTGCACTCATTAGAATGCCTCCTACAGTGGCCTGCGGGTACCGTAAGATGCAATCTCCCTCATCTGAGGTTAATAAAACATGTTTTTTTGATATTACAGCTTCTGTGCCAATCTCTTCTTTGTTGGTCTTAAGGACCAGATGTATCAGTGAACCCTTAAGAGGATTTGTATTTCTACAAATGGCGCCCGAAAGTGGGACTCATTCGGTGCAGCGGCTATTCAAGGGAGTGGTCTTGAAGGGAGACAGGAATCTACTGAGGAGTACAGGACAGGAATCTACTGAGGAGGTACCCAGCGCACGGAGATTGTTTGTCTTCCAGCCCAGTATATTTCTGGTCTTCCTGATCTGATCCTCCAAGTGTTTGCCGCTCCCGACTGAGAACTTCTTTGGCGTGAGTATTTTAAAATGACCGTTAGGTCACTCAGAACTTGGCAGTTGGAACCTGGACACCATTTGATTGGTAAGAGCCGTTTTGCGGCACTTGCTGTTGGTTTGATGCCTTTGATTGGTAAGGTAGTTTTAGTAACACTTACTGTGGCTTTGTTTGTATGATTGGCCAATTTTGGAATTTGTTTTGAAATAATATATGCATTGCAATTCATATAGGCGGGTAATGAGGAGATTTTTCTCTATCTTTGAAAATTTGAACGGCACACATTGTGTTAAGTGTCACTTGGAGTATAATATTATATATGTTATAATATTTTTGGCATGCCTGTTACCAGTACACTTTGTTGAAAGTGTTGCTGTCTTGGAGGTACCGATATGGATTTAGTAAGTACTCAGCTGACTCCCTCAGAGGGGATATCTAAATAGGTTTAGGTATAGTAAAAATATATTTCTTCCTTGGTGACTAAGTACCCCATGGAACTAAATATGTACATAAAACGGATCCGGATCTGCGCACTTAGTAACATTCATAAGTGGTGATATGCAGAGCGCTTTTTGAGTGTTCTACCAGCCAAAACTGGCGAATTTGGAGTATTTCAGCTTTTTGACCATGGAACAGTTTTTTTTGGCTACTTTTGAGAGCTCTTCTTGTAAATATGACTTACAATTAGTATTTACAAATAGGTTGGTCTTGTGTACACTTTGTAAGCTGTCCTAAGTATTGATTTGTGGGTTACATGTGTGTTTCAATGTCTATGTGGGGTTTTTGGTTTGACATTGGTAATACTTGTGTGAGTACTCTGTGTACGAATGGCTAGCTTTAAGCGCGCTCTGTTGTGTCCTTCTGTAACTTTCTGAATGAGCTCAATGAGTTTGTTTATGTTTTTTGCTGTCATCATTCTGTTATGCAAAATGTCATTTAGTTACTTACATATTAAATAAAAATCCAGAAATAAATTATGTAACATATGCTAAATAGCTGCATGTTACTATTAAATTGACAGAGTAAGACACTATACATGTGTGCAAATTGCCACAATGTTAAAGATAAAATTAGAATTCGTATTCAATAGGATTAAAATAGGCCTCATACAGAGGAATAAAAACGAAATTGTGTGTTTTGTAATCAATAGACTGAAATATACATGTTATAGCCTTTTCCTTAAATACATTGTATTAAGACGTTAAAAGGCATGCACATCATTTGAGTGAATTTGGTCGTTGCTGAACTAAATACACATTATAGAAAGATAGATTTGACTGCATTGAAATGCCTCAGTTTTTAAATAGACTGTGACATGCCTTTCTTTCAGCACCCGAGAAAAAGCTTTCCGACAGCTGTGTTTAAACTGACTAACTGAACAGCAACTGTTTGACACAGCAAATGGGGATTTAACTCTGTCAGGGTATTTCAAATAATAAAGGGTTTTTTCCTGAGAAAGGCGTGCAAATTCGACGCCTGCTGACACACAACAGCTGCATAAATAGCATATGGCTATTCCTGCTCACGGCCACAGACAGGAATGTTGAATCAGCGGAATTTTAAGTCAGTGTAAAGGGCCTGCCCTATCTTAAAAGTTTCAAAAAAACCAGTTTCATTATTTTGGATAACAGAGAACAAAATTGAAAGTAGGGATTTCCTTTCTTAATGCCTTTTTATAAGTATATCTATGGTTCCGATGTTAAATGATAATTGTCTTTTTAAAAAAAGTGGCGCAGATTTTTCCTGTTTCAAGTAAAGGCTTCTGTGCTTAGGGTTATGAATGAATGTGTTTAAATATGATAGGCTACAATGAAGCTTGCTTTTCCAATGTGGAATCATTAAAATGGTTGGTTTTGATTAAAAAAATAAATAAAATTAATTATATGACAAAATATATTGCTAAAAACAAATGCTTTAAATTCGTTTTTTCATTTTTATAAAACCTAATCATCATACTGTGAATTCCTAGTATCAAAGTTGAATTTAAGCAGTGCTGTAGCGCAATAAAAAGGGAACTTAAATGTGAAATGTCACTTTACCCAGCCGTACAAAACTTGTTTTTATAAGGGTATACCAAATACATTTCTGATTTCCCATTCCTGGGCTATCTAGAGAACACTTTGGGGGTTCCTATTATGCAAAAATATTGTAGGATATTCATTTTTAAGTGCCCCTACCACCAAAGTCGAAATTGAGCTAAATTCACAATTTTACAAGCAGTTCTATCACTCAAGGCAGTTTTAATGTGCTCTTAGGCTTCAATAAAAGTATACATATGCAAATATAGAACAAACAGCTGCCTCTGCATTACTAGAACACACACTATACACAAATGAAAATAAGTATACAGAAACCAGCAGACTTATTATCCTACCTTTCAATTGCTGGCAAACACATCGACCAGGACTGCTTTTTAGCTGTGCTTCTCCAGACTTCCTTTGCATTACAAAACCGCATGGCAAGCCTTGCACACAAAAATGAGCAGCTGCTGAACGGGTCAAAGGTCAGAGTTCTGCATTTAGCAACTTAGCAGGGTAATGTTTGCTGGAACACTTCAAAGTTTTTGAAAGACGAGATGATAGCGCAAAGAGAGAAAGAGAAGCTTTGCTTCCTATTTTTGGCAAACACACGTTTTGCGCAGTCCTATGCCACGAAGAAAGACAACCCTCAGTTGAACACTGATCTGCCATTTATATAAAATAATGGTTTTAGTTTAAAGAATACTGTGTAGGGGCTATGATAAGGAGGAAATGGATTTTAGTTTGCATTCATGCGCCCTCATGTTAATCTAGTACAATTGCTGTAGAAATTGGTTTAAAATTACCTCAATTTGCATTGTGTTAGACTGAATCAGAGAATAGCCACTTTATAAGATATCTCCTACAAGTTTGTTTGTGCCCAGTTGCTACAAATAGGGGTTGAAAGTGTTGACAGAAGTAAAACCTGTTTCGGTTTTCCTACTGTCAAAATGGGGGAAGGAGGCTAGCTCCTCTACAAATTAAGGGTAGGCAAAATGATGTTTTCTCTCTTCTTTTTCTCACTTTTTTTTGAGTCTGTCTAAAGCTGTCTAGGAAATGGCCATGTGACAGTTAAGGCACTTTGCATTGTTCATAAGGCGGCACACAAAATGGGGCCTAAACCATTACAGAGAATGTTTACTTGGTACTCCCCAGCTAGAAGTCTTCGTTCCTTGGCAGCCCACCTAGTATGTACCCCACGAGTCAAGAAAACCCGACTAGGAGGTAGATCATTTGGCTATGCAGCCGCAAGGCTATGGAATAAACTACCAAGTGAACTCAGACAGACTGATGACTTACTGCAGTTTAGAAAAAAGCTAAAAACCAGGCTCTTTCCAAAAGAATAGCCTTGAGAGATTGGCGCATGATGATTCATAGTTTTATAGCTGCACAGTGATTTAGGTAATCCCAGCGCTAGGATGCCCGTTGGGTGACAGCTGCGCTATATAAATGCTACTTACAATTACAATTACAATTGACTATTCTGTAATACTGTTTTAAAATTGTTAGAAAGATGAAACACATAAGTTATGTTACTGCCCATCCTGTATGAAAGAATGAGTAGAACAGATTGATGTTCCCTTATTTGATCTTTAAGGAGAACTGTATAGTGGGGTTTCTGTTCAAAAATCTCAGGTGGCAACACTATTGTTGTTTATGTTATTCTCATGTTCTATACAGTTTTGCAAGGGCATTGCTAGTCTTTTATTAGCTAGTCTGTGTAAATAAGCTGACAGCCCTTATTAGAGCTGGAGATAGGGTTTTTTTCCTTTTGAAAATGATGTTGCATAGTCCAGATCGTGAAAAGTACAATGCAGGAAAGACGCTCATGTGATCCTTAGCAAACATTTTGAAGGAAAATATTGTTTTATAGGAATTTGTTTGTCATAACATGTTCTGCTGGAGAAAACGTACTCACTATGTTGAAGTTTAGTTCTTTTTGCAATAAGAATCCCTGTTAGATTAGCAGTTTTAGATTTTCCTGCTGCACCTATAACATGAGAGCATGGTCCTAAGCATAACATGTAAGAGAAATTATTTTACAAGTGTCTGCAGTCCTGTACAAGTAATGTAAAATCTATGAGTAAAAGTGTAGAACATTTCCTTTTCTTGAGGGTTCTTCAGATTAGTAATATAGGAATACACCAATGTAAGTATTTGGAGTATGTCTGTATTGTTTTTCTTTTTTCCTCAGAATTTAGTAAATGAACACAGACTTCCTTGGCTGTTTGGGATTGGGTGATGTATTACTCTTGTCAGTTCACCAAAACGTTCCTTTTATACTTGCCAATAGGTCCAGGGTTTTCTACTCTCAGATAGATGAAGTGGCTCTTGGGTGCCTTGCTAATGTATGGGGTGCCCCAGGACTAAGAAAGTATTCTGAGACTATCCTTTCTGTTGTTAGATTATTTTTGTGCCTTGTCTAAAGACCTCTTGTTCTGTCCACCAATAGATATTTGCTGCCTTACAACCATTGCCAGAGGGGCCCGGACATCAGATCCAGCCTGGGAGTCAGCGTCACTCCAGTTTGAAGCCAAAGTGAAGGTAACCAGCATAGGCGTTGCTGGCAACTAGGACCTCAGTGAAGTCGGAAGCACTGGGACGTGAAGTGTGTACCCCTGCCACTGTCTTGGGCGAAAGACGGGGTTACAAATCAGGATGGAGAAATCTTTGTGTGGATCCAGTTTTTGATGCCCAGCTGAGAGAGTCACAGAACGACAAGGACGGCAAGGAGGCTTTTGCTTGAGGTGACCCCTTTGAAACAAGGGTTGCTTCAGAGATCCTAGCATCAGGCCTCTTAGTCCTGGTCCCAAGTGAATGCAAGTCTACGCCTTTGTTTGTTGATCAAGGGATGCCCGAGCATACTGGATGCAATTTGTGCCCCAGCAAAAGAGCAGTGCGCCAGAGGTGCAAATACAGGAGTTAGGGAAGGACTTGAGTTTAGGGTACAGGTGCTATGCCCTTGGTGCCTGTTAGATTAAAGTGAAGAAAACTGGTGCACTGCCTGAGACACTGGACAGGATAATTGAGGGTATTTGCCCTGGGGGGTGATTGCCCTATCCTGAAAGAAAGACTTTTTCTTCTCCGTGATTCTTGAGTTGCGAGTTGTGCAGCTCCACCGTGGGAACAACAAGAGCCTGCCTGTGAGGCTCAAAACGGACACAGGGAGAAGACTCCCTCTGGCTGGTGGTTGTACTAGAACTTTCCCAAGGACTCTTTTTTTTGTTAGTAATGTACCCCTTTGGTCGTCCCATTTTTGAGGAGGAGCAGCCCTTTGCGGCTCCTTGTCCTAATTCCTATGGCCCTGTGTGGTCCTCCTGGTCCCCCGGAGCCAGGATTGTTTTTGTAATAATATGTCTGATTGCTTTAATATTTTTTAAGAGTAATGTTTATTCTGCACGAGAAAAGTTCATCTGAGCATGTTACTTTACTCTTTCCTTAAGTATATTAATTGATAATTTAGCCCTCATAAAAATACTGAGAAAGTCTATTGAAAATGTTTTTATTAGGTATGTGCTGTTGGCTATTTTGAAATTTACATAAATAGTCACTGAAATACATCAGAGCCCTGAAACTTAAAATTAGACTAGATGGTTTTGGTATTTGCTTTCTGCTTAGGATTGGAAAATATTGAGATTTCTGTTTGAGATAATAGTCATTATTCTCTCTTGCTACCTGTATGACCCAATGCTCTGTTCACTTTGTACACCTGCTTATACCTTGTATATACCTGCTTAATGAAATGTTTAGAATGTAAATACCCACCTAGCATAGGATATTGATGAATTCATGAGAAGAAAATGTGCAAAATATGGTAATGTCTTTAGCTCATGCTAAAAGTATCGTCTGTTAAAGATTGCAGGAATCGCTGTTAGCATGAGCTGAAAGCCATTTTGTACTTGGCAGCCATTTTAGTTAGCCATGTGCTCGCCATGTGCTTTCTCCCTCTTCCAGAGTCTTGCACATGCTCAGAGAGGCCTAGCTGGTAGAATGCACCTGCTCCTAGTATAGAACTGTCAGGCTATTCTTACTCATGTAAGCAGTTTAGTCTCCCTCCCACTTTGTGGAGCAAGCAAATTTTGTATGCCCATATTAGTCAATAAGCATGCTTGTATGTGCTAGGACCTCCCCTTGATTTTATGCTGACTATATAACAAATGCATATATAAGGACCCTGTTCTCTGCACTCATTAGAATGCCTCCTACAGTGGCCTGCGGGTACCGTAAGATGCAATCTCCCTCATCTGAGGTTAATAAAACATGTTTTTTTGATATTACAGCTTCTGTGCCAATCTCTTCTTTGTTGGTCTTAAGGACCAGATGTATCAGTGAACCCTTAAGAGGATTTGTATTTCTACACACCTGCGGGACGTTTCCAACTTACACCATAACAAAGCCCTTAAAGTAGAGACAGATCTTAAAGTGCCCTTCTCCACCGATGGCCCAAAAACAAAAAAGGGTCCCTTTCAATGGGAATCTTGGGCGACAAAAAGCATCCGAGTACGAGAGCCGAGGAGCAGAGGAGAGTTAGGGGCATTACAATTGGAGTCTGCCAAAATCCCGGATTGAGCAATCAGTACTTCAATCGCTATGGAAAAACCCAAAAGGGGCAAGGAGCAAAATATAATCTTCAATTCAGGCAAGGTCATTCAGGTTGCAGCTGAGGAGCATTACCATACCCCCCACAACACTTGTAGTCCTAAAACCAAAATGAATGGCCTGGACGGTATGGACCTTAACTGGGGATTAGACTCAGAAACTGACAAGGTTGACCCGTTGTCAAGTCAATACATCATCACCACACCCTTGGGGACCGAGACCCAACTAGACAAGGCCTTTTTATCACCTCAGGGGGAGTCTCAGGCAGTGGAAGTGGTATCGCCGGGGCTATGTTTAGTCGTAGCTGGGTCTCCAAAGCAGGGTATCCCTGCCATTTTAACACAAGCCGACATTCCTCATAACCAATCTCCCAGGAAGCAAGGAAAAGGAAGCGATACTTGGGACATTTTGCCGCACTCATTTCAATCAGTAGTCAATGCTTTGACATACCAATCAAGCAAGCTTGATATTCAGGTGGATCTTTTAAATACAATGGCTCTATACATTACTGCAATCGACTCAAAAATTGGAGCACTCAATTAGTTAGTGCAAAGGGTGCAATTTGATGCACAGTGTACCTCCGCCTATGCTTGTAGCCCAGTATTGGACAAACTAACATCGCTCTCAGGAATGCTAGAGACTGTGCTTGCAGAGATTAAGGGGCAGCTACATAATGAGACGGTTGTAATGGACCCTCAAGGGTGAACTACTCCTGGTAGAAGGGGCCCTGGAAACACATTGCCCCTCAGAAAGTCATCTGAAGTAGGAGATGCCATGGCAGAGATAACCAACGCGGAGAGGGAACAACAGGAGACGGAATCTGAAGAGTTGCCTAAAACAGACAGATTACCAACTTGGACCCCAGTTCTCGTCACTCATTTAATCTATCAGACCCCAACGCACCGGTAAGGAGAGCTTCAGAGGTACATGCAGTGCCAATGTGTACCTCACAGGGGGAACCGGGCCAGCTTTCAAAAAGGCAGCGTAAAATACTCAGGAAAGCTCATAATAAGAAGGTTAACCAATGCCCAGAGGATCTTCATCGCCGTCAACCAGACAAAGTTTACCCTATTTTTCTAGTAAAAGCTACAAAGTCAGCTGCTACTCCAGAAAAAAAGCAAGAAGATCCTGTAGAGGAAGCATTCATCGATGAAAAGGGGGCTAATTCGGAATTCGCCCAAGTTAGAGTACCATCAATGAGGAAGGTAAATGATCGACAATTGGACCAGAATCAACGGGAGTTAGCCCACACAGATTAGGCAAGAAGGGGCCAACTACAACATCGGCGAATTATGATTGCAAACACCTCGGCCCAAAGATCCAGGCTGGTAGCACACTAGGCAAAACAAACACGGACAGTAATATATGTGATCTGCCTCTTAAAGGAGGAATCCAACTAACCACCATTGAAAAGTCTATTTCCCATGAAGCCGAAATAACAAAAAAAATGCAAATACGAAGCCACGACCAAGACTGTGCAGCGTTACAACACTGTTTGCAAATAGTAGGGCAGGGCTCGGACAAACAGGGAGTAGTACGATTAGCTCAGTCAAGTTTAAGAGACCCCGCGTTTTACATAAATCCACCTAATAACCTCTGCAAAGTGATATTCCATCCAAAATATAAGTCAAGGGGTCAGTTTGATAGAATAAACAGAGGGACAATGAAAGGCATGGCCAAAGAAATACCGGCGTTGAGTCACATTGAGTCATCCGACATCTATTCTGTCACATTTTTAAATGCTCCAATATGGGGTGGTGAAGAATCGACATTGATCACCTGGGCAACAAGTGCCTTAGCTGATCAGGTGTGGGCAGAAAAGGAGGCATTTGCAAACTGGGGTATAGTCATGTCAAGGGAAAAGGAAGAAGCCTATCCACAGTTCCTCCTCCCGTAAGGTCGTGAGGTTAGTGCCTGTGAAGAAGGCAAGGAGGAAAGAATGGGCCCTCATGGTGCGATTAAGGATCGACAAAATCCAACGAATAATCGAAAATTAGAAGCAACTTCAATTTTAAAAGGAGCAAGGAGTCAATCAATTTCATCGTGTAGTGTCGCAACAGCTATTTTGGAAGAGAAATAGACTGAGTAAGGTACAGCAAGTCAAGCCCCACACCAAAGTTCTGACTGGTCTTGGCTTCCGGGTGCTCCATTTTCTGGGTCACACAAAAAAGTTACAAAATGACAGGAAAATAGCTTGCTAATCGGCCAACAGGAGAATAATGTTGCCGTCTGTGCATGGAATATTGAGGGTCTTTCTGGAAAGGATTTTTTAACCTTTATCAGAAGATTTCAAATAGTGCTCCTGCAAGAGACATGGGCTCATGGAGAAATTGATCTCTCAGCTTATTTATGCTACACCAAACCGGCAATTAAAACAAATACAATGGGGCGTACTGCAGGGGATACTAGCACTGTACGTATCAGTGGATCTTGACATCAAAACTGAAGAAGTAAATATATATAGCTCCCAAATGCACAGGCGATAAAGGTGTGGTCCAACCACTCATTCAATGTATCACCATTGTTGATAATAAATGTTTATATTCATCCCCATCCAACCAGGAAAAAAGAATCAATCAAAATTATATCAAATTTTATATCAACTCAATGTTCAATTAATCCAGTGCCCCTAATTCTCTAGTCTGGTGATTTTAATATGAAACTTTGCCAGGTCATGTCTAGGGATCAAGTAATGGACATTATCGATCACATTTGGCATGTTCCGCCAATCCAAGCTATTAAACAAAGGGCAGACACAATGGGGAAAGAAGCAGCAAGCAAACTGGAGCATTTGGGCTTACGTAGTATTAAATGGCCGAGTGGCACCGGATATTCCAGCACAGCCATCACATCACTCGGTAAAATCCTACTCAGTTATAGATTACTCCTTAGTATCGGTCCCTCTATATCATATGGTCACAAGTTTCAGTTTGGGTAATAGGTTGGAAAGTGACTATCAGCCGCAAATGATCAACTTTAATTTAAATATTACATTCAACTAACAACCTGCGCCACAAATAGGCTACGCCACAGTCCAAAATTATAAAAAAACTACAGTGGTCAGTAGCCAGCATTGCGAAAGTTGAACATCAAGCCAGAGATTGGTGGAAAAACTACAAGATGCATGTCAAAATCCCCTGGATCATTGGGAGCAATTTTCTACACTCCTATTAGAGGAAAATGCCCCCTCACAAACAGCTAGAACAACTATAGTGAATTATTTTCCAAGAAAAATCTCAGTGCAACTTTCTTTAGCCAAAAAGAAACTGAACCACGCTTTGAGGGTATTGAGAAACAAACTGTCCTCAAGCGTCCGGAGAGAAACTTTTCCTAAACTAAGGATGTTATACAAAAAAGCAATAAGGTCCCAAATGAAACTCGAGTTTGACCAGTACTGGTGCCAAATTTCCCATGCCTCCAAACCCAAAGACTCAAGAGAATTCTGGAAGCTAGTCAAACAATCTGCCAACAGTAAATTCCAATGCTCGACATCAAATATTCTAGAAAAAACCTGGAGCAAACACCTGGGCAACATGTACAGGGGACCAGCCACTGTAACCGGATCTTTAAAAACAGCCAGTCAAAATAACATCAGGGAAGACCTCTCCAGGGTTATTCAACCTAGAACAGTGGAAATAATCATTGGTAATAGCCATCGGGATGGGGCCCCAGTGCCTAATGGCCTACCTCAAGCTCTTTATAAAGAGCACCCGCAATTCTGGGCAGAGAAATTGACAACTCTATTTAATCACATCCTGATGAGCCAAGAAGTTCCTCGTAACTGTAGGGGATCAATTCTAGCCCCTATTTACAAAGCTGGGCAAACTTTGGACCCTACCAATTATCGATAAATAGCTCTTAAAGATTGTAAGGCCGAGTTTTTTGCCAAATGTCTGATGGGCAAACTCACAGACTGGGTGGAATCTAAAAATCTGTTGCCTAGAAATCAGACTGGGTTTATCGATAAATATTGAAATGCTGGCAGTTACTATTGAACAAGCAAGGCGTCGCGCAATGAACCTAAATTTGTGTTTTGTAGACTTTTGCTCTGCTTTTGATGCGATGAAGAGGAATATCTTTTGGGTTAAGCTATTAAACTGGGGAATTTCTTCGAATCCCCTCAGAGCGATACAATTATTGTATACAGATACATGGACAAGAGTTAGACTGGGTCAAGGAAATCAATTTCGAAAAAAATACCAACAATGAATGGCCTGTGTCTTGGCCCCTCTCTTGTTCAATTTGTATCTTGCTTATAGTTCTCTTGATTTGATCATCATTAACTCGCACTCCCCATCTATGGCCAGCTTTAAGGTGGGGCTTCAGCGGTTAATTAGCAAAACTGCTCAGTATGCCTCGTCCCATGGGCTAAAAGTTTTTTGTCTTTTTAATTGATTTTCAAAGAAAAAACAGTTAACAACATAAATGAGTCGTGCCACATCTTACTGTCATATTATACAGCACATATCTTATCGTTATCTTTCTTTTTCCCTTCTTACATATCCGTACAATCTTCTCCTCCCAGGTTATTACATGATTGTGCTGCTTCTGAGTTCAGAATGTTTGGATGTTCCGATAGATACTCTGCAAGTGGTGTCCAAAAGTCTTTGGGACGTGACGCTTTAGGCAGTTCTTCATTGTACGTATTCAATGTATCTCTACAGTACACCATGTCCTTTATCCATTTCCGGAATGTGGGGCTTATTTTACTGTCCCAGTGTATTGAGATCCTTCGTTTAGCTATCAACAATGCTATTGCCATCAACTTCCGTTTTGCCGGCGGTATCTGGTTTAATAATCCTAGCAGACATATTCTTATTGAGCATTCTAACTCGCAGTTCGTGATATTTCGTAACATCTTCACAATTTGTTCCCAATACTCCCTGACCCTTTTACAGTTCCACGCTAAATGCGCCACATCTACGGCAGTTTGCATCCGCCCGTAAACCATATCTACATAACCTCATAGGCGTCTGATATATTTGGTGTAAGTATTTCTAGTGTATGATCCATAGATTTCCATTTGGGGTCAACATTTCCATTAATCTACAACAGAATTGCCATTCGTCTTTATTAAGGGGTATATCTAGCATATAGTTCCAGCACTCTTGCACCTTGGTGGTGTTTTGTGCTTGCTCTACTTGCATTGCTCTGTGTAGTTTAGCTGCTATGTGTTTGTTTGTGGTTTCCCTGATTATCATTTGCAGCGGCACCAGTGTAGGTGGTTCTTCTGGGAAGTTTGGATATAGCACTTTAATAGCTGCCCTCAGTCTATGATATGTAAATTGGAATAGTAATGTTTGATTGTTTACGTAGTTCAGATCATAAGCCTCCAGGAATTTCCCATCTATGTATAAGTCCCCCATTGTGGTCACTCCCACCTGGTTCAGCATTGTTATACTTCCCTTATCTTGTGTTACTGATATTGATGGGTGGTATGCCAGAGGCAGTGCTGGTGCATATACTGGTAATTTCTGTGCCATATTCCCCATTTTGCGCCACGCCTCAGTTGTGGCCTGCACTGTGTTTATTTCTTTGCAGGTTATTTCTGCGCAGTTGTGGGTCAGGATACTACTAAGTGGGATGGGGTGTGCGTCTCCCGCCTCGACAGCTAGATGTGGCATGTACTGCACTGGGTGGTACCAGTAGTGTGCGTATTGTGCTTGTGCGCATAGATAGTATAGAATAAGTCTGGTGCTAAAAAGCCCCCTTGTTCGTACGGCAACGTCATTGTTTTCCAGTCTATTCTCGGGTGCTTCCCGGCCCAGACCAGTCTGACTATGTGCGTTTGTAGCACTTTAAAGATGAGATTTGGTAATGTTATTGAAATATTATTAAACATATATAAAAATTTGGGCAGTGCGACCATTTTAACAATAGATATTCTATCTGCTAGTGAGAGGGGAAGGTGAATCCATTTCCCAACTTGTGTTTCTAATTTTTCTATCGCTATCCCATAGTTTGTTCTAATCACTTCCGTTGGGTCTCAATGAATCCATATACCTAAGTATTTGACCGGGTCGCTCTGCCATTCTGGTGGGAAGTCCAGTGGGCACGGTTTAGTGATTTCTGTTAACGGGATCACTGTGGATTTGCTCCAGTTTATGTTAAGTCCGGAGTATCTTCCAAATTTGATATATTCTTTCAAGAGTGGGGATAGATTATTCTGGGGGTTTCGCACGTATAGCACCATGTCATCTGCGTATAGGGATATTCCTATGGGGCGCTGGTGGAATTTTAGTGCTGTGTCTGCATATTTCTCTCTCACTTTACACGCTAATGGTTCGAGTGCTATTGTGAATAGCAGCGGGGAGAGCGGGCATCCTTGCCGCGTTCCGCCCCTTATTCGTACTAGTTCCGATACCTGCCAATTTACCCTGATACGAGCTACTGGGTCTGTGTAGAGAAGTTTTATCCATTGTATTAGCACTTGTGGCATTCCCATTCTCTGCAGTACTGTGAATAGATAGATCCATTCTATGGAATCGAAGGCTTTGGCTGCATCTAGTAGCACAGCCGCTGCCTCCAGCTCGGGATTCAACTGGTGTTGGAGTGCAAATATAGTATGTATATTATTTGACGTTGATCTTTCCGGTATAAACCCAGATTGATCTGGTAATACAATATTTTGCATTAATGGCGGGAGCCTTGTAGCTATTATTTTGGCCAGTATTTTAGCGTCGGAATTGATAAGCGATAATGGGCGATAAGAGTCGCATCTATCTTGTGCTTTGTCGGGCTTTAGCAGCGCTATTATTAGAGCTTCTCTTAGTGTGGGAGGTAATATTTTTTGTGTGTACGGATCTTCATACATGTTCACTAAGTGTGGGCTGAGTAGTTCAGCATATTCTTTATAGAACTCACTGGTGAGTCCATCTGGTCTTGGCGCTTTGCCATTCGGCAGCGTTTTGATAGCCTCTTGGACGTCCAGCACTGTTATAGGTTGCGCTAGGTATTCTCTTTGACCATCCGATAGCCAGGCTATTGCAATGTCCTCTGCCATGATTTCCTCCCTCCTTGTCGTCACACAAGATGCATACATTTTACTATATGCTTCTGCAAATGTTTTGGCTATTCCCTTGGTGTCATACTGCATTACACTGTTTTCATCTATTATTTGTTTGATTGTCTGTTGCATGCCTTTAGCTTGTATTGTTTGGGCTAGTGTGTGTCCCGACCTACCTCCCTCTCTGTATGCCCTCGCTCTCTGGCATTTCGTTATGTATTTAATTTCATCATCTGCAAATTCGCTGTACAACGTTATCTGTTCCCTTATAGTTCCTAGTAAGTCCACCTTATGTGTTTGTTTGTATTCCTCTTCTAGTTTTTAGGTCTCGGCCTGCACCAGCACTTGCGCTGGTCTGGCCGAGAGTTTTAGTAAGCGGGTTTTGGAAGTGCAAACACTGGCTTTCGGCTGGCGACCAGCTTGAGTTCACGATGGCGTGCGCGCGCAGCTGGCATCTGGGTTTCCTATCTCTTCCTCATTTCCTCGTCATGGCTCATTAACTCTCTGGACTCTGATGTTTCAATCGCAGCAGCAGCTCACATTACCAACTGAGGGCCCTGGACTACAGTCACATGAAAAACAACAGCGATTAGCATTGAAATGCAAGCTTTTTTTTTGTCTAGTTAGAAATATTGCTTCAGTGGGTTGATTTCACCTTATATCGCTATTTGTTTTATATTGGGAGTCACAGCCTAATTACCAGTATTTTTGTCTCTCACTGTTTTTTTTTTTATATTTATTCGCGCAAAGCACAAAGCTATATTTAAGGTTACTTTTTCCGCGTCACTTCTTCACTCTATTTAAACTCCACAACCCCACTCTTATTGTCTCTCTCCTTCTCTCTCCCTCTCTAATTCTCTCTCTACTTAATTAACTCTCCCTCTCTATCTTTTTAGCCTTTCATTCTCTCTCACCCCTTTATCTGTTTCTCTTTCAAACTCCTTCATTCACTCTCCCCTTTTTCTCTCTCTCTATCCCGCTCCACTCTTTATTCTATGTACACCCTTTCTCTCTCTTTCTCTCTCACCACCCTCTCTAATTGGGCATTATATCTTCACTCTATCTCTCACTCGGCAACACCACAGCATCACTCAGCGCAACCACAGCATCAATCAGAGCCAGCACAGCATCAATCAGAGCCAGCACAGCATCACTCAGCACCAACACAACATCTCTCAACGCCATCACAGCATCACTCAACGCCATCACAGCATCACTCAACGCCATCACAGCATCACTCAGTGCAACCACAGCATCACTCAGTGCAACCACAGCATCACTCAGCACAACCACAGCATTACTCAGCACAACCACAGCATCACTTAGCGCCACAACAGCATCACTCAGCGCCACCACAACATCACTCCGCGCCACCACAGCATCACTCAGCACCACCATAGCTTTACTCAGCGACACCACATATCATCACTCAGGGCCAACACTGCATCACTCAGCACCACCACAGGATGACTCAGCACCACCACAGCATCGCTCAGCACCACCACAGCATCGCTCAGCACCACCACAGCATCGCTCAGCGCCACCACAGCTTCGCTCAGCATCACCACAGCATCGCTCAGCGCCACCACAGCATCACTCAGCGCCACCACAGCATCACTCAGCGTTACCACAGCATCACTCAGCGCCACCACAGCATCACTCAGCGCCACCACAGCATCGCTCAGCGACACCACAGCATCGCTCAGCGCCACCACAGCATCGCTCAGCGCCACCACAGCATCGCTCAGCGCCACCACAGCATCGCTCAGCGCCGCCACAGCATCGCTCAGCGCCGCCACAGCATCGCTCAGCACCGCCACTGCATCGCTCAGCACCGCCACTGCATCGCTCAGCACCGCCACTGCATCGCTCAGCACCGCCACAGCATCGCTCACCGCCACCACAGCATCGCTCAGCGCCGCCACAGCATCACTCAGCACCGCCACAGCATCACTCAGCACCGCCACAGCATCACTCAGCGCCGCCACAGCATCACTCAGCGCCGCCACAGCATCACTCAGCGCCGCCACAGCATCACTCAGCGCCAAGACAATATCACTCAGCACCACCACAGCATCACTCAGCGCCAAGACAATATCACTCAGCACCACCACAGCATCACTCAGCACCACAGCAGTATCATTCAGCATCACCTCAGCATCGTCTCCGCAACAGTCACCACCACTACCACCTCAGCATCACTCAGCACCACCTCAGCCTGCTCTCGGAATCTGGCATCTGTTGATTCTCCCCTAGCGTCTGGCCGCTGCTAGTGTTATAATACAGGTACTAGTTCCCAACCTTCACCCTCCGATTGTTTCTGCCCCCTCAAAAAAAAAGCTTTAACAAAAAACCATTGCCAGCATTGCAAGAACAAAAGAAAACTGAGGAAATGTTTTGTTGTAAATACTTTTTTTAATATGGTCGTTCAGTTTTACATAATGCCTTCTTGGTCATATATAAAGTAACAAAAATGCTTCTGACACTTTTTATTATAACTTTTCAGCATGCCGCACAGCAGCCACACTTCTCTACAGCACAGCTTGAAGACATTGGCAAAGTCAATAGCTCTGGCTAAACACTTATAAGGCCCCAAAGGCGAGACCTATTGGCTATGCCAATGCTTGTTAGACTCTTCCCTCCTCTTGGGGATCACAGCAGCAGAACGAGGCCCGAGACGAGTCAGAGAGTGGAGGCAGAGGACACATTGAGAGAGATACAGGTTGAGACACGGTAGTGCATTGGAGATGCTGAATTAGAAGTAAAGTAATAAATACAGAGACATATAAGTACACAGAAGGTATATATGTATAAGGAAGGCAACTTATATAGATCTAAGTTGTATCTAATAAACTCAGACTTTCATCAAATGTACATATACATATATACACACATACATAGACATATACATATTCTATAATTCAATAGTGAAGCAGATGTCAATAGCCCTGACAATAGGGAGATTGTTGGACAAACACAAAAACTATGTCCATAATGGCTGCCTGTATGGAGCATCTCTCAGGGAGTTCACTTGAAGCAGACCCGTGTTGTCTGCGCACGCACAGAAAGGTGCCACGCAGGAACCCCTCCACCGCTTCTCCCTGAGAAAAGGGGGCAGTGGAAATGGGAAATTAAAGAACAGAAGCTGCAGGTGAGGGAGAGCAGGCAGGAACTCCAGGTGTTACCAAAAGGTGGCCCGCTCCTTTTTCCATGGTGGCTGAACTGCGCTGTTTGCCATTGAATGAATGAATGAAAATCTTTTTAAGGTGCACGAATACCCGAAGGCGTCTTGGCGCTGAGTGAATCAGAATTCAGAATGGAGCATACGAGGGCAGAGTCCTAAGGATTCATTGGTTAAACAACAAAGGGGCATATTAGCAAGACCGGCGATAAAATTATCGCCGTTTTAGCGGCAGGAAACTGCCGCTAAAACGGCGATAATGGGCTTGCTAATATGCGTTATAGAATTCAATAGAAGCCCAGGTTAGATGTGCAGGACATCTAACCTGGGCTTCTATTGGAATTTCATAACGCATATTAGCAAGCCCATTATCGCCGTTTTAGCGGCAGTTTCCTGCCGCTAAAACGGCGATAATTTTAACGTGGGTCTTGCTAATATGCCCCCAAGTTTTAAGGTTCTTCCTGAACCATTGCCGTGGGGCAGCTCCAGTTTGCATTTTATGAACGGTCACAGGAAGGTTCTTAATGTAATAGAAGTGCGGTGAGCCGTGAAGGGCAAATGGGGCCTGGAGCGCTGTGTCAAAGTGTTTTGACATGTAAGGTAGAAAATGTTTGAGGCGACTCACCCTGTCTTGCTAGCAACTTCCCACCCCTTCCCTCTTGACCAACTACCTCATCACCTCGCTCGCAACCTACTACTGATGGGAAATATTTTACAAGAAAAAGTGATAAAGCTGTGCGTCATCCCGGGGAACACAGTGAGGAGACTGATATGTTACATTTAGTCATCAGATTAAACATCAAGGGGCCTATTAGCAATAACCGGCGATAATTATCGCTAAGCGCACTTAGCGCTAGGATAATTATCGCCGGCTATCGCCGGTTTCTATCGCAGAGATAGCGTGCTATCAGCAACGCTTATCTCCAATGCGATAGAAACCCCTGCTGTCACTGGAAAACAGTGCGATTATCGCTGGAAATCCAGCGATAATCGCACTGTGACCGGCGATAGCTTGCTGATAGGGCAAGGGGGATTTAGCCATGTAATCCACCTCCCATTGGATTACATGGCTAAATCAGGTTTGGACCAGGTGTAAAAAACAAGCGCTAATCGTGTTTAGCACTGGTTTCTTTATCGCCTCGCTGGCCTCCCTAATAGGCGATAGCGATGTTAGCGACTGCTTCCAGTCGCTGCCAGGTTGGGAACGCCTACTTTGCATGTCATTAGCGATAAATATCGCTGACATGCAAAGTGGCACCCAACACGCTCGCTTCAGTGGAAAGCTGTCGCTAACAACTGTTAGCGACAGCTTGCTGATAGGGCGATAATAATATCGCCGCTTTAGCGGCAAAAAGTGCCGCTAAAGCGGCGATATTGCCCTTGCTAATATGCCCTCAAGTGTGAAGACAGCACATGGTATGCATAAATAGAGAGAAATAGCAACGCTCACACCCTGCCTTTTAACCGTTAATTTCGAGTTCTCTGCCTGTCTCTATCACAACTATCTCTAGCAACTAACCCTCAACAAATGGCGCTTAGCGAGCGCCCTGAAGCGGCCTTAATTCAACATATCGGATCTACAGAAATCGCCATATGTAGATGTGAAGAGGGGGCACTTTACATTGCTGCCGCCATTATTTACCTCGAGATGTAAAATTATGCTTAGTTGTAGTTCATTTAAAAGATGTTTTCTCAAACTGCCTGTTTACGCGTTTTAAAGTATACTTATTCTCACACTCGCTCATATCACTCACACCACTCACACTCTTGAGAAACTAATGTCTTTTAATGCTTGGGGCTCACGCTCAATGAGGGTAGGGGCACACCTGAATGTATCTGTTAACTAGTTAAAAATGCTTATCCTGTGGCCAAGTGTGACCTATAAGATAGCTGCTGAATATTGAATAGTAGAAATAGAAGTAAAATTAATGTAGTTAAATAAAAATACCAATTGGATCCAATCGATACAGTTATCAAGTTTCAGACATGCAACTTCAATCAAACTGAATTCCCTGTATGGCAGTTAATTGTCCCTTATAAGATCAGCAGAAACAGTCTGTGACTGGCAAACTGGAATTTCCACTAAAGCCTCTAGTTCTGTGCTAGGGGAAGTCATTTGATATACAGAGCTAAGTAGAAGGGTATGCAAAGTGCGGGTCAGGGCGTGAAGTCTCCGCCAAGGAAGATGCCAGCCTGTGTTCAGCTGGGAGGAGGGCAGGGAGGCACCTCACCCAGACACCTGGGGGCGAAACTCACAGCAGGTGGCGGGATCTGGAGAGGTGAATTGTGTGTGCCTAGAAGCAGGCCTCTTCAAACTGTGCGGCAGGTCTCCCTAGGGGGGCCTCAAGTGATGCCAGAGGAGCGCCAGTCTCTGTCCAAAAGAAGCATTATGCTGTTAAGAGTGCTTTGTTTTAAGCAGATAAAAATGAGTGGCAGTAAGCAGCTCTGTAATGGACCATCACTGAGGTTACCTATCCTTTAGTCAGCAAAGAGTATTCCGCCGGTCTTGCGTCTGCTGCTTCTACACCAAGTTTCACTTCCTCTCTCATAAACCACCCCTCTTAAAATACCGTGGGGCATATTAGCAAGACCCACGTTAAAATTATCGCCGTTTTAGCGGCAGGAAACTGCCGCTAAAACGGCGATAATGGGCTTGATAATATGCGTTATGGAATTCCAATAGAAGCCCAGGTTAGATGTCCTGCACATCTAACCTGGGCTTCTATTGGAATTCTATAACGCATATTAGCAAGCCCATTATCGCCGTTTTAGCGGCAGTTTCCTGCCGCTAAAACGGCGATAATTTTAACGTGGGTCTTGCTAATATGCCCCCAAATTCTCATAAAATACCCCTCTCCAAAAACCCCAATTCAGAAATCCCTACTCTGAGTGGTCCTGATTTGTGCCCATGATTGTTTGTACGTGTGGAGCAGAGCTTTCACGTTCCCTATTCCTGCGGTTTAATGAAGGGCTACCGACATCGAGGTGCTGTCGCTGCCCGCATTCACCGTGTTATTTGGACGCAGCAGAGTGAATGGCTTATTTTGAGAGTCATGGGCAGGAACGTGGTTTTTTTGTGCAATAACGAGAGTGGGGTGCCAGTCGGACCCTTTAAATGAGGCTCACATGGAGGGTACGATGCAGGGCTACAGGACAAAGGCACCAGATCCGATTTAGGGCGGAGGTACTGGTACGGCCAAACAAAGAGTGGATTTCGTCTTCATCATTGTGTATGAATGTCAGCTATTGGGGTTTCTGTGATCCCGCTTCTCGTTTTGAAGGGATTCCTCATCGAAATGCGGGTGTTATGTATTCCTGTAATCAATTGGTTGGGAAGTAAAAGACAGGCAGAAGGTGAATCCGGTGGGCCCCTAACACTCCAAGGCCCCAGCACTACTACATCAGCTACACCATGAATAGCTTCAATCCTTAATCTGTGATGAATTAATCGTATTATTACAAACATATTTTTTAGCAATTATCGCAAAAGCCCAGTTGAAGTTGTCTAAGGATCCAATGGTTTAACTTGCTTTGTCCAGCCCCTGTAAGCTTTGTATTTGAAAAGACTCTGAAATTGATTTTGCGCTTACATTGCTCCTCCCTGTATTTAACACACAATTATGAATTTTATTTTACGAAAACAGAATCTGTTCTTTTTAAGTGTTGGTTGAGTTGATAATTTGGATATATGTTTTTATGTGGAACTCTTTGGAGTTCCAAATCATAATAAATAAAAATGAAAACAAAAATGAATAGCTTGCATGTTACGTCGCTGCTCCTCATATGGCCTGAAATAAACTGTGCGTTTGGGGTCAGCACCAATACGAATACCAACACACACCCTCTCTCCTTATTCTGCTCTTAAGAACATCACCGCTAAACACCTGAAAGCAGGCTCTGTCTATACACACAGAACCCACCTACTTCACTCTGCCAGTGCAACCCCTTCTCCTCTGAGCTCGACCCTGACAAATGCTAACATACTGCCTCCTCAGTTTAGGGTGCTGTTAGAAATAGGGATCTCTAGTTGGCCGCGGCTGGCGCCGAGGTACAAATAGGGATTCTTCTTCCTAAGTCAGAGTAAGGGGGCTACACCCTTTGATAACCCCTGCTCAACCCTGTGGTAACGTAGCACGAGCAGACAGGCCTATCTCAGAGGCAGTGTGTGAAGCATTTATGACCATACACAATAACACAGGAGAGGCGCTACAAACGGACACCACAAGTAGTTATAGAAAAATAGTTATCTTCATATAGACTGAACACAAGGCTAAAAGCACTCAAGGAGCCACAATGCACACAATTACAGATTCACTTCAAAAGCAATAAAGGCACTCGAAACGGGGGTGGAACGGACTTAGTTCGGGGCCGGGGTCCACGCGACCCGGTGATGCACAATGTACCTGAGATGTAAAGGGCACGGCACGCAGCCTCACAAGGAAGCCGCGGTGATGACAGGCGGACTCGCAGCGGCCACAGCTCCCGGCTGTAGCGGTCCGCGGCGTGCACTCACGATAATCCTGGGATGGGGCTTAAAGGCGGGCACCCAGCGGCACCTGCAGGTGGTAACAAGATCCTGGAAGTGGTGACTAGTGCAGGCACTCAGCGGCACAGCTCCTCAGCTGCAGCGGCCCACAATAGCGATAGCAATGATTTACGTAGGATGGCAAATGCAGGCACTCAGCGGCACAGCTCCACAGCTGCAGCGGCCCACAATAGCGATAGCGATGATTTTCATAGGATGGCAAATGCGGGCACTCAGCGGCACAGCTCCTCAGCTGCAGCGGCCCACAACAGCGATAGCGATTATTTCCATAGGATGGCAAATGCGGGCACTCCACGGCACAGCTCCTCAGCTGCAGTGGCCCACAATACCGATAGCAATGATTTCCGTAGGGTGGCAAATGCGGGCACTCAGCGGCACAGCTATTCAGCTGCAGCGGCCCACAATAGCGAAAGCGAGGATTTCCGTAGGATGGCAAATGCGGGCACTCAGCGGCACAGCTCCTCAGCTCCTCAGCTGCAGCGGCCCACAATAGCGATAGCGAGGATTTCCGTAGGATGGCAAATGCGGGCACTCAGCGGCACAGCTCCTCAGCTGCAGCGGCCCACAATAGCGATAGCGATGATTTCCGTAGGATGGCAAATGCGGGCACTCAGCGGCACAGCTCCTCAGCTGCAGCGGCCCACAATAGCGATAGCGATGATTTTCGACTGGATGGCAAATGCGGGCACTCAGCGGCACAGCTCCTCAGCTGCAGCGGCCCACAATAGCGATAGCGACTTTCAGCCCGCGTTCCCCACAGTAGAACAGAGGCTCTGGAATTCTCAACAGAGGCCTCACCTACGGGTAGAATCCCCCTCAAATAGGAATCCAGACGGCTGATGGGTGAAGTCTAATGTCCCTGAGACTTCAGCAGGAGGCGAGCTCAAATCAGGCCCTTGGGTAGTTGCTTCAGCAAGATGGATGAAAGTTTCAAAGTCCTTTCCCTCTAGTTACACGGACAGAGGTTCGTCTTGGCATCCAGAAGTAACACACTCGTGAGGATTTTCGCGCACATCTTTATACCCTCCTCGCCTTTGTTCTCTCAAAAGTCACGAGTCACTGAACCCAGTCAGAACCAGTTCGGGGAGGTCCTGGGGGCACTTTGTTTACGAGGCTGCATCCTGCCCTTTAGGAGAGGGGGTCTGCCATCAGACGCACTGTGGGAGGGGGAGCCATCATTCACCTTGCCAGGCGCAGCCCTGCTCAGATCAAAGGGTCACCCCTCCCCATACTCCAGCTGCAGATCTCCCTACTCGACCCAGGTCGGGTTCAACCTACCCTGTCCCTCCAAAACCAGACGGCCAATACACATAACAGAAGAGCACACTGGAAGACTTAGGCAAGAAAATACCCACTTTCCCAAAGTGGTATTTTCAGACACAGAATATAGAAATAACCCTCACTAAAAGATGTACTTTAATATTCTGAGCTCAGGCATACTAAATTCGACTTTCCACTTTACAAGCTGCTTCTGTGGGTGGCGCAATCAGCGCTGCAGGCCCACCAGCAGCATTCGGTCTACCAGCCCTGGGCACGCACGGTGCACTATACTAGAGACTAACAGGTAAACCAAATGAGCCAATTATGGGAACATCAATTCATACAGTCAATTTACCATAGGGAGCATTCGCGCTGTGGCACGGAATGGCCGTGGCACAGCGCCCAGAGCATCTAACACCAGCAAACACAGAGGAGACAAAAAGCGAGAAATGGAGGGGAGACCCACGCCAATGGTGCCAGGTCTAACACGTGTCCCCTCCAGCTGAAATGTGGGGAGAACTACCCACCCACTTGGGAGTTCTCATCACTAAGGCGGAAAAATCTGGACAGACCATCGGCATTGGCGTGCTCTGTACCAGGGCAGTGTTCCACCGTAAAGTCCATACCCTGTAGGGAAATGGACCGCCTCAACAACTTTGGATTCTCTCCCCTCATCTGCATCAACCATCTGAGGGGCCTGTGGTCTGTCTGAACCCGGAAGTGAGTCCCAAACAGGTATGGTCTCAGCTTCTTCAGTGCCCAGACCACAGCAAATTCCTCACGCTCAATTGCACTCCACCTCTGTTCCTGTGAAAGTAACCTCCTACTAATGAAGGCTACAGGTTGGTCTAGGCCATTCTCATTGATCTGTGACAGAACGGCCCCCACACCATGCTCGGAAGCGTCTGTCTGGACAACAAATTCTTTTGAAAAGTTGGGCGCCTGAAGTACAGGTGCTGTGCACATGGCAGGGCGTCAAAAGCGTTCTGACAGGTGTCAGTCCAATTCACCATCTTGGGCTGCTTCTTAGAAGTCAGCTCAGTCAAGGGTGCAACAATGTTGCCATACCCCTTGACAAACCTCCTGTAATAACCCGTGAGTCCTAAAAAGGCTCTCACCTGTGTCTGGGTCTTGGGGGGCTCCCAAGCCAGGATGGTTTCAATCTTGGGCTTTAGGGGCGCCACCTGGCCGCTCCCCACCTGGTGTCTAAAGTACACCACAGAACCCTGCCCAATCTGGCACTTACTTGCCTTGATTGTGAGGCCTGCCCTTCGCAGTGCCATCAACACTTCCCAGAGGTGGCGCAGGTGGTCCTCCCATGAGGAACTAAACACTGCAATGTCATCCAGGTAGGCGGCACTGAAATCTTCCAGCCCATCCAACACCCTGTTGACCAACCTCTGAAAGGTGGCAGGGGCATTCTTCATCCCAAAGGGCATCACCCTGAACTGGTAGTGCCCATCTGGTGTGGAGAATGCGGACCTCTCATTTGCCTCATCAGTTAAGGCGATCTGCCAATACCCAGACGTCAAATCAAACGTGCTGAGGTACCGTGCAGCCCCTAGCTGATCTATGAGCTCATCAGCTCTGGGGATGGGGTGCGCGTCAGTCTTTGTGACTGAATTGAGACCTCGGTAGTCCACGCAGAACCGAAGTTCTAGGGTGGCACTAGGCGCTGCAGCTTTTGGTACCAAGACCACTGGGCTGGACCAAGGGCTGCTAGAGGACTCAATCACCCTTAAAGCAAACATTTTGGAAACCTCTTCCTTAATGGATGCCCTAACCCGGTCAGTCACTCGGTAAGCCTTGTGCTTAACAGGAGGACTGTCCCCAGTGTCTACTTTGTGGACACACCAATCAGTGACACTAGGCACCAGGGAGAACAGATCACTGAATTGTCCCAACAGTTGGTGACAATCACTCTGTTGCGCAGGGGTCAGTGTGGCGGAGAGGACCACACCCTCCACTGACCCGTCTTGCTCCTTTGCACACAGGAGGTCAGGAAGAGGCTCACTCTCGTCCTCCATCCCATCATCTGTGGCCAGGAGCATGCCCACTTTGGACCTCTCAAAGTGGGGCTTCAGGCGGTTGACATGCAGGACCCGCAAGGGGTTCCGGGGAGACCGCAAGTCCACCAAGTAGGTAACAGGACTCTTGCGCTCCACCACCTCAAATGGTCCGGTCCACTTATCTTGGAGCGCACAAGGCTCCACTGGAGCCATGACCCAAACCTTTTGACCAGGCTGAAACTCAATCAGAGTGGCATTCTGATCGTGCCAACGTTTCATCTCTTCCTGGCTGGCTTCCAGATTTGCCTCAGCAAGCTTTCTGAAACGCCGAGTCTGGTTTCTGAAGGCCAGCATGTAACTAAACACATCCTGGGGAGGTTTCCTGGGAGATTGCTCCCAGCCTTCCTTGACCAGACTCAGAGGCCCTCTTACCGGGTGACCATAGAGTAGTTCAAAGGGTCTGAACCCTAGGGACTTCTGTGGCACCTCACGGTAAGCAAACAACAGGCATGGCAAGAGGACGTCCCACTTATGCCTTATGGTCTCTTCTAGGCCCATAATCATGCCTTTGAGGGTCCGGTTGAATCTCTCAACCAGCCCATTCCCTTGGGGGTGGTAAGGGGTGGTAAACTTATAAGTTACCCCACACTCCTCCCACAGAGACTTCATATATTTGGAAATGAAGTTAGTACCCCTATCAGACACCACCTCTCTGGGGAACCCCACAAGTGAGAAAATCCCCATCAGTGCACGTCCCACCACGGGGGCCGTCACTGTCTGGAGTGGGATGGCTTCAGGGTACCGGGTGGCATGGTCCACCAAGACCAGGATGTAATGTTGCCCATGGCTGTCTTGGTGTCCAGAGGCCCCACAATGTCAATGCCCACTCGCTCGAACGGGGTACTGACAACTGGAATGGGCTGGAGTGGGGCTTTGATCTTCCCCCCACTCTTCCCACTTGCCTGGCAAGTCTCACATATCCTGCAATGAGCATCTGAGCTCCTGCGCATCTGGGGCCAAAAAAAGTGGGTGACTAGCCTCTCGTAGGTCTTGGTCTGCCCCAGATGTCCTGCCAATAGCACATCATGAGCCAACCCCAGTAGGAAGGCTCTGAAGCACTGGGGTACCTCCAGCACATGGGCTGACCCAGGCTCAGCAACCTTAGGCTCGCTGTAAAGGAGGTCATTCTCCCAATAGATCAGATGTGACCCTGACTGATCACCTGCTGCCTGGGCTGCAGCCTGTCGCCACAGCCCCTCGAGAGAAGGGCACGTTTTCTGCTGTTCACAAAATTCCTCCCTGGTGTGCCCTCCTTCCTGCTGCCAATGGGTCAGCTCAGGCAGGTCCCCCAGTTCGGCTACCTGTTCCCCTGTAGGCTCCAGGGCATCCCCCTCAAGGTCTGCTTCTTCCTGGACCGTGGCAACTATGGGGGCCGGTTTCCCGCGCCCCCTACCCCTTCTCTGTAAGGCAGGGGCCTGGGCCATACTTTCAGGCTCCAGGTCCTTCTGAACGTCCTTACTGGCTGCCATGGACCGAGTGGTCGCACACGCCCACTCAGGCAGACCCAACATTTCCAAGTGAGATTTCCTCTCCACCTTAGCCCAAGGGGAGTTTTCTAAATCGTTGCCCAACAGACAGTCTACCGGCATGGCTGGCCTCACAGCTACTTGAAGAGTTCCTGAGACCCCCCCACTCAAAGGGAACCTGAGCCACCTCACACTGGCTCTCAGAGTTGTCTGCTGACACTACTGGGCAGAATGCATGGGGGACAACCTGCTCTTTGGACAGCAACCGGGAGCTGTCAGCAGTCACACTAGCTCCAGTGTCCCTCAGAGCCTCCACCCTATGGCCATTGATGGTCACCTACTGCCTGTACTTCTTAGTGTTATCAGGCAGCGTGGGGTTAGGGACCTTCTCAAAGTCTTCTAGCGAGACAAGGGTCAATTCCACGGGATCCTACCCACCTTGGGCACCCATCTCCTCCCCTCCCACGGCTACACTAGCAAGCTGGCGGGGTGGTGCATGGGGTGGGGCATTGAGGTCCCTCTGGGGACACTGGGGATCATAATACCGGTGGCCCACTTGACCACATTTAAAACAAGTAAGGGGCCCCCTATGAACAGGCCTACCTGTCGGGGGCACTGGCTTCTTCTCAGGGGGGAGACTGGGACACCAATCCTTGGTTCCCTTGGGAATTACTCTGGGGCCCTCTCTGGAACTCCCTCTGTTTACCCCTGTCCCCCCCACTTCTCTGCTGGGGACCCTGCCCACCTTTGGCGAAGTCTCCCACAGGACCCTTGCGAACCCGGGTGCTCACCCAGCGGTCCGCCTCCTCAGCAAGCTTCCTAGGGTTAGTTAGCTTGCTATCAACAAGGTGCTGGCGTAGCTCTGGAAAACAGTTACTAGATAAATGCTCCCATGCAAACAAATCATACAGTTGCTCAAAAGTTTCCACTTTGCTACCCTTTACCCAGCGATCCATTGCTCTGCAAAAAAAAGACACATATTCGACCCAAGTGGTACCCTCTAACTTCTTACAGGTTCTAAATCTCTGCCTGTACATTTCTGGGGTCAAACCATATCGCATCATCAAGGCCTCTTTCATATGGGCATACACCATCCTGCTCTCTTCAGGCATATCCAACAGGGTATCCCTCCCATCACTCACAAAGCGTCCCCACAACACCGCTCCCCAATCCTTCTCAGGGACCCGGTGGGACACCATGGCTATCTCATATGCGGCAAACCATTGCCCAATATCCTCACTCTTATGGAAATCCTTTGACATCCTTGGGTATATACACTCTACTCTCGGTAGGTACTAACGGTATGCTGCCACCAGAGGGGGAGATCTCTAAGCTCTTAGCCTTGATCTCCAGCTCCCTCAATACTCTCTCATGCTCCACTTTCATTTTCTCAAGTTCAAATGCCAACCTGTTATTCTCAATATCCAATTTTTTACTCTCTAGGTCCTTCTGACCTTCTAATTTGGCCATCTCCAAACTATGCCTCCTATCTCTCTCCCTGTCCTCCATCTCTTCTGGAGACAGACCCTTTGAGGACACACTAGTACCTGGATTGGAAAGTGCTTTACCTCCCACTAAATCCACTTCGTCATCCTGCTGCCCTCCAGCATTCTCTCCCTCATTCCTAGCGGACTCTCTCGCTTCTAACCAGGCTTTAAGGGCCTTCTGATACTCCTCCTTCCTAGAGAGACCCGCAACAGGGACTGTGAATCGCTTGCAAAAAGCCTTTAGCTGTTTGGCAGTGCAGGTTTGTAACCTCTCTTCCTCAAAGATGAGATCCTCCGAAGCATTGGACGTTGGCCTACCCATTGTAGACATAACTGGCAATTACAATCGACAATAGAACAAAATCAAACCGTACGTGGTTGCGCCTAGGCCTACACTCACTAGTAGCGTACACTGGTTATTGTATGTGGATCACAAATGCAAGTCCTGATCCCACCGCTGCCACCAATGTTAGAAATGGGGATCTCTAGTTGGCCGCGGCTGGCGCCGAGGTCCAAATAGGGATCCTTCTTCCTAAGTCAGAGTAAGGGGCTACACCCTTTGATAACCCCTGCTCAACCCTGTGGTAACGTAGCACGAGCAGACAGGCCTATCTCAGAGGCAGTGTGTGAAGCATTTATGACCATACACAATAACACAGGAGAGACGCTACAAACGGACACCACAAGTAGTTATAGAAAAATAGTTATCTTTATATAGACTGAACACAAGGCTAAAAGCACTCAAGGAGCCACAATGCACACAATTACAGATTCACTTCAAAAGCAATAAAGGCACTCGAAACGGGGTGGAACGGACTTAGTTCGGGGCCGGGGTCCATGCAACCCGGTGATGCACAATGTACCTGAGATGTAAAGGGAGCACGGCACGCAGCCTCACAAGGAAGCCGCGGTGATGACAGGCGGACTCGCAGCGGCCACAGCTCCCGGCTGTAGCGGTCCGCGGCATGCAGTCACGATAATCCTGGGACAGGGCTTAAAGGCGGGCACCCAGCGGCACCCGCAGGTGGTAACAAGATCCTGGAAGTGGTGACTAGTGCGGGCACTCAGCGGCACAGCTCCTCAGCTGCAGCGGCCCACAATAGCGATAGCGATGATTCTCGTAGGACGGCAAATGCGGGCACTCAGCGGCACAGCTCCTCAGCTACAGCGGCCCACAATACCGATAGCGATGATTTCCGTAGGACGGCAAATGCGGGCACTCAGCGGCACAGCTCCTCAGCTGCAGCAGCCCACAATAGCGATAGCGATGATTTTCGTAGGATGGCAAATGCGGGCACTCAGCGGCACAGCTCATCAGCTGCAGCGGCCCGCGATAGCGATGATTTCAGTAGGATGGCAAATGCGGACACTCCGCGGCACAGCTCCTCAGCTGCAGTGGCCCACAATAGCGATAGCGATGATTTCCATAGGATGGCAAATGCGGGCACTCAGCAGCACAGCTCCTCAGCTGCAGCGGCCCACAATAGCGATAGCGATGATTTCCGTAGGATGGCAAATGCGGGCACTCAGAGGCACAGCTCCTCAGCTGCAGCGGCCCACAATAGCGATAGCGATGATTTTCGTAGGATGGCAAATGCGGGCACTCAGCGTCACAGCTCATCAGCTGCAGCGGCCCACAATAGCGATAGCGATGATTTTCGTAGGATGGCAAATGCAGGCACTCAGCGGCACAGCTCCTCAGCTGCAGCGGCCCACAATAGCGATAGCGACTTTCAGCCCGCGTTCCCCGCAGTAGAACCAGAGGCTCTGGAATTCTCAACAGAGGCCTCACCTGCGGGTAGAATCCCCCTCAAATAGGAATCCAGACGGCTGATGGGTGAAGTCTAATGTCCCTGAGACTTCAGCAGGAGGCGAGCTCAAATCAGGCCCTTGGGTAGTTGCTTCAGCAAGATGGATGAAAGTTTCAAAGTCCTTTCCCTCTAGTTACACGGACAGAGGTTCGTCTTGGCATCCAGAAGTAACACACTCGTGGGGATTTTCGCGCACATCTTTATACCCCCCTCGCCTTTGTTCTCTCAAAAGTCACGAGTCACTGAACCCAGTCAGAACCAGTTCGGGGAGGTCCTGGGGGCACGTTGTTTACGAGGCGGCATCCTGCCCTTTAGGAGAGGGGGTCTGCCATCAGACCCACCGTGGGAGGGGGAGCCATCATTCACCTTGCCAGGTGCAGACCTGCTCAGATCAAAGGGTCACCCCTCCCCTTACTCCAGCTGCAGATCTCTCTACTCGACCCAGGTCGGGTTCAACCTACCTTGTCCCTCCAAAACCAGGCGGCCAATACACATAACAGCAGAGCACACTGGAAGACTTAGGCAAGAAAATACCCACTTTCCCAAAGTGGTATTTTCAGACACAGAATATAGAAATAACCCTCACTAAAAGATGTACTTTAATATTCTGAGCTCAGGCATACTAAATTCGACTTTCCACTTTACAAGCTGCTTCTGTGGGTGGCGCAATCAGCGCTGCAGGCCCACCAGCAGCATTCGGTCTACCAGCCCTGGGCACGCACGGTGCACTATACTAGAGACTAACAGGTAAACCAAATGAGCCAATTATGGGAACATCAATTCATACAGTCAATTTACCATACAGGGGAGCATTCGCACTGTGGCACGGAATGGCTGTGGCACAGCGCCCAGAGCATCTAACACCAGCAAACACAGAGGAGACAAAAACGAGAAATGGAGGGGAGACCCACGCCAATGGTGCCAGGTCTAACAGGTGCCATTTGTATTTAACAGAGATTTATAACGCCCTGCATTGCCAAAGCGGTGGCCTCGCAGCGCTGTCTGTTTGTTCAGTACTTTCCTGGATCGTTCATGTGCGTTTCATAACCAGATCTAACCCCGCCAACATCTGACCCTTTACAACTTTTGTTTTTAAATGTGCCATAAATGGCAACTGGCACGCTGCAAAAAATGGTTCTAGCTCCTCCATATTTGCAATTCTCAATAGCTGTGCCTCTTTGGTCAGAAACTCGATTGCTTTTTAAATCAATCTAGTGAGACTTGTAGCGATTATTTTCATGGAGATCCCGGCACACATTTTACTGCACTCATTGTGGCACCTACATAGTGCAGTCAGAGGCCGTGAAAGCAAAACAACGTGTGTGCGCGGGCCCTGGTATGCTGTCTCAGTTTTGGTAGAGAGCTGCTGTTGTACCATTCCAGTCAGGGAACTTTCACAAAACCCACCCAAACCCTCAGCAGTTCGCTTCTGCTCTGTCAAAGCTCCTCTTCCAAGGACTCGCCTCCCCCTGTTTTATCAGGTTGTTGCTTAAACCGCCTGGACAGCTGTACATGCGTGCAGCAGTGCGCTCATGCAAGGCAGCTGTGCAAACAGAACTGAACCCTCCACGGTACAGCCAGGAGTGACTTACCTCTGACCGGGAGCCTCAGCCGACCCTAGAGGGAGGGCGGCTACCCCCCCCCCCCACCTGGGCAGCAGACAAAGGGCACAGCAGCAAGAGGGTGCATTCTCGCGCCAACGACACAGGCCAATGCGTGACCAGGAAGTTTGAGTTCAAATGGCCCAATCAGGAAAGAGGTCCATGGTCACAAGCATGGCCAAAAAGGCGACTGAGACAAGCAATCCTCAGCTTTGTCGCCGGAGGAAATTGATCCCACCTACCCACATCAGAGAAGGCGGGCGTCACAGCCGTAGTGTGACGAGGGGGCGGGAAGTCACGAGGTTTAACAAGAAAGAATCCTCACATAAAGACGTAAAAGGGCAATTGCCCGAACAATGTCCTTGGGCTGCCTTACGGCTGGAACTCCTGAGACAAGTGCAATTGCCCGAACAAGGTCCTTGGGATGCCTTACGGCAGGGACTCTTGAGATAAGTGCCCAGGCAAGGTCCTTGGGATGCCTTATGGCAGGGATGCTTGAGGCCAGGCAAAAGGGTACGAAATGGTCAGCGCTGTGTGGACACAGCACTTGCAGCCCAGGCATGGCAATGGGGCCACAACCACCAGATATTTGGTAGCAAGTTGAAGCCTTGAAGCCGCGACTTGCTGTACCAAGTGACAGAAGTAGAGCTGTCACAACAGTTTGAAGTTATGGTTATTAATATGCAACAAATTATATGATGTACAATGTATAACCTGTTACGAAAAATGCCTTATGTTGTAGTCCAAGATGAGCCAGAAATGAGCATGTTGATGACCAATGCCATCACGACAAGTGTGTACCAACTTATGATGTGAATAAACTGGGGCTGTTCTAACACCACAAAAAAGGTCTTGCTGTACATAATTGATGGGTAGGACATCTGCACACATCTGCACAGTGCAAGTCAAGCAAACCTAGTACACAAACCGAAAAAGACACACGCTCAGGCGATACACTGCAAACACACCTACACCACAGGGACACATGAACCTATTAACATGGAATCCCACCTATACCGTCCCACCGTCACCTAGAAGCATGCAGGTGAATGTGCCATGCTGCCAGGTTAACAACGTGCATCAATAACCAATCGCTGAAAGATTCCTAACTCAATCCACGTGTTATTTCTCCATGGAAAGTGAACAGTTTTGGTCTTGCACTGGACTATCCTCTTGCATCCCTATGGTTTTCCTCCTGAGTCCTCTGTCCCTGGAGCATGGGGTCCCTTCAGTGCCTCCTGCACTCGCCTCTAAATACCATACCTGTGGGAAGAGCTGACTCCCCCGAAAGCTCATATGGCTACCAGTGCACAATATGGCACAGTGAAAAAAGACAACCAACACCAAAGAACAAGCATTTGCAATGCAAATTGGTCTTGCATTTGTGAGAGTTAGAGGTATTGGTGATGTAAATGACAATGGGCCAGATGTACGACCATTGGATTTAGAGCCTCGCAATTTGCGACAAATTGCGAGTCGCAATTTACGAGGCGCTAAATCCAAAGTACAACAGTGTCAGGGACACTGTTAGCGATTCCCAATGGGGTCGCAAAATGCGAGGCTCATCAATATTCATGATCCACTCGCAATTTGCGACCCCATTGGGAATGGCCAGCCTCACAGGGATGGTGGCCTGCTGGGGTCAGCAGACCACCATGTCTGTGACTGCTTTTCAATAAAGCAGTTATTTATTTTTTTAAATGCAGCCCGTTTTCTTTAAAGGAAAATGGGATGCATTTAAAAAAGAAAAAATGAACCGTTTTCGTTTCATTTTTTAAGGGCAGGTAGTGGTCCCTGGTACCACTGCCTGCCCTTAAAAAATATTTTCCCCTGCATTCACAAAGGGGAAGGGGTCCCCTGGGACCCCTTCTCGTTTGTGAGTGCTTTACCACCCTTCTGAGAAGGGTGGTAAACTGTGACTTTTTTGCGACCGCAATTGCGGTCGCAAAAGAGTCATACATAGCTGGAGGACTCGCTATTAGGAAGGGACGCCCTCGGAACGCCCCTTCCTATTAGCGACTCGCTATTCCTGTTTTGCGAGTCGCAAATAATTTGCGACTCGCAAAATAGGAATAGTACATGGCCAACTCGTTTTTTGCGGTCGCAAAGGGGTCTGAAACCCTTCTGCGACCGCAAAAAACTGTGGTACATCTGGCCCAATGTCTTTTATCCATGTGTTTTGGATTGGAATGGATGTATGTGGTGCGGAGTGGAATAATGTGGGTTGGATTGGAATTGTTAGTTGTGGAATTGTGTGTGTAGAATTGTGTGGTGTGTAGTGGAATTATGTGGCCTGGTGTGCAGTGGAAATATGTGGATAGTAATTATGTGGTGTGGAGTGTACTGGAAGTATGTGGAGTTGAATTTTGTGTCAGAGTGTAATTATGTGGAATGGCCAGGGCTTTAAGTGGGGAAAAAAAACTGGGGGTGCTCTAAAAGGGGCGGGGCAAACCTCTTAAAGGGGTGTGGCCTATCCAAGTAGGGGCATGGTCTAAATAAAGATATGTATGGATAACGCCATACACCCTCCCCAGAGGCGCAAGTAGAGCCAAATTTTGATGGGGGGGGTTTAAAAAAAACCTTGCGGGTGGGGGGCTAATTATTCAAGCAATAGGCAGAGTGGAGCTGCAGGGGCTCTACAAAGGGGTGAAAAACAAAAAAGCCTCATTAACAAGCAAATGGTCTTTTAAAGACCTGTGAAGTACTCGGTGCGGCTGTGTGTTTGGAGGCTGGTTGCAGGATCGCAATCTTACCAAAAAATAAGGCGCTAAATCTATGAAATTACAAGGTTTTTTTATTATCCTTAGTTCTACGTAACTTACCCAACAAACAAAGCTTTACTCAGAATGACTCGGAGATAGGTGCCTGAAAAGTCATTAAAGAGGACTTTCTGTCCTAAACTGTGATACATACTTCCCCACAGACCCGCATCATATGATAAAAATCTGCATGAAAGGATCTACAGCGTGCACAAAGGTCAGCGGCCTCAGGATCTAGGCTGGCAATTTCAGCTAGAGCAAAATAAGTTTGGTGCAAGAAAAAAAATAAGAAACCGGACTACCTCTGCGAGGCCCGAAAAGAGAGCCCGATAGAGACCTGTTTCGAGGCCCCCTGAAAATAACTACTGATGCTCAGACCCGGCCCACTTAAAGCCCTGCCTCTCTCCATTTTCTGCTCTTCTCCCTTTCTCTTCAATGGAAGGAGCAGCGCCTATTGTGACGTGAGGTCAGTCTATGTTTTTGTTGAGATCCCTGCAGGACGATCTGCGTTTCATTCATGCAGGAGCAGGGCTCACTTCACACCTCACGCCAGTTCAAGCATCTGCCTGACCGCTGTTATCATGCAGATGCGGCAATTAGGCTGATCACCGCCAGCAACCCAGCCCGGCCCAGTTTGCAGCAGCTGAAAGGGATGCGGTGTCATATTGCCCTTTCAGTCCATGGCAGCCTGGCCCAGGTGAGGGGGGGCGCCTTGGGCCTCGCACAATGGCACCATTTCAAAGGTTGATGGACTCGTGGGGGCCCCATCGTAATTAGACGGCCGCGGGGCCATGGGCAGCTGCCCATGCCCAGCGCCGGCCCTGCTCCTAGGTTTCAAATCTCCTTTCATCTCAGCTGCTGTTGCATTTTCTTAATGTTTTTCTTTCGCTTTCCGCCCTCTCTTGCTTCTCTTTGAAGAATTTCTTCTACGCATCCCTTTCTCTCAAAGTCACAGCTTGCAGTTCGTAGGTTCCTCAGGTCCTTGTTTCTCTGTGCCATATCTCTGCAAATGAGCCCATGCTCTCCCCATTTCGTGCTCGTTCCTCTGTCCCATTAATTGCGCCGATTCACAGATGACAATCTAAAATGCCCACATCTTACCTTCACCGGTGGTTAAGACTAAATAAACCATTTCATCCACCAGTTTGTGCTGCCAATATTCGGATTTTTAGCTACGGACTACCTCTGCGAGGCCCGAAAATAGAGCACGATAGAGACCCGTTTCGAGGCCCCCTGAAAATAACTGCCGGTGCTCAGACCCGGACAGACCCGGCCCACTTAAAGCCCTGGGAATGGCATTTTGTGTTGTGGAGTGGGATGTTGTGGAGTTTAATTATGTGATGTGCTGTTGAATTTTGTGGCATGATGTGGAATTCTGTGGTGTGGATTAGATGTATGTGGGGTGTTGCTTGTTTGTGTTGTTGAGTTGAAATATGTGGTTTGTTGTTGAATTATGTGGTGTGGAATGGAAATGTATAGAGTTGAATTGTGTGGCATTGAAGTGTGAGGTGTTGAGTGAAATTATGCTGATTGGAATTATGTGGCATGGTGTGGAGTGTATTTGTGTGGATTGTGTTACTGCTTAAAAATCATGAAACATAATTACAAAGAAAGGCTGCCTTTCATTGCACACAAATTTACAAAACCATATAATAATATGCAAAGACTTGTCCGAATATCAAAATTAAAACATGCAGAGTCACCCCAGTGATACTTGTATCAATGAATTGTACAGGGGGCTTGAACAATGTGGGGTGCTGCTTTGGTTGCTAATGGTCCTAGTACTCTGCACATCTTTGCTTCTAAAAGCATTTTGCAATGGGAATCCCACAAACCTCAGTGGATGTGCAGTACCTGCTGAGCTCCCTCCAGGCATTGGCAAAGCCAATAGGTCTCGGCAATGCGGGTTCTATTAGCTTTGTGAATGTTAATATGTTTCAGCATTGCATGGCTAGATGGTAAACGTTTCCCAGGCAGATGCAGCACCCATAGCTGACGCGCCGTTACTCCTTTGTGTAATGACGGGCATAAACACTGGCATTAGTACCACCCTATGAGGCACTTCCCCTGTGAGTGGAGGTGGGAGACAGTGCGTATACGTTTAGAATGGAGGTGGATGATGGGTGGCGCTGCAGGGAAGAAGTGCAGGACTGCTATAGAGAAGAGAGTCCTGGTGCAGACTGCCATAAAGAAGAAATGACACAGGAAGAGAACTGCCATAGAGAAGAGTCGAAGGAACAATAGCAAGGAACATGTTAGACGAATGTTATATTTGTTGTTCTGGCAATCAAAGTACAATAAATAATCTTACTTCATTTCATTTGACATTACCACCACATGATCACAAAATCTAAGCATGGTTTGGAAAAGCAGTGCAAGTTTTTAATGTTTGGTGTTAGTCAAGTCTTCTACAGCATACAGCATGGGGCAATGTATCTGCCCATTTAAGTTGAGCCAAGGTCTTTTTGACGTTACTAACATTTTATGTATAATGTATTTAGTATAGGGCTTTCAGACAGATTTCTTCGTCCATTGGTCTGTCATTCACACTTTTTTCCACTCGCCACAGCATACAGCAATGGGTCACACTTGAGCCATCGGCTAACTTCACTATGAGTAGGAACATTCTGCTCCCTCCGAAAAAGCGCGCTCACAAAAGCTAGTTCCCTTCAGTGCAATGGATTAGACAATGGGTGCTTTGTGAGACCCCAAAATATTTTTGCTTTTAGCCATTTTTTTGTACATTAGAGTTTTGAAAAAAAGAAGCATTGACAGATCCAAAAGGCTAGTGGCCAGCGCCAAACATATTGTGTTTGCCAATGGTTGTTTGATTAGCCTTGTGCCATTTCTTCAGTGAACTTGACAAGCAACAGTGCCCTGAGAAGGATTCATCTTTTTACCCTGCTATACGTCAGAGCTATGAAATGGTCAATGCTCTGCAACTTTACCTATGCATACACACACATATAAATATATGTACACGATGTTGAAAGTCAAAAGCAGTCGTTTATGTTACATTACAGAAAGCATGAAAGTAATTTAGAATACAGGGTGCTTGAGGCCGGTGATCATGTTGTGCTTTTATAATAACAAAAATAAATGTGAAACCAGTATATGGAAATTATTGCACATAAATCACCCAGGAAATGTGTACCTAAAAGGGGGTTAAGCTTGGTATGTTTTCTGAGACTATCAAAGGGGATGTTAGCAAACGCCGAGATAAGAGGTGGCTGTGTTTCAACAGCAGGCTTTAACACTCTCAAAAAGCTGGGTGTGTAAAGTGACACCGGTGCAGTAACCCAGTCACACCCATGAAAGGGATGACATGATACATTTTTCTTCAGCTGAACTGCCGCCTAATGCAATTACTGCGGTGGTCCGCATCACCGCACTAAAATGCATAGGCCACCGCACTAAAATGCATAGGCCACCGCACTAAAATGCATAGGCCACACATTTATAGTGCCTCCTGACACCCTACTAGTGCTGCCTGGCACAAGTCGAGACCGTAGGAGGAGGCGCGTTCCGTTAGGCAAGCAGCGCACGGCTGGTGTGCTGAGTTATTGTTTGTTTACTGACATTTTAACAATGCCATCGTCATTTTGTGGCTTTGGCTTGTTGTAGCTACTTTTTAGGTTTCGCCTAGGCAGCGCAAGCGCTGTCTTGTCGAAAGATGCTGTATACAGTATAGCGGGGGAAGCTCCGCCCACTTTCCGGCCATATATTTGATTGGCTACAATGAAAAATCCTGCCTTTTGATTGGTTTTTGGCGTCTTAGTCCCGCCTCCTGACTGCCATGGTGACATTTTTCTTCTTCCGAGGCTATCAGCCCCTTTACTAACAAAACCGTTTTGTTTCCCTGTCTCTCCCCGTTCCCTCCCGCAGTCTGTAACTTTTTGTACCACAACCACCCCCCCACCCCCTCCCGTTCGTGCCTTCTTTTATGCCGGCACTTCCATTTAAAATGCAATAGGTCTCGGGTAAATCCGAGTCCTATTGCATTTTCAATGCTTGTTTGTCCCGTGATTGGTTGGTGACTTTGCACTATATTTTGCCTGGCCTGTCCTAATGACATGCGCAATACAAACAGCTCTCTTACGCTGCCTTATATTCTATGCATGCGCCAAAAGTCAGCGCGCTCGTGGATTCCCTGGCTCCCCGGAAGCTCCATCAGCCCACTGCTGTGTCTCGCATCATGGCATGTGTGGAGGGACAGAGAGGGTGGCGCTACTCGGCCTGTCCTTCTCTTCACTCTCACGCTACCCCCAGATGCTGCTGTGTCTTGCATCATGGCGTGCTGAGGCCCCATCCCTGTCCTCGGGCATCTCTCCAAGCTGGCACACCCGTCCGGCAGTGGTCAGTGAATAGTTATGCAGCTGCATATCCCATTTCATCTGCCCGACTGGTGTCCTGTGTGTGGACGTAAGCAGGGTGATGGGGCTGGCCCGGGCGTCTACATCTTGTTGCTGTACGTGTGGGTAAAATCCTCAGATCAGACACACACAGTTTCTTTCTGTCTCTCTCTTACACACACGCGCTCTCTCTCTCTCTCTTATTCTCTGACACATTCTCTTTAACTCTCACACACTCACACTCTCTCTCTCACACACCTACTCTTTCGCCCCCACACCCTGCTTGAGGCCGCCCAGAGGCAAGCCGCTCTTACATTTCTACCCTGCCTACTTCCTTCATCCCGCCTCAACATAACCCCTGCCCCTTAGTGTGACTAGTTTTGTTTATTAACCAGTACATGTGCCGTCGGCTTCAGCTGGCCCGTGCATATGGCTTAACTATATTAACTGTTTCTGTGGTTGTTATGGCCGTTTTAATTCAGTGCAACATTTGTCGAATAAAAAATGAAACTGGAAGAATTATCAATCTGATTTCTTAATAAAAGAATCTTCACTCGTTCCCCTTTAGTCACCGGTGAAGGCGCCCTCTTCAGGTGATGTAATCTCTGGATATTTTCTTCTATAATCCAAAGGGTGATTTTATGTGCTTAAGACAATTCTTTTAACGCTACAATTACCACCTCGTCCCTCTCGCTTATTTTCATTACACAGTGAGGCCTGCTCTGTGTAATTGAAATACGTGAGAGTAGGACACGAGGTAATGCAATTACCGGTTAGTTATAGGAAAATTACTCAGATTTTTAGCGTTCCTCTTCGTAATTTAGCTGTTATTTCATTTATCTATACTTTACGTTGACAGTCACGTGGCTCGAGATATGTTCAGCGTGCTCGACACTTATTTGAACAACATAGCATGTAATTAATTCAAATTGTCATTAGGTCTTACACTTTCAGAAAGTCTGCATCCCGGGTACATGGTTCCAGGGGCCAGTGTTTAACCAACGACCCCTGGCCTGTGTTACTATGGTTGGTGTAGTTTAGAGGGTAGGCATTTTCTCCACAGTGGTGATTAGCAAGTGGGTGAGGATACACTTGCTAAATCTGGGTCGGGTTATATACACGTTGTTCTTGCTGCGCCTCCCAGTGCTTCATTTACCAAATAATTCACCTTAAACCATATCAGTTGTTTGTAGCAGGACGTTTTAAATATTTGAGCGACCTAAGGTGTACGGAGGATAGGAAGGGAGAGGAGGAAATAGAAGCTGTGGAGGGCGAATAGGGTAGAAGGTAGAAAGGAGATGGGGCTGGGGCAGAAGTGGCACGGAGGCACATTCTTTTAGTGTTGGCCACTTCGCATCCTGTATCCCTTACCAGCAAGCTGGTGTGGGTAAGTCCTGCCCGTCACTAACCTATGCTTGGTCGACTGCTCCTTACCCTGGCTCTAGACCCATTCTTGCCCATGTAGTTGATGGCACAAGTACACTAAAGAGCTGCCCCGTCCTGCAGCAGGTTGTGGTTGCTTGAACCATGCTGGGTCTGTTTGGACGGAACCAAGGTGGATAGATTGCCTGTCTCGGGCAGTGCCAGAGGCCTGGTACACGCCTGTATTTTGGTGCGGCGAGGAGGGTCTGGCCTACACATTTTAAAGCCTCTTCAGTATTTAAGATACAGTGAATATGGCACTTTAGGCGCTATAGGCTTTAGTATCAGAAAGGTGACACGTGGGTGGAGGGGCTACAGGTGACTCAATAAGCTTGTTGGTACTTCATAAACAACTCACATTTTTTTACATCTAGTCCCTTTCAGTTTTCTTTGCATGTCTGATATGTTGGAGGTTTGGTATTTATTCTATGTTTTCGTAAGGTATTACATACTGCGACTAACCGAATCCATGGGCTGTGTAAACCTCTTTAAAAGCTGATCTGCACTGGTATCTGATTGACCATAATTCCCCCTGACCGATAGCTTTTGTAGTGTTAAAGGACTTTGTCTCCCGCTTGGGACTCCAGGATGAAGCGGTGCAGGAAAGGTGTACTGTACCCTAACGGTGGCAGGGTTAATGTCCGCCCTTCTTCTCTGTTTGGGTAGTAAAGCACAGCCATCGGGCCTCTCACATCCATGGTGACACTGCACTAAGACTATTAATGCCCCTGACAACATGCTCTAAACAAGCATTGGCAAAATCGATAGGTCTCGTCTTTGGGACCCTTTTGCTTTGCCATTTTTTTGGCATGATGTACAGCTCAGATTCTCTGCAGCATGGCTAAGGGAACTAAATTTAAAAAAGGTGCTATGACATGGAAGTTTTGTTATTTTGTGGGCGCGTACTTCATGCACGCTTGAGCCTACAAAAGCACGTGAGCGGTTTTTATTGGAGCGCAAATGGGGGATGAGAGGCAAGTAACACTGAGAGTGGGGGTGGGGGGTAAGCAACATGGCAGCAAGGTGCGGGGGAAGCAGGGCATGTGTAGGTGGAAGCAACACAGGGGGGTGGTAACAGATGGTTGGGGTGCCACTGGGCACAGAGCATCATGGAGTGGGCCAGGAAAGAAACACACGGACGAGAAAGCAGTGTGGGGAGGAAGAAGTACACGATGGCAAGCACATCACAGAAGTGGATGGGGAGAAGCACACTGCAAGTGTGCTCAGTTGGGCATTGGGCAGGGTAAGAGAAGCACATGAGAAAGACAGTTGGAAAATGCATGTACTCTTGTGGAGTGCTTAACTCAAAAGAAACGAGCATTGGCAAAGCCAATAGGTCTCGCCTTTAGGACCTTACAAGTGTTTAGCCATACATGACATTATCCTTGATGCTGTGCCACCAGGGATTGAAGAGCTATACAATAGCTACACACTAGATCATGCAGTCCGAGTTAGGAATATATGCTTACCTTAGTAAACAATTGTGAACACATTCCAAGGCTTTTTAACGCCATGGCAGAACAAGCATTGAAAATGCAATAGGTCTCGCCTTTGATTAAGTTAATGCCATTTGCTTTGCTGTACAATACCATTAGCAAAGCAAATGGCTTTAACTTAATCAAAGGCGAGACCTATTGCATTTTCAATGCTTGTTTTCAGGATTCGTGGCTCTGGTGGGAAAGGTTGGCAGACACTTGTTTGTTCTGGAAAGCAGGTTACGGCAGCACGTCCAGTGAGGCTTCTTCCAGTCTCCAAACATTTCCTTTCAGTTTACAGTTCTTTGTTTCCTTAACGTGTGTTTTTTAGCAGCAGATGGTAAGGTTTGTGCTGACATACGAATTACATGAGTGGTGGGCAAATTAAACGTTCTTTTTCTTGTTGCGGTGAGGCACTGAGAGTGTGGAGCTAGCGCCCTTTAGTCCAGGTGGGGCCTCAGCGGCAGTGCTCTGTGAGTGCTGATCAGTCTTCACAGTGCTGTCACTTGTGTGACTGGCACCATGCAGCATGTTTGTAATTTTAACACCTTTGCTTGGCGGGCGGCCGCCCTTAAGAAGACATTGCTGCTGCTCGGGCTGCCCCGCCTGTAAAACAGCATGCATGGGGCCATGGAAGAAGCAAAAACTGCTGTGAGCCAGAGCGAGAAACTCCTGAGGAGAACTGCCTGTGGCTCTCCATGCGCTCTGACACATCTTTAAATTGCACCTGTAGACAGTGCTTTAAATGGAAAAAGAGAAGTGCCGGTACTCACCAAATTGATTGGGGTTAGCCTGGGAGGGGCGTGTCTGGGGGCGTGGCTTCCAGGCAGCCTTGTACACTATCAGCATTTTCTTCTTCAATGTACAGTGCCCCAGTGCCCTTGGCCAAGTTCTGCTCATAGCTGCAGGGTGTAATTGGTGTTTGTTGTAATTATATATAGCGTGAACTTAGCCCGAGGGCATTACCGTAAGAAGCAGAAGTTTTACGCGGAAGACTTTTTTTTTTATGGCACAAGGAGATTTAAGTGATTTGCCCTGGATCACAGGATGTTGAGCCCACGCTGGGATTTCATCTGTGCCATAAAACAAAACGTATGCGTTCATGTAGAACTTGTGCTTCTCGTGTAAAGCACTTTAATGCCCTCCTGCCAAGTTTGCGCTATATATAACTGCAAAAATGGACCAATGTGCCCTGCACACACGAGCCGAACTTGGCCGAAGGGCGTTAGGCGCTCTGACAGACAATGGCGAGTGTATTCCAGCGCTGTAACCTTTCCCTATGACTGACATCGCGACAGTTCCAATGTCGAGAGCTCTAGCTGTCAAACCACACGTGTCTTCCTGTCCTGTCGCGCTGTCAGGGTGTCAGGGCCGGCCTGTAGCGTGGGCGAGCTGGGCCCAGGGCGCCAGTATTCCGAGGGGCGCACGGAGCTGTGCGCATTAAGACAATACCAGCAGCAGAACCCCTGTCATCTTGCAACCGCCTTGTTCATGTCCCTGCCTCTGTCTGACTTGCCAGATTAGAGTTGTTTTAATCCTTCATGATCAGACATTTGGGCAATGTTTTAACACCTCATTGCCCCTTTCTTCGCGCTCCTTTCACCGTCTCACCCCTGCTGACACACACAACAAGAGACCCATCACCCTGAGGCAGCTAAGCTATCGGTGATTTAGGTGAGCTGGGGAGGTCCCGAGGCGTTTGGGTTGGGGGGGGGGGGGCAGTCACTGCTCATCCAGGGACTGAGCAGTCAACTCAAAAAGGACCCCCTGCTGCCTCATTTCAGTCTCTAGCATCAGCAAGGGCGCCAAATTTCTCTCCGTCCAAGGTGCTATCAACAAATGCCGGCTCTGAGTGTAGGGCTGCAGCCGCAACCTAGCGTTGGAATACACTCGCCCATAACCCAGATACTGACCACAGCATGCCACTAGGAGTACCGGTACTCTCTTAACAGAAGGAGAAGTCCCGGTACTCAATGGGAGAACACGGAGAAGTGCCGGTACTCAGTACCGGTGAGTACCGGCCCATTTAAAGCACTGCCTGTAGACCTTTACCTTCCTCCCTGGCTGAAGCACCAAGACATTGCAGCTCAAGACTAAACGAAGCGAGCTGGCGAAGCCCTCAGCTTGGAGACACACTCCCAGGCACTGATGGAATGCAACTGTCAGGTGAGTCACGTTAGGGCTGATACCTTTTCAAGAGAACAATTGCTGGCCACTACCTACACAGGAGTCAGGACTGGAAATAAAATTGAATATATTTATTTGTAAAGTGCCATTTCTGTATATGTTTACTTTAAGTCATGGATCACCCCTAGAACACTTTTAAAAGCGCTTTCTATTAATATTTGGTCTTTGAAGTATGTACAGCTAAAGCGTAAAAATACCAGCTTTTAGTGATTTTACTTATTTTTGTACCGTCCGCTACATCAAAATATCTGCCCTGTGTTCATTTGATTTCAGCAGCATGCGCTTAACTGCATTAGGGCGCAATAAAGTGCAATGGCATGGGTTTATGGGACGTTTTAGGATGATTTCTTTACTTTTATATTTTCTGGGCACACAAATTGTATTGGTGTCTTAACCTTCCGCTTCAGGGGTTTTGAAGCAGTTTCAAGCTATTTTAGGTTTAATGATCAAAAGGGTGTCATTTCTAATATTTATCTATTTCCATGCACTGCATTGCCTGGTTTCACTCGTGAGAAAATGTCACATATTTTGTAGTCGTTACTCATAAGTACAGTGAAACCATGGAAATGACACACATAAGCAATCTGAAAACTTGGCAGCTATGCAACCCCTAATGCATGCGTACTCGCAAACATTTCCTCGGGGGCCACAATGCACTGTCTGTGGCTTCCAGAGGGCCGCGCCGATGCCAGCAGGGCGAGGGTCCGGGTGTTGAAAGGTGGGCGTAGGGGGACGCAAAGCAGATGCATGCTAAAGATAAGTTTTCTAGGAAACATGATTTGCTTCTTTACCTGTGAATAAAGTATGCCTGTTTCACAGCTTTCTGAATGTTCCTGCTTTCTCAAGTAAACAGCAGCACAGTGCTGTTGCTCAGTAGGGGGCCGCAATTAAAGGTCAGGAGGGCCGCATGCGGCCCTCCGGCCGTACTTTGAGTTTCCCTGCCCTAATGCATGGCACTTGGCAGGGCTGGTGCAATTTCTGATATTTATGTTTCCCTTATCTTCATTGCTTGATTTTGCTCACGAGAAAATGTCACTCATAGTGGTTGAAATGTCACTCATAATTACACTGAAATTATGAAAATGTCACACATGGCACTCACTGTGGCAGCTATGCTGTGTCCTTTTAAGCGTGTGAGGAAAGATTGCCCTTCTCAGTATGAGTGAGGCTCACACTTTTACTCCACATTTGATGATACCTGACGTGTTTCTACTGAAGCCCGAGAGATCATTTTCACATTATAGAAAAGTTCACATGATAGGCTTTGTAAGGAGTTGATTTATAAATGACTTTTTATTGTTGACATTACCTGACTGGTCAGTCTGCCTTTTATTTCTTAATTCGATTATACTAACTCTATTGCGACAAGGTGCTAAATTCGAATTGTTGATGTTAAAACATTTAAACCAATGCTGGTAACTGGTTGGATGCAATGTTTTCCGTCTTTCCAGTGTGGCCTCTGCAGGGAGAGGCCACACCTGCCTTGGTGGGTTTACCAGTCAAGTGAGATTCTTTGTAGGTTAACGAGGAAGTTTTGACTTCCTTTTGAGTGGGGGAGGTGGGTTGCCAGAGGAGCTCAGTGCTAAGCGGGGAGGATCATTGGGTTGCTAGGCTAGGAGAATCATGCCCAGAGGGACGGGAGGGGGCTGTAGATCAGATGTACAAGTACATGCTCTCAGTTACAGAGGCAATTCTTCTTGGAAATTATGCTTAATTATGCTTCCTAGGCCACATCACCTTTAAAGACCCTCCACCTTTTTAAGCAAACTGGAAAGTCTGTTATGGTGCTGCCTGTTTCGCGCTCGTATGTGTTAGAGAAGCGGGAAGACCCGTTTCCTCTGTTTGTTTAAGGTGAGTGTAACTTTTCTTCTCTTGGGGGCCCTGCTCTGCCTGCGTGGAAGGCTATAACTAACCAAGTAGGCTGTTTTCAGGCAACAGTTCAGAAGGTGAGGAGACAGCGCTGCAGAAGAGCCAGGGATCACGCTCCTGCCAGGTGAGGTGGGGGTGGGGGACCCGCAGCACCCGCAGCCACAAGATTAACAGAGGTGATGTGGACACTCAATGAAGATGCTCCCACGGCCGGCGTCATCTCCTGTGGGCTGGAAGGGATCACTCTATCTGCGCTAACATTTAAAGTGGGGCTTGAGTAGTCGCCGCTGCTGTGAACTGCCCAAAAACATTCTTTCTAAAAGCTGTCTCGACAGAATGTAAGGCTTTTCTCTTGTGCCCTGAGAGGATCAGATATCTTTCTTTTTTCTTTCATCTGCTGTTATGTTTTCTCGCCGTATGTTGTTTCTCTCTCCACTCCCCTCCCCCAGCACATTATAAATGGCAGGGGCGTAGGAGACACTACATTTCTGGGGAGGGGAGGGGGGCAGGGACAACCTTGTGGACTCTCCAGTGACCCTATACAAATCGCCCATTGCATGAGATCGTACGCCCATTAAACGAATACAACTGCATAGTTTTGAAGTGAAATATTGTAATGTATTGTAATTGCATTTATATAGCGCTTACTACCCCTGATGAGGCGTCGAAGCGCCTTTTCGGCGAGTAGCACGCTAATCCGGGACCCATAAAGGATTAGTGTTGAATTAGTATAGTGAAATATGAAAGTAATTTAAGTGGTGGATAGGTTAGCCAGTTATTTGGATTCGGAAGGATAGCAGAAGGATAGAAGAGGAAAAAAGGTTTGTATTTATATAGCGCTTGTTACCCCTGATGGGGTGGTGAAGCGCTTTTTTTTTTTAGCGAGTAGCACGCTACTCCGGAAACCCATAAAGGATTAGTGGTGAATTAGTATGGTGAAATATGAAAGTAATTTGAGTGGTGGATATTAGTCAGTTATTTGGAGTGAGAAGGATAGCGGAGGGATAGAAGCGGAAGAAAGGTTTGCATTCATATAGCACCTGTTACCCCTGATGGGTGTTGAAGCGCTTTTCTGGCGAGTAGCACGCTACTCCGGAACCCATAAAGGATTAGTGTTGAAAATTAGTATAGTGAAATATGAAGTAATTTGAGTGGTGGATATGTTCTTCAGTTATTTGGATAGAGAATGGTAGGCGGCGGGATAGAAGAGGGAAAGAGGTTTGTATTTATATAGCGCTTGCTACCCCTGATGGGGTTTTGAAGCGCTTTTTTGGCGAGTAGCACGCTACTCTGGAACCCATAGGATTAGTGTTGAATTAGTATAGTGAAATATTGGGGAGAGGAGTTGGCCTATTTATTTATTTATTTATTTATTTATTTATTTATTTATGTATTTGTATAGCGCACTAATACCCGGAGGCGTCTAGGCGCTGACATCACTGTCTCCAGCCGGCCAAGGGCATCAAGAGAAGAAAAATAATCACTGCATAGCTTTAGGCCTGGAAAAGCCAGGTCTTTAAGCTTTTCCTGAATTATATCAGGTCTGGTGAGTTTTTCAATGGGAGTGGCAATTGATTCCAAAGTCTGGTGGTAATGTAAAAGAAGCCTTTCCCTCCCCAATTGGCGAGGCGTGCCTTGGGAACCTCCACCAGCCGAAGGGAAGCAGACCGCAACATTCTAGCAGGAGTGTACCAACAAAAGTGGTCAATAAAATAGGCAGGACCTAACGGCTAGGGCGGTCCACCTCGAATCTGGGGAACTGGGTTCGAGTCTCGGCAATGACGCGGAACATCCTGTGATTCTGGGCAAATCACTTAATCTCCCCGTGCCTAACAAAAATGAATGTGTCCTCGTGTAACGCAACAGGTGCTATGTAAAGCGCTCTGATACCCAATACCTTCGGGTCAAGTTCGCGCTATATAAAACTCCATTAAAAAAAATAATATATGAAAGTAATTTGAGTGGTGGATTTGTTAGTCAGTTATTTGGATTGTGAAGGGTTGGGGAGGGGTAGAAAAGGGAAAAAGGTTTGCATTTATATAGCGCTTGTAACCCTGATGGGTGTTGAAGCACTTTATTGGCGAGTAGCACGCTACTCTGGAACCCATAAAGGATTAGTGGTGTATTAGTATAGTGGAATATGAAATTTGAGAAGTGAACAAGTTAGTCTGTTATTTTGAATGAAAAGGATAGTGGAGGGATAGAAGAGTGAAGGATTTAGATCGTTTTTTTTTGTTTTTTTGGAGGTCATAGCAGTAGGAGGAGGCTTTTGGATGAGTAAAAAGGGGTTGTGGAGGGGAAGAGTTTAGAAAGGTTTGTTTTGGGGGATCGGTATAGTAAAAGAGGTGTCAGATGATGCAAGGAGGGGTAAAGTAGGGGAGAGTCTAGAAAGGGTTATTTTGGGGATCATAGTAGTGGTATAGGGTTTGGGATAAATGAGCGAGTGGATGTAGAGGATATATTGATAGATGTATAGGGTGAGAAATAGGGTAGTGCATTGGAAAGAGTAGTAGAAAGAAGTTTGAGATGAGTCAGAAAGTTGGGCTAGAAGATATATTGAGAGAAGTATAGGCTGAGAAATAGGGTAGTGCATTGCAAATGCTAAATTAGAAGAAAGTGATACATATATAGATCCATAAGTACATTGAAAGTATGTAGATGCATAAAGGAGGTAAGTATGTGTAGATTAAAGATATTGATAGAGGTACAGGATGAGAAATAGGGTAGTGCATTGGATATGCTTTTTCAGGAGAAAGTAACAAACACACAGATCCAAGTACATGGAGGTACATAGATGCAAAATGGAAGCAAGTACCTGTAGACCAAAGATGCACCAGATGAACTCCGGTTTTCAAGTGTTATTGTACTTTTTTTTTTTTAAACAACATAATTATTCTACATGTTTATACAAAGCAATACACTAAGATAGGTGAAAATAAATGCTTATATACAGAGGGATATGCTGTAAATTTCTGTTTGCGTACGGTGCTTATGTGGGGAAGAGCCAATTCTTGAGTAGTTTTCTGAAGATAAGGTGGCTGTCCGTGGATCTTATGTTGGGGGTAAAGAGTTCCATAGTTTGGCTGCTTGAACAGAGAAGGATGTGCCACCCATGGTTTTTTTCTTGTATCTTGGGATTTTGAGGCGAGGTGCCCCTTTAGGGCGGAGGTTCCTTTGTGGAATGTGTTTGGTGATTTTATTCCTGATGAAGAGCGGTCCCATTCCATGTATTGCTTTGTGGGTGATACAAAGCAGCTTGAACGTGGATCTTCTGGCAACCGGTAACCAATGCAGGGCTTTCAAGGCAGGTGAGATGTGGTCTCGCGGTTTGATATGCAAGAGTAGTCTGGTAGCCGAGTTCTGAATCCGTTGTAGACTTTTCATGGTCGTTAAAGGTGATCCGTGGTAGAGGCTATTGGTGTAATCGAGTTTGGACAGAACAAGGGAGATGGTAGCTTGGACCTTGTGAGGAAATCACAATTGAGGGAAAATTCTTCGCAGCGTTTTTATAGTGGCAAAGCTTGATCTTGCTAGTTTGTCCACTTGGGCATTCATCGATAGCTTGGAGTCCATGGTCATTCCAAGGTTTCTTACTTCCTTCGATACTTTAGGCGGTGATCCCAGTTCATCAGGCCAGGCGGCAAGCGGGTCATAATGTTTCCAATCGCCACACGTGAGTATTTCCATTTTGGAAGCATTCAATTTGAGATGGCTCCAAGTCATCCACTGATCCACAGCTCTGAGACAACTGAAAATTGGGGATTTTCCGATGTCTTTGGGGCATTCCAGTTGAAGGAGTATTTGCGTGTCATCTGCATAGTTATAGCACGTGAGGTGAAATTGATTGATCAGTACCGGTAATGACTTCATGTAGATGTTGAAAAGCATGGGCGAGACGATAGAGCCTTGAGGGACCCCTGCTTTTGTGGAGTATGGTTTGGACGAGAAAGGTGGGGTATGGATGACATTAGTTCTGTTTCGAAGGTAGGACACGATCCAGTCTAGAGCAGTCCCCTCTATGCCGACTTCATAGAGTCTTTGTTTCAGAGTGTCATGGTCAACCATGTCAAAGGCAGCCGAGAGGTCCAAGAGGAGTAGTGCAGCAACCCCGTTGCGGTCTACTGTATTCTTCAGGTCATCCCAGATGGCAAGGAGGGCAGATTCAGTGCCTCTTCCCAGACAGAATCCTGTTTGGAAGTCTGAAAGTATGTCATTCTCTTCAATGAATTGTGACATCTGGGCGAACGCTGCTCTTTCTATCAGTTTGCCCAGGAAAGGTCCATTTGTAATGGGTCTGTAGTTGTCAAGGTTTAGCGGGTCCAAGTTTGTTTTCTTCAGTAAAGGGCGTATGTGTGACTTTTTGAGTTCTTCTGGAAATTTTCCGGTAGTTAAGGAATCGTTGATGATTCTTCTTACTGGAGTGGCAGCAGAGGTTGTTAAAAGAATTGTCTTGAAAGTTTGTGGTGGACACGGGTCAGAAGGGCTGTTGGCAGGCCTGCTTGCTTTGACCAGGTCCATAAATTCATCGAGTGAGATGTGTTGGAAGGAACGGAGAGGCTGGGTTAGAGTATTCTTGGATTGTTGTTTTGTACAAGGGTTAGTGCTGGTGCATTGTTTCTGTTTTAGGTATGGTTCCAATGTGTCTGCTTTGTCCGTGTAATGATTTGCCAGTTTGTCTGTGAAATCTTGAGTAACAGGATGAGTTCCTTCTAGGCAATTTGGTTTGCGAAATTCATCGAGTATTTTATTGAATTCTTTATTTGTACATTTAGCATTTTGAATTCTGTCTGAATAGTACCTTTTCTTAGCTTTTTTGATAGCTGACTTGTATAATCTGTTAATTTTCTGTAGGTGAAGTTTGTCTTGTTTGGCTTTTGAGAAAGGCAGGCATTTAGTCACAGTTTGCAAGTATTCTTTATTGTTATTTACATACACATAGAAATTAGACCAAATGTGGAAAAATCAGGTATTTTTTTTATAGTGCTACTCATAGTTCACTCACCCTCAGTTCAGTGATCTGCATGGTACATGTTCTATGCAGCAGGCACATTAACCCTCCGTGCTACTTTACGATGAGCCAAAACTTCCACTAGACAAAATTCTGAACTCTCACTAGTAGGAAAGTTAATCAACAGAGTAATCTTAAATTTTTTATTGTTGCCTGAAAACTGCTTGATGCACAAGGAAGCTCATGTGCTTTTAAACCACAAATAATTTTTAAACACAGCACCCCCTCACCAACGCCAACGCCAGGTGTGGCTGCACTGGTCGCACCGCCCTAAAGCCAGTCCTGCTCCCAGCAATGGGGCAGGACAAGTATTTCCAGAAATGGGGTCAGAGCTTACCTCATAGCCATTATATGAGGAAAAATATCTATGTAAGTGTTGGGGTGTTATCCATCCCCCAAATTCCAACAAGCAAAACAATTTAACAGATTTCTTGTAGATGGTTTAGGGAGAATAGACTTCTCCCCTGAGAATTTTTTAAAATTTTGGGATCATATTTCTAAAAAGCCACAGAGATTTTAGGGCATTCATTAAATATTCCAGTACTTTCACGGTGCACTAGGGAAGCCTGGCTTTTCCGAGGAGTAGATCTGAGGTTTTTTTCAAATGTCTTAAGTCAGAAATAACTTCCACTATACCAAGGTCCTAATTTTTTCATGGGTGAGCCCCTTATGCCAATGAGTACATTCAATATAACAGTGCCAGAAATTTACCATGGATGGTTCAGCCACAGCCGTGGGTACCTCTAAAAATTCCCTCCAGTATATAATGGTCAGCATAGTGCCATTGACACTCCCTATAAAATGAGTACAGGAAATCTTATGACAAGAGTTACCTCAAATATCAGTTCCAACATTTTGCTATGGATCCACCCTGTAGGAAAGTAGGATCTTCTTTTATGGTTACCTCCACTTTTTGCTTGATGTAATGCTGTTTCTGACTAGTTTGACTAGGATCCTGCTAATCAGGACCCCAGTCTCTGTGCTTTCTCCCCTAAATTGATATGGTAAGTACTTAGGTACATCCCAGATTGGACACTGGTGTACACTTATCAGTCCCTAGTATATGGTACTAAGGTACTCAGGGCATAGGTACACCAGGGGTGTATAAAGCCACCCATGGGAGACCACTCAATTTGTAACTACAGGCCTGCCATTGCAGTCTGTGCAAGCTGGTGCTAGCACCACTTACGAAAGATATAGGTTTCCCTATATCTGAGGTCAATGCACTTAAAACCTATAAGTCACCCTTAAAGCAGGCCTTTCAATCCTAAAGGCAGGGTGCTCGGTTCTAAGTGTGAGAGTGCCCCTGCATGAGCAGGATGTCCCAACAGCCTACGGAGTTCATTTACCCGGGCTGTAAGTGCAGCAGCCATATACTATATAGAGAGGCACAGCGTAATTACGCGATGACCATCTAAAAAACGGCTGTAATGAACCCTATCATGTTTGGTATCAAACATGTTGGAATCATACCCATATGATTCCAAGCACTGGAAGAGCCCTCCGTTAGGCTCTCAGTGTTCCTGGTACCAGCCGTCTTGACCCGGACAGCACAAAATGGTTGCTGCCGACCAGAGACACGATTCTGCCCTCCTGCTGCTGAGCCAAGCTCGGGCAATGGAAGGCAGAACAATAGGCATCCTGTCACAGGGAGGTGTGACCACCTCCCCTGCAGCCTACGGAGTCCTTTCTCCTGGGTTGTAAGTGAGACAGTCATATAACATATAGAGGGGCACTGCGTCATCACCAGGGCCGTAGCCACGGGGGGCCTACAGGGGCCGGGCCCCATTTAATGTGATTGTGGCCCCCTTAAACAGGTTAAGTTTTCCGTTATTTGAAGAACAGGACTTGGGCTGGCTGACCTGAAAATCAGTCTTTTCCCTGGTATGCCAAAGACATGCAGGCTGGTTTCAGCTCCCCTGCCACCCCCCCCCCCCCCCATAAGTTATCTAAACACGCAATTGAAATGTTGAAGCGGGCTTTGTGTTTATCACAACCATCCACTGCAGCATTCTAAAAGCATGCTTTCCTTTTCTGGATTCCTTGAGCTGGTTCGACTACGCATGTCTAACGTTTGTGCTGGCGCTGGAAAAGTGAAAGCATTGTGCACATCCCTCTTGAGTGCCTCGGCAAATGTGGAGAGCTGGCATACAGGCATGTGGAGAGGACATAGTGTTCTGCTGTGTATCTTGTGCTTGAATTACAAGCACGGGTTGGCCCATGGTGAATGATGATTATTAGAACGAACTCTCCAAATGCAGAAGCACTGCCTCAGCAACTAAGTTTTGGACAAGGAACGAGACAGTGAGTTAGTTTCTTTTTATTGTTGAAAAGGTGAAGCAGAGCTATCTGTGGAATGGGATAAGGGGCCTGCAAGTAAGGGAAGATTTCCTCTGCTCAGTGGGCCAGCAGCTCCTTTCTTCTGCAGACGTGTTTGTGTAATGTAGTTTGTAATCACTGTGACATTTTTCAGAACTTTTGATTTTTCCTGTTTCATAATAGAAATTGTGTTTTTCCTTGTTTGGGCGATATATTGTTGGTAATTCTTAGGATTTAGTGTGTATCCTTGGCTTGGGATGGTGGCACTTTCTTTGTGTGGCAGGCGTACATGTGGATACTGGATGAAAACTGCAAACTGATTGAGCACCAGCTATGCATTTACTAAAAATTAAAAGCTTGTCTATCAGGTCAAAATTATTTTGTTTGAAGAAAGTGATCAGCTTACGTTTTGGTTCTGATTATTATTTTAAAATTATAAACATGTATTAGCAAAATTCCTGATTTTTTATGAATTGTAAACCTGATGTTTTGTCACAAAATGAATACGTGTTTGTGTGTACACACAAATACACAGACACACACAAACACACATATTTGTGGAATAATCAGTACTGCTGTCTGCAGCTCTGCTTTCTATTGCTTGACATTGACAAATTTGTGTATTTTGTAATTTCCTTACTATGCATTTTCAAAGGAGAATTCCAGTTATAACATGTGACTTGGAATCTATCTAGAAGGGGCAGGAAGGCAAAGTGTCAGGAATTAAAAATGCAGAAGGGAAGAATGTTGCCATTTGAAAGTCCTTTTACTGAACTGTCTGTATTATGTATGGCATTTTAAATCTTAGAGAAATTGTGCTGAAAAAAACACCACTTTATCAACAATTCCTTAAAATATTTTGGAGTGGGTGAAGCCGGAATATCACTTGGGTGGGCCAGCCTTCTATGTCACACTAGGAAAGTAGTGGAATATTTCAGGAGTCCACCATCAGAACCCGTTGTGTTTTTTCCATGTATTTGACAATAGTGTTGTAAAAACTCCATTTGGCCTAATGTTTTCTAACCTTTCTGAGTGGGAGAACATCTTCCTGTACTCCAGTGGAAGTCAGGCTTGCTTGCTCGCTCAGTCAGTCCAATTCAGGGTTGATATTTACCTCCAAACACTTTAAAAAAAATCACCAGCCAACACTGATTGGAAGTGTTCCCCCAAATACTCTGGACAGCATTGGATTCACTTGCTCTGTGCAGTGTACGGCTGGTATAAGAATTTTTACTGGGGATGGTTTTAGTTCCTAGTCCGGCCCTGCCTTCAGCTGCTAGAGGCTGCCGAGTGGCCAGGTCATGGTGCGATGGTATGCTTGTCAAGTCAGCTAGGGGTGCAGCTAGGCAGGAAGCTCCCTTTAGACAGGAAAGAAAACTGACCAGAGTGAGAGGTGGAAGCTGAGTGCAAAGCAAGTGCCTGCCTGGACATGCACCAACTCACCTCTACAGACAGCGTTATCATCTATCATCAGTAGAGAGGCTGCCCATGCTCCATGCCCATGCCCAAGATGGAGCTGTGCACATAAATTCACTGTTTGGGCGTCATCAGCATCCTTTCTTCCCCTACAGCCACTGCAATGTGTTGCGCAGTGCAGGATGGTGATGCTGCAGCTAATGCAGTAAGCTTTCAGTGCAACTGCTGCACCATGCACTACCACCTACCAGTGTCTTCAGACTCAATCTTGAAGCTTGTTTGAGCCAGTGTCATCCACCTGCAGAGATGCAAGTGTTACCCACTTGTGGGTCCAGGTGCTGACAGCTACCATCATCCCTGACCAGAGTGTCTGTGCTCTGCACCATTATTACACCATGTGCAGTCCACAGTGACAGACACAGGTTTACCTTCTCTGCTTCTCAGCAATACAGGCCAACAGCATAGCAGGAGATACCCAAGGGCCTATAGTCAGACAACTCACAGAGCCTGACCACCACCGCCCAACGAAGGGGCCGCTGGAACCTAAGGTTGCCCTTTCTGCATACAGTGGAGTTCATTCATCTGAGACATGAGTTGGAATGACTGTTACTCTCCAATACATGCAAGGAGGACTGTAGACCACCATGTAGTAAGTGACGTGACCCTGTAACTGCTGCCCACAGCCAGACCAGTTAAAGCTGCGAGTAAATACCTGTGAAGTAATTCCTCACTATTTTCCTACTACATTTGGCCTTTTTTTGGTTCTCAGAATCCAGCTATGGTCTGTTTTATCCCCTATCCCTTTCCTGATGCTACATTGGATTTAACCTACCAGTAAGTTTTTCAAGCTAGCCAATTAACATGATTCTGCTGTTTGTGTGTGTCACAAAGAACTGCATTCTTGAACTGGCAGACACTTTAAAGACATCCACTGTTAGGCAGTGCCTAATTTATGCAGTGACATACAGCACTCATTTTTGGGCAGTGGGGCTTATGTTTCATTACCAGAATTTAACCAAGAAGAAATAAGAAGGTAGAAAAAGAGCATAGAGCAGCATGAGAAAGATTGGCAACACTGCCAAAGGGACAGGCCAGGAATGAACAAGGACCTCTAGGAGTGAGACAGAGAAACGAAGGGTGATGTGGTGGAAGAAAGAAGCATTAGGTGAAATCAACACGAAGCATCATTGGTATTTGGCATTCAGCAGCACTGGCTGTGGGCTCCAAGGAACCAGTCTGTTCACTGCACTTATTTTGTTATAAATTAAACACTTCTGAGAAGGGAAGACTAAATGAGCTTGAAACCTTCTCACAGAATTTGTCCAATTTCATGTATGGAGACCCTGCTTTTAATACCATTTCAGGTTTTAGCTTTGTCCTTTAATATTGTGAGAGGGCAGTGTTACTCTGTGCCTATGTTCTGCAAAACAGATCACTGATTCATAAAAAATTAGAACTACCTGTCACTTCACCGCCTCCCAGCCACAGGCCGCTTTCTTATGGACAACCACAAACACTTGTGTTTTAGGATTTCTTCCTGAATTACACAAAGGCAAAGAAGACACTGTTTGGCAATAGTTAATACCCAGTGGAACACACAATGCACTCAGTGCTTCTGTAGAGTGCATATATTTCCTGTTTGGCACATACATGATGTTTCGTTGTTGACATTTGTGTAGCACACAGTCTGCCATTATCAAGGTCTTGCAGCACTTTCATTCATTCAGCTTGCCCTGCACACATTGCTGCTGTGGAACAGTGATGCCCATATATTTGAAGAATAAAGATAGAAATGTACATTTTTGTTCCATTTAGTAACATTTTTAATGGGGAATAATCCGAATACCCCAGACCATCCCTCGAGGATATGGGCTCATATTAGCAGCAATGTCATGCAAATATATGAGCTCCTGTGCCTTAGGTATCATTGGCTGGTACTTGCCATAAGGGTATCTGCTTTCTTTGGTATTAAAAGCAGAACAGGACCCTAAACCACCTGCTGCTTCCTATGGTGGGTCAGGTGCTCAACTTGCACTTTTTACACCCAATTAGTAAGGGGGGAAGTGAAACCGGGTAAGTGAAGAAGAGAAAAGGGTGACAAATAATTTGAGAATATCTTGGGAGAAGGTGAACATAAGGGGAAAAAAGAGTGAAGACTGAGTGAGAGAACCACAAGTAGAAACAAATGAAGGGGAGATGGATATAAAGAAACAGGTATAAAGTAACATCAAATTAACAACTTTCAGTGGGACAAAGTCTATGCCAGTTTTTTCTCAATCAAACATATTGTACTGTATTTAAGCAGACAAATACCTGTATTGACCTTTCTTGAGCCACCTAAAGTTTTCCAAGATCTTTCATGAGTTTGAATCGCTAGCTGGGCTAACTCAGCCTTTTATCCTTTGCAGGTTTATAAACTGACTACAATTAATTGAATAATAATAATGTGTGTAATTTACAATCATTTGAACGTGTAAAACTGTTGTACTATCTCCTATTTAAAAGCCAAGTTATTATTGCAATTTAGTATTAAGAAGTTTAGGGCTGGAATCACCCTGCTTGTAAGTGATGATACTGTAATGTAAAGGGACATGGCTAGGCTCATTTTGTAAAATATTCTCAGGTGGAGAGCCTCCTTTCCCAGTACACTCCTGGGGAACATTGAGCCTGCTTTCCCCTCCCACACTCTGTGCAATATGGGGCACGAGTATTTACACCACACACTATGAAAGATCAGCAGTGTGAGAAAGTGAATTATTAATTGAGGTGCATGGTAGTCCACCACAAGTAATGAAGGCACTAACTTGTTAAGTCTAGTCAAAGGTTTCAGTAATGTAATCTTGAGCTCAGTCCCTGGTAGCTATGGTTCAGAGCAGACAGGCTCAACTTAGAGAAATTGTGTAGAGCATTTAAAAATACCAAAACAGTTTAAAAGTCGAAAACACAAAAGGATAAAACCCACAATCCAATTTATAAAAATAGGAAAATAATAATAAGCAAAATGACAAAAATCCAATAACAGAGATATGAATTTTCAATGATCTAAGTGAAAGTCGAGTCAAAAAGGGCAAAGAACCAATGTTCACGGTAGACCGGGACCTAGGTGCAATTTGTGGCCAAGCACAATGGAGAGCGTGTCAGATATAAGAAGCAGATTGTCCCTACTAGAGCCTGGAAGAAGAGAAGATCAAAAAAGTTCCAATCTGAAAAAGGACTTTGTCTTTTTTCTGAGGAAAAACTCTTCTCTGTGCGGGACAAACCTGAAACTCAATCTGATGCTGTGGAACTGCCAGAAGGATACCTTTCGCAGTCAATATCCTTGAAGCTCTGGCGCAAAACTTCTTAAAAAGTTCACAATCTTCTTTTGGTGTCCAAGCAACCACAGAAGTACATTTCTAATGCTTACAGGACCTCAGCGGGAGCACTTAGAGAGTCTCAGAGTACCAGGCAGAGGGCCTCATCAAAGTCTAGCGCAGGTCCGGTGCCACTGGTCACTGGAATTCTTCTCAGGAATGCCCCCTTCAACCTTTTCTGTTCCTGGACCCACCCAGGGAATCAGCTCTATGATCCTTGGAGATCAAGTGGAAGGATGTCCAACCCTCTCAGGTCCTTCTCACACATTACACATGCCAAGTGCAGCAAATTTAGTCCGTCTGGAATCCTTTTGCAAGTCCAGCAGTGTTCTGAGGAAGAATGGGCGAAGGTCCAGCTTTGTAGGGTTCACTAGCCTGTGTGTGTGTGTGTGTGTGTGTGACCCCCCAAGACATACGTTGTTCCTCTCTGACCAATGGAGTAAAGCCTCCCAAGCCCCTGCCTACCTACTTTTGCAGTCGTTTCTGTTTGCTTTACTGCAAACAGGCCCAAAATGCAATGTGTCTGGGCAAATCCAAAATGGTGTCTTAGACTACACTAAACTTGGCTCTGAGGCTGGGGGTGTGAGTGGATAGTTTACTATGGCAATCAAAGTGCCCACCCACATCTAACACTAAAATCCAGTTTGAGGCAGGCACTGTACCCACAACAAACCCGGAGACAGAACTCTGGTAGGGCATAAGCTGAGTCCTACAGCAACCAAACAAGGGATACACAGGAAATGTCTTGACATCCTGTTCTCTCCCTGTCCAGTGTGCCCAAAATATTGCATGTGGCTAAAAAGATCTGTTAAGCTGGATTTGACACTTTGGTGTCATCAAGATGCCCACAGCACCCACCTGGCATATTCAGTTGAGCTCAGAGGAGTCATCTCTGCCCATTCAGGTCAGTCTATTGCTTGTTTCTTGGAGGCATTTCACACCTATTTTGTACCTTTGCCAGGCTTGCGCACAGGCTTTGGCTTATGTGAATTAGTCTTCTGACAGTTAAGGCAGGTAAAGGAAAACTTTCTAAAAGTTACCTTCCCTATTTATTAAAAAACTGACTTCACCATTGGATTTTTAATAACTATTAAAATAATTGTTTAATTTGTTTGTAGCTTGTTCCATTCTAGAGATAGCAGTATTAGTATTTTGATCTTTACTATGGTTTTCTACATAGTACAGCTAGACCTGCCACAGTGAAATAGTTTTTTGTCCTTGTAACTTTCAGGACATGGTAATGTTTATTTTCTACATGTCCCTCTTTTAAATGCTATGCACCCTTCCTTGTGGGCTACAATGCTTACATAATTAAAAGAGAGGTTTCTATTTATCAAAAAAGTTATTTTATTAGGTCTCGTTGCAGGTTTTAAACTGCAGCAGTCTGGCAACAGCAGTAGGCCTAAAACTATGCATAATATGTGCTGCAGTCTACAGGTGACATTCAACTTCCAATGCCGTAGGTGTATTCCCACACGTTATACTATGACCTTATAGACATAGAAAAGGTCAATAAACCAATCAGGGCGTAGCCAATTTCAACATGTTGTGCGGGTCAGAGCACATACACTGGGCACAGAAGTGAAATGCCACAGTGTACAGAGTCTTATAACCCACAATACATTTCAGGAAACAATGGGGGTAACCATACAAAAAGGGCCATTTTTTCACAGCCATTATCAATTTTCTAGCATTTCGGATTAAAACATTTTCTGTTTTCAGTACCATCCTTAAACTACCGCTCTCTGTTGAATCTTTATTACAACTATTTAGAAGATTGTTATATCGAGTGCACTGGGTTTGTTTATCAGTTTGGTATGCACTTCTTACAAGGAAAGAGGAATGAGGAAAGCTAAAAAGTGAAAACATACAAATAATAGTTCTGTCAGGTTTGTGGCTATTTTGGAGCAGGCCCTAGGCCTTGCATTTTTATATTTGTGCAGCGGGTGAGCTATTGGGTACTGATCGGGCTCTAATTTATTGATAAGTAACACCTTTTTCTGAATAATAGTGATAGTTGTGGAAAGGCACAGAGTTCTGTTGCTGTTTGAGGACTGGGAATGATTGTTCATACTGGTTTATTTACAGACATATTGGTGGTCACTGAGCGTCAGTGGGTAGCTGGCACTAATGTGTACTACATCCAAACATTTCATTTGTCAAACTCAGGGCTTGATATAAAACCATAACCAGTGTGTATTGACGCTTTTTTGACAAAATTGCTTACAATACTCCATTTGACTTATATTTTACTCCTAGATTCCTTGAAGTACATACTAACTGAAACCCTGAACCTATGAAGTTATGTTTTCATTTTGAGTTTTCATCAGTGTTACTGACCCTTTGCACTTATGAATGTGCCTTAAATATTCTCAAATAACCCTTTTGGGGAGGGGGGGGGAATTCTCCAACTGTAAAGTTGTCTTTGAATTGATCCCATTTTAACTAATTTGACTGCTCCAATGAGCTTTGTAATATTCTATATGCCAATACGTATGACATAAGTCTATTCCAACTCCCATGCAAAGTTAACTTCAAATTCTGGTTAATTTTACTCCAGTGTACTAATCCAATGTAAGTAAGTAAGTAATTATCTTTATTGCATGATTAATAAAAATCTTTGCAGTGGAAAACTACATTCAAAAGCACCTGTGCAAAAACGCATAAAGCAGCTTAATTCATTACAGTGAGATTAATTTAAAACCATTTAAGATTTGCAATAGATTTAAACTATTATAAGAAAGTAAAAAGTATAAAATCACATATACTGTGTGAGGATTAAAATACAATGAAAGGACCTAAAACTTCTAATTAACAATTGTTAGACTACTAATCCAATGTGCTATATGTTCAACACCGGAAATTCCCGTTCCGACAGATTCAATGACGGAATCTTGTACCCCTCATGTAAGGATGTCTTTACAGTAAGTGCAGTTTTGACTAACAGGCTTTAAAATGCTTTAAAATGCAATATTTGTCTCCAACTTTAACCTCTTGGGCAAACAGCATAAAAAGAATAATTTGGCTTACCACCCACATCACCATTTGCACTGTATTTTTTTGCAAGCTACCACATCCAACTTGCCCCCCAAAGTATACACTCCTGGCTACGGCCCTGGTCATTACGCAGTGACCATCTCGAAACTGGCTGTCACGAACCCTATCATATTTGGTATCAATCATGTTGGAATCATACCCCCACACCGTAAACGGTGTGGGAGGTATGATTCCATGCACTGTAAAGCTCCTCCGGGAGGCCCTCAGTGCTCCCTGTACCAGTCTTCTAGACCCGGGCAGCACAACATGGCTGCTGCCGACCAGAGACACGATTCTGCCCTCCTGCTGTTGAGCCAAGCTCGAGCAGGGGAAGGCAGAACAATAGGTATCCTGTCACAGGGAGGTGTGACCACCTCCCAGACAGGATTTAGTGTATTGGGGCCGGGTGGGAGCGCTTGCTAGCGCCACTCAATTTGCTTGCAAGGCACACCTGGTGCCCTCCTTGCATAGTCCAGTTCAAACCAGCTCAGGGAGCCATTGGCTCCCGCTGTGGCGCAAAACTGGACAAAGGACATGGGAGTATGCTCCCCACTGTTCGACCCCTCCCCTGGGAGGGAACCCTGAATCATCCCAACCCTTTCCTTAGGGTACTTAAGGGCTTACCTGAGGGTGGGTCCCTAGATTCGTCATGGGACAAGATTCATTTCAGACACCACTTCTTCTTCAACCGTCCGGGCACTCTGGACTTCACTGGACTTTGCTCTGGGCATCAAGGCTGCAACTCGGAAGACTCCTGCTGCTCCTGATCTCGTCGCCCTGCTCGTCTGCTGCAACGTCCTTGCCTGTGCACCATACAGGAACCTTCCAAGGCATGTGGGCATCGAAGACACCTGAAGGAATCTCCCTTGAAGTGAGGGAGTCAATTCCCTGCATCTGCAGGCACCTCAACTAAGCTGACCGGTCTGCTGAACCTGGGCTCCCACGGACTCCGAAAGGCTCAGCAATACTAGTGGTGGTTCTTCAGATCTCTCGAGGCTTGCCCAAGTTTGAGGTCAGCATCCCTTTGCAGAGCCTTAGGAACCGAACCCCTGTGCACCATGTCGACTTGCAGTTGCAAAGGCTTGTTGGCTTCCTTCCACCAAGATCTTCGGGCTCCTGGTAGCCCCAACCTCAAGCGTCTCCAGTGACCGAAATCTTTGTCCTCACCACATCACTTGCACCGTGGGCCTGCATCTTTGGTGAGCTGCTCAAAGTCCTCTTGCAACTCCAGTGCCTCCAGCCTGTGGGTCTTCTTGAGGGCCATCTTTTAATTCTTTGGGCTCCCCTTATTGCTTTGGGCCTGCCCTGATTCCCCTGCTTGTGGTGAGTCACCTGGACCTTGCTGGTCCCGACACTGCACCTTCTTTGCTGTCCACGTTGTTTGCATTTGCCAAGGCTTGTTAGTGCTCCCGACAGACATTGACCCCTCAACTCTCGACATCCAACGTGGGACAGCTCGTGAATGGCTCCTGGTCTTCCACAGCATCGCCTGGTCCTCACAGCTGCAGCTCCAAGGTCACTGTCGTCTCTCTTGCAGCACTCGACATCGGTGGGCATTCGTCTTCCGCTACTTACCTGTTTCTATTGAAAAGTATTGTGTGCATCGTGCATATCTCTGGCTAGGAGATATCTGTATGTGTTAGTGAGTGTCTTATAATAAATACATATTTTTATAAATAAACTGTGTGGTTCTTTTTCACTTAATCTATACCTATAAGATTATGTTCTGGTAAAACAATGTGCTTTACACTCCTTCTGGACTAAGCCTGAAGGCTGCTCTCCACAGCTGCCACTTAGAGAGCTTTCTAAGGTTGTCTAAGACCACTAAGATCACTATAAGGGTTGTCTGGATTGGTGCAAGGTGTCCCCTTAAATAACTGTACACCATATACCAAGCCAGCTTCTCACACACCCCATATGCTAAGAATTACGTGCATCATGTCAGGGCCTTCGGCCAGGTGTGGTGGTGCCTGTTTTGTGTACCTGCCGCTGGGTATGACTGGGTTAACAGCTTTCTCAGACAGTTCGAGTCCCCACAGCCAATGATGGTGTCTTTATAGAAGCATGTCAGGGCCATCAGTTTGCCATAGGTAACACCTCCTATCCATATGCTGTTAGTGCCCTTGTCCAAAAGTCAAGAATAACCTCCAGTATGCCAGACCAGCACCACACTTGCATGCATAACAAACATACACTTATACACACACCTTCTCTCACACACACATTCTCACTATATCTATGGCACTCTTTCGTAACTTTTGTACTCTGTCACGCTCACACACAGACACACTGCCACTCACACTTCTATTAGCCAATTAGCTTCTATTGTGTTAGAAAAGCTTGCCCTGCTGCTTCTGCTATACCTGCCTTGCCTTATAGTGAAACTTAATAAAAACATATTCTCTATATGCTATTCAAAAATAATAATAGATTGCCTTGTCATTGTTTGTTACAAGTGTGATGTGAATGAAAAGTGCACTTCCTTAAAATAGCTGTATGGGACTTATATTTGGTTTCACGTGTAGATCAAGAAGTTACAGTATTGGAAATAAACTAATCCATGTTCTAACATGTAATATCACAGCATCCATCTGACCTCATGAAATGCTTGACTTCTTCGATAACCATGGACTTCATCCAGTAACACTTTACATTTTGGGGTTTTGAGACCCAACTTGCAATGTAAAACAAGCGTTTGCAATGCAATAGCTCTCGCATTGTAGAAAGTTAGAGCAATTCATTTTGTTAATCTACTTAAGAAATAGACGCCGTACTTTCAGAAGCATTGCATGTGCACGATCCACTAAAACAAGAGTTGCCATGCCCTCTTTTTACTGTGTTGCCCCTGCTTCCTGCCGGACCAGACTTTTATTTTGTTAATGGACTGCAACCGGCAACACTGCGCCTGCACAGGGTGTGTAATGCGCAAGCACCTACCAAGGTGATTGGTGTTTGATAGTGGCCAGTGTGAGTAAATACAAGAACCCAAAACACCTCCCTTCATCAGTAAAAAGCAAACAGGTAAGACAGCTTTGTGAGTTAATGCTCCTGCTGCTGAGACTTATGAGAAACCTGCTGGTGAATGGCCTGAATTTGTGTCTGGCCCCTATATCGTTTTAATTATTTTTATGAGATTGATAAACTGGACTTTCAGGCTGTGGAATAATTCCTGATAAATTTTTCACATATATTGCCTTTTGATTCAGTGCACCTGGACAAGGGCGGCTTGGAAGCTAAGTTCAGTCTTTGAAAATGTGCTCACAACCTCCCCATTTTGTATGGAGTGAATGTAGCAAGTTATTTCAGCCATCTCCAAGTCAATTATGGGGGCACATTTTATAAGTTTGTAGCAGAAACATTGTGTGTTCCCTTAGGGCAATTTGCCAGACTGGACAGCCCATGCCCCACTCCAAAAAGCATCTCACTGGCCCTCTGCAAGGGGTTTCCCCTGTGCCCAGCAGTGCCAGTCCTCCTTGCACCTGGAGCATGTACCCTTTGCAAGCACATTAGACACTTAGGGGCAGATTTACAAGCCCCTTACGCCACTTTTGCGCCGCCGTTGCGTCACTTTTGTGACGCAGCGGCGGCGCAAATCATGCGCCATGCTGCGGGGGATTTACAACGTGACGCATCTAGGGAGATGCGTCACGTTGTAAGCCCTGCGCCACATGAAACCTGCGTCAGGTTTCATGTGGGCGTGCCGGCGCAGGGGGCGTTCCTGCGCAAGGAAGCCCCGTAAAAGTGATGCAGTGAAATCTACAAGATTTCACGGAGTCACTTTACGTCCCTGCTGCGTCAAATCCTTACGCCTGCTTCAAGCAGGCGTAAGGAGTGACGCAGCATGTTAGGTATAGGGCACCCCTGAGCAGTACTGGAGTTACGTCGCACTTGCGACACGACTCCAGTACTGCGCCACCCTTCCGCCGACAGATGCGTCACGCATCTGTTTATCCTTGCGCCATGATGCGGCGCATTGTAAATGCGGCGCATCTGTGGTGGCGCAAGGGTAAACTTGCGTCACGCATCTTCCCTGGCGCATCCCTGCTGATTTGCAGGGATGCGCCAGGGAACGTAAATCTGCCCCTTACTGACTAACGAGACAACGCTCAGAAGTTTACGAACATTTTACAGGCACTGTTTCGTGCCTGCGGTACGGACTGCTAGGTCCTTCCACAGATGACCTAGCTCTGTGGACTTTGTCCTCGGAGGACGTGATCCTAAAAGAAAGAAGACAGCGTTTTCTGAAGTGCTGAAAATGTGAATTATTCATGCCCGCTGCACTACAGCAGAGAACGCCTTCAGCAGGAAGATTCCTGGCTGCTCTGTTGTATAAGGGCTGAATATACGACGTTACCCCGCAGCCAATCACTCCGCATACCATTACCACGAAATTATCTCTACGCAAATGCCATGACCCCGCAAGCTTTTATAACGAAGCAAATACAACACAAATTGTATTCAATCAATTAAAAGTACATTTACCACGCTGTTTATAACAACGCATGCTAGAGCAACGAAAATTCAATGCGAAAATGTTTTTATTTTATTTTAGCCACTTACCTACTAGCACGGGATGCTAGGGAAAACAGGGGTTTTGGGTGGGTAAGTAATTAAAATGACGGTATTTTAATTAATCTTTTTTAAAAAATTAATACTCGATTATTAATTTTAAATTGTACATCTCTTTTTTTTTTTTAAATGTTCCTTATCCACTGGGACAGGATAGCACGAAAACTGTGGTTTTGGGTGGGTAAGTTATTTAAATATTATGTAATTTTAACAAATTCTCAAGTATTAATTTAAAACTGTACATTTAATACACTACCCTAAAGCACAACCCTACACTACACATACAACACAACACTACCCTAAACCCTAATACACTAACCCCTGCACGACCCTGCCCCTACCCCCACTCTGCTCCCTACACTGAAACACTACCCTGCACGACCCCCGACACTACCCTAAACCCTAAAACACTAACATACACTACACAAAGACCACAACACTACCCTAAACACTACCCCCAGCACGACCCTCCCCCGACCCCCACTCTGCTCCCTACACTGAAACACTACCCTGCACGACCCCCCGACACTACCCTAAACCCTAAAACACTACCCTACACTACACAAAGACCACAACACTACCCTAAACACTACCCCCAACACGACCCTCCCCTGACCCCACTCTGCTCCCTACACTGAAACACTACCCTGCACGACCCCCGACACTACCCTAAACCCTAAAACACTACCCTGCACTACACCAACACCACAACACTACCCTAAACACTACCCCCAGCACGACCCTCCCCCGACCCCCACTCTGCTCCCTACACTGACGCACTACCCTGCATGCCCCATCATCAACCCTAAAAAAGTAACCCCCACCCCAGGCCCAATCCCCCTTACCTCTCTCTCCTCGTGGCTCCGCTCTCCATGTTCCTGCTTCGTCTGAGGGGCGGTGCATGGTGCACGTCGTTGTGAGGAAACGGAATAGCCTCAGTTTCCTCACAACGAGGTGGATCGTCATTACATCGCATGCGTTGTAAATGCGCATGTGATGTAATGACATGCGGAGTGATGGTATGCGGGATGTAATGACATGCGGAGTGTTGGTATGCGGGGTGGAAGTATTCGGTGTAAAGGATTCGTTGTAAAGGATATTTACCATAAGGGCTTAATGAAGAGAGGAAGAGCGAGCGCAGTGGGAACTAAATTGAAACTACTAGTAGTGATGTTGTGTGTGTGTGAGTGTGCGAGCTTCGGTGTCTGGAAGGGAGTTTGTGTATGTGCATGCATTTGTGTGTGTGTCTGTGTGTGCTTAGGTGTCTACAGGAAGGTGTTGTGCATTTTTGTAGGTGTCTCTGTGGGGAGTTGTGCGTGTTTGTATGTTTATAGGGAGTTCTCCTGTGTGTGTGTGTTTGTGCGTCTGTGAATGCGTGCTACGGTGTCTAGATAGGGAATTTGTGTGTGGGTGTCTATTTAGGGAGCATGTGTATGCGTGCTTGAGTTTCTATATAGCGAGTTAATGGTGTTTGTATGCATAGTTCTGTGTTCTCTGTGAGCGTGTGTAAAAGTACTAATGTGAAAAATGTGACTATGGGTAGATGGGTGCTGGAATGTGTGTGTGCATAACAGGATGTGCCTAGGTGTATAGGTTGTCAGTGGGAGTTTATTGGGTGTATGTGTGTAGTGCTTCTTTTATGTCAAGGGCATGTGTGTAAGCGTGCTTGTATGTGTGGAAGGCTGCTTGCGTGCATATGTGCGTGCACATGGGCGAGGGTTGTATGTATGGGGCATTTGTGTGAGAAGAGTTGTGTGTACGTGATGGAAAGTTGTGTTTTAGGAGAATGAGGAGCATATTTACGAGCACATATCGCCACCAGAACGTCACTTTATTTGACGTTGTGGTGGTGATACGGGCTTCGCCTTATTTACAAGGCAGCATTAAGCCACTTAACGTGGCTTAACGCTGCCTTGTAAATAAGGCACCCTTTCACGCTATACTTAGCGTGAAAGGAGTAGGCAATGGGTGTTGTGGTGGGCATTACGCCACAACATCCAATTGATTTTGACGCTGCCCCATATTTACAAGAGTGGCATAAATATGGGACAGCGCCACAATTAGGACCAGATAAAACCTGGTCGTAACAGGGCGCAATGAGGAGAAATGCTGTCTTTCTCTTCGTTTTTGCTGTTTTTATGTCTGCTGCATTGTGCAGCACACATAAAAACAGCAAAATGCCATGCAAGATTGTTTATGTGCAGGAAGGTGTCCCTTCCTGCACATAAACAATCATTTTTAAAATGACGAATTGCAATATCTATGTGTGCTGCACAAAGGAGCACAAATAGGAGTTACAAATCACCATTTAAGATTGTTTATGTGCAGCAAGGGACACCTTCCTGCACATAAACAATTATTCTCCACAAGGGTGCCTGTGTTGGCGCTAGGCAGCTAAATTTAGCACCAGCACAGTGGGAAATGCAGGGCTGTACTTATTGTTGTAAATACAGTGCAGCTCTGCATTTCAGAAGTGGCGGAGTGCGGAGTTAAGCCAAGAAGGCTGACACCACGCTCCGCCACTTCTTTGTAAATATGCGCCTAGGTGTGTTTGTGTGAGATTGCTCGTATGTGTAATCTGTTACTTCTGTGTTTGTGTGTGGTGTGTTTGTGAAGTCTGTTAGGGGTTTGCGTGGTGAAAGAAATACCTTTAAATAGAGGCCGTGGTGGGAGGGATAGCTCGAGGTTGAAGTGGGCAGTTCTCCTTCCAAAAAAAGCTTAAACGAAAACACTTTCAAATAAACTATTTTTTTAATCTAAACTAAATCAGCTGTACAGGCAAATTAACTCAAAAGAGAGATTCAACTTGCAGATCTTTCAAGCTGCACGACACAAGACAAACCATGCAGGAGCAAAAGAAAGCAAGTTCGAGGGGAGGGCGAAGTGCACCGAACATGTGCCCTCGGAATGCTGTTGTGTAGCTCCTATAAACCTATATAGGATCTGCGCGTTTAGACAACATACACTGTAGGATTGGTATCCAGACTGATTCTAGCCACCCCCATCGGGTAAGTTAGCCTGTATACCAGCTAGCTCACAGTGCTACTAGCAACCCCTCTAATAGTTCTTGGCAACTATCGAACATGACAAGCCTGATCCCTCAGGATCGTGGAAACAGTGCGATACTTTTCGCTCAGTCACTCGTGCACACTTTGTCGCAGAGAGATACACAGAATAAACGGTGGGGACGTTTTTCAATAAGCATTTATTGAACCAGTGTCATTCTAGTGTAAAATAGGTCTGCTGAAACAACCACTAGACAGTAACAGATATAAATGATTATAAGCACTAACAGAGTAAAAGGATGGTAGATTTCTACCATCGTGCTAAAACAATGAATACAGGCAAGTATATAAAATACATGACAGTAATAAATGCGTACTCCTACGATGCTACCCTAACTAGATGTACCTAAGTGTACCTAGCATAAATGTGGGTATAAAGCCAAGAATCCCTCTAGGATAAAATCAGCCTCATTACCTGAAGTGAGAAACTGAGGGACCCTGTCTTGGTCTTGAGATGGACACCCTGCAAGGGATGTCAGACCACTGCGAGCTGGAGTGTCTGCGTGCAGGAGCCTCAGCGTCTTGCGTCAGTGTGTCGGTCCTTTTCTCCTCTGACTACCTCAGCGAGATATGGTGTATATATACCCAAAGTGGTACCCCATGGGGATATACCTTACTGTGTCATGTCGGACTAGGATGACGGAAGGAATGACCCTCCTACATAGTTATTATGCAGGAGATGGTAGGCCTGCTGTGATTCCAAGAATCCTCATGCATAATGAATGAGGCTTAAGCTTTTCGGAGAAAACCCAATGTCATCTTTAGGCATTACCGTAACTAGGTAACAGGTCAGTACTAAGAACCGTTATGCAGTGTAATATCAGGGGAATGTAGGTGAAAAGTGCTTACATTACCTGAACCGATATTTGGGTACCTATATGAATCATAACACCCACTCCTCATCCGACTGGACGACATACTAAAAATTCTAACGTACGGCTAAATGTTGTACGCAAACTATTAATAAGCCCGTTAAAAATAGTACTTTAAAAACGCTAAAATTCTAAAAATGCTAAAAGAGAAAAAATATTGCATGTGATGGAAATCTGTACTAAATATGTTCGTATATATAGTCCGAACAATGAGTGACTGAAAGCCATGCAGTTTTTAGAAAACGTGTCTTGTTTAAAATTCCAAATTTGGTTGTTTTTGAAAAAGCCGAACTTTCCCAGCACACAATGAGCCAAATGTTTATGTGTCCTGGCTGGGAGACGCAACATCACTGTTGCCTGCAATCGCAGACGATGGTCCCTGCAACACCTCGCAGTTCAGATCAATCAGGCACAGATGTTCCTCTGTATTCACCACAGCCGCTGCTGGTCTGGCAGTTCGGTCTGGACTGTTCCCATGGGGCACAGGGTCAAGACTGATTTGCATATGGCTGGGTCCAAACTGGGGTGGCATAGTGGGCAAAAGAACGATGGATTTAACCCAGATCTTTTGACTGGGGGAGAATGTTTGCATTGTCAGCATTCCGTCCTTCATTTGTTTGCTGTAACACTTTTCGCCCTAAGTGGGATGGGTATGCCCAGACGTGGGTCCCTTGCTCACTGCGCCACTGGATTCAAGCTGGCCTGGCTGAAGAAGGGTGACATATCCTGAAACCGGTCCCAGGATGCTTGTTTCTGGTCCAGGGAGGACCTGGCCTGGCAGTTCGGTCTGGATTGTTCCCATGGGGCCAGGGTCAAGACTGATTTGCATATGGCTGGGTCCAAACTGGGGTGGCGTAGTGGGCAAAAGAACAATGGATTTAACCCAGATCTTTTGACTGGGGGAGAATGTTTGCATTGTCAGCATTCCGTCCATCTTTTGTTTGCTGTAACACGGGGATGTATGAGTGTCATCGAAGGCCTGAGTATTCGTTGAGGAGCCGGTATCCTTTCCGACATTAGCTGAAGCATCCTGTGGTGGCTCTAAGAATGCAGACATCAACATTGTAATACGCGGAGGACACTGCAGAACATGGGCCGATATCGGGTCCAGTAAAGCATCAACGTCCAGTGGCGCAGTTGTTGTAAGTGTTAGACAGAGATCCAACATGCATTCTTATCCGCAGAACAGGAATCGGAGGACAGGCAGAATACAGTCGATCCAGACTGGTCTAAATGACAAGAACCAAGACTCGCTCAGTTCTCAAAGGCGAGGTGTGCCCAGGCCCCAGATGGATTACCATGCTATCACGGTATCGGCGCTCCTTTGAGCGTTCTTTCCATCTCCTTAGTGAATGGGACGTCCATTGCGTAGCAGAAAAATGAAAATCAGGATACCTGTTATTAGCAACAGGATCAGCGGAAGCCCTCCAAAAATGTTCCGAATACGGAGTGTATGAAGTTGGTAATAAGTCTGAAAGGTGCTTAACAGTCCAGAACCTATGGTCTTAAATAGGTGGACAATACCCGTCGTATCAGACATGTTAAAGATACGATGTACCATTTCTGTGAAATGGAAAGGGCAGTTTGTTCGTACTAGTGCTTGTATCTCAGCCGAGGATCTTGCAACCTGAAGATCATAAGTTTCCCGGGCGGAGGTTAAGGGCACGGTTTGCTGTAAAAGCATAGCTTTCATTCGGCTCAGAGTATCAAACCGTATAAAGGAAACGTTCAACGAAGGCCATAACGGCGCCTCCCGACTGTATGGGTCAGTGGAAACAATACTTGCATACAGCAAGTAACCCTGGAGCTTACAGTGACAAGATATGCGATGCCCGGGAGCATCCCACAACAACCTTGATCAATCAGCATCAAGTAACTCCCATTAGAAAGCAACTTGAACACCGGATTAATCACAGCAGCTAGGGACCCTTTCAAGTGACAGGATAAGTTAGCAACTGAACCATTACAGACCCCGTGAAGCATGATAACCTGGCATATGAGAGATCCACTTAAAGAATTCTCGCAGTTGGTACCGCTAAGGTACACTTCTATGTCCCCATTCCTGCATCGAAATCTGTATGGCAGTTCCCGAGATTCCTTGATTAATTCCCTACCCATCGCTTCATATCTGCCCGTCTGTTGTTGTTGTAGGCAATACTGAAACTGGAAAGTTGTTACCGGTAGTGTTATTTGGCCATGGATTAGCCATTCTGTGGATGGTGATTCTGGCACAATAAAAGGTAATTTGTTGAGTTTCTTCAATACGCAGCATTGTATATTTTGCTCCCCTTTGTGCCATCGTTATCTGCTTTTCAGTTAGATTGTATGCTGAAAATAGGGACGTACAGTTGATAAATAGCCAAGGCACATAACCAGCGCGCAATGATTGCAGCGTCCAGCTCAATAACATAATAGAAGGTAGTATGGACAAGTCCTGCTCTAGTATGTCAATAGCAGAAGATACAATGTTGCCCAGTGAATAAATCCTGGATGTTAATGTAGTCATACCATTGTCAACTGCAGCTAACGCCTTTTCTAGGTTAATTCTATCTATTTCACAAAGTCTCTCCGCAGCTTCTTGCTGAGACATTTTCCACATTTCATTATAGACTACGTAATAGAAACGTTTCTGACGTGGCTTTCGGGGAGCTAGTAAATATCCCCTAAATCCACCTCATCTGAGAGTGAGGATAAGTGCTGTTTCACCTGGGACAGTGTCGAGGTCTTTAGCCAATCGAGGCATAACTTCCCAACACTGTATGATGTCACCACCCCCGGATGTTCTCTTTGTACATATCGTGGGTCTGGCCTATGGATACTAAACCCTTAGGTTATACCCCTGAATCTTGATTGACATCTATTTGTGTCTGTGGGCCAAATTAACCATCCTTTCCAATTGGGGTCTGAAGTATTGTACTGCATGATGTCATCTATTGTGTACCCTCCACGTGATGCAAAATTGATGTGTGAAGGTGTGGGAATCTGAGGTGTGTTCAAATCCTTGTTCTTGGCTTGTCCAAGACAGGAAGTCTGTTGCACAGTGTCATTCAAAAAGATGATTTGCTGTGGGATGAGGCACGCTCTAAATAGTGCTTCTGTTCCCTGAACTTGCCAATCCTTTGAACCCCAGACTGATTTCATGTCTATAGTGTCCTTCCATAAGTCGAAACCCTGTTCAGACAGTTGGGCAATAAAGGTTGCAGAATAAATCTGTTTGGTGTTAGTCAGCATATTTTTCTGTGCAGGCGTAGGTGCAACCTTATAGTAATATGAGGTTGGGTCAGAAGTGTTAAACCCTGAAAAATATGAAAACGTCTGTGCAATCGTTTTTGAACTAATTTTCGGCGGTGTTGGGCAATGTTCCCACTGGTGGTATGTGAAAACATTGCTTGGGATACTGGATTTGTGTGAAAAGTGATGACCATAATGTTGGTAACAGTACATACTATCAAAGTCAGATGTGTCCTGTAACATTTCATTGTTTGAAAATGCTGCGAATTGTTCCAAATCAGACAACATATTATTTACAGTTTCAAAATCCCAATCATCAGAAAATGTACTGGAGGTAATGATATCATTTAGAGAAATTTTAAATAAATGTGGTATTTTCAAAAGTTCAGTAGGGCCAAATACATCATAATCAACCTTGTCCCAAGCAATACCATCAGGAATTAGAACAGCTGTAATGTTCACGGAAAACAAGTCTCTTTTTTCACGATGAGATGATGTAAGAGGTTTCAGGACCAAGTTCACATTTGATACTGCAGAGCGTTCTGGGAGATATTTTCCATCTATGAGTATGCAAACAACAGTCACTAGGCCAATCCAGAACATAAAGAACAATATTCCAGTTATGATCCAGAGCTGGAGCCAAGGTGAAACTAAGTAAGTCTTTTTCAGGAAAGTGTAGAATTCAAGAATTTGTTGCTTATGGGAAACTGGAGCTGGCGCTATCTCAGGTTCACTGGGATCAAGAGAGAAGGTATCAAAATCGATGAAGAAGCCATATGCAGTTCGATCTATTTTTGGTAGCTCAGCAGGTCTTGTTGAACTGGTAGGTGTCTCTTGTTGAGACATATTGATGTAGACATCGGTGTTAGGCCGAATTGATATTTGTCTTTCATTTGTGCTTTGAATTTCTGTTTCAAGAGGAACAAGTTCCATTTCATTGTTGGAAATTCCATCATTTAGTATTGGTGACTCTTCGAATGTTATGAGTCTTTCCATCTGAACTTCCTGTATGGTAGCAAGAGGAGAGCATCGGCTACCCAGGAGCCCACAAGGCCTACTATTCAGTATCAGCCACATAGTGTGGTTTGATCAGATCAATGGAGACGAATCTCTTTTCTTTTTTGCCGGCAAGAGGCAGAAGAAGTACTGTTCTTGTTCCTTCGACAGCCAGTACAGATACGGGTTTTCTGTATGATGGCCCAAATTCTTTCTTGTCCTCGATCTTTTCTCCGACCAGATCCCCGACTTTAGGGATCTAGACAGGTCTTGCCATGACCGATTTGACTTCCCCAGTGGCGGTGTGTCTTACTTACATGTTGCTTAGTAGTGCCCGGGATTAATTCAGATCCTGTAAAACAGCCAAACATTTATTGATATCAAATGGTTTTTCATCCGCCACTGTGCTTTCACAGTCGAGATCAGGTACCCACATTCTCGTCCCAAATAGGACCTCGTAATGAGTGACACCCGCTAGAGAACCTCTTGGCATGTTATTAAGGGCTCGTTGTACCCCATAAAAGTGACTGACCCAACTACCACCCGAACCTAATACTCTTGCTGTTAAAGATTGCTTTAAGTCTCGGTTTTTCCTTTCCACAACCAAATTTCCCCCTGGGATGGTACGGAGAGGAGTAGCACAAGGCTACACCCAAACCTTCCATGGCTTCCTTGTAAGCCCTAGAGCTAAACACGGGGCCACGGTCACAATGTAATGTGCCAGCTGTGTATGTCTCTATAAAGACTCGCAAATCTTTTCTAACAGTTCGAGCGTCAGCCGAGCGCTGAGGACATACCCATAGGAATCTAGAGCATGAATCCACTGCCACCAAGATATACTTGTAAGGCCCGTCTGATTGTAGGGGGCCGCAGTGGTCCAAATAGACACATGCGAGTGGTCTGTCTGATATCAGTAACAGTGTCTGCGCTGGGCGTGCTACGGTGGAACCCTTCATCTGCTGACAGATGTCACATTTTAAGACAAAATTCTTCGTCTGTTTTGTTAAACCAGGCCACCAATAGCGTTGTTTCAGTAAAGAAACTCTTGTGGTAATCCCTGCGTGTGCAGAATCTAGACCCTCGTGCGCAGCTAGTATTAAACCCAATGTGCGATCCATGTTTGGTATTACTCTATCACCCACTCCTGGAATTTGAGCATACGGAATGTTGTTTGCATCTAACTTGTAGGAGTACTTGAGTGGAAAACCTTTTGGTAAGGCTGTGCTGGTTTTGCGTGAAGCAATGATAGCTACCATTATCTGTCCGTCTATTCTCGTTTTTGAACGAGTTATTGCAGCTACGGCAGCAGTGCGTACTGCCCCCTTTGCGGCTTTATCAGCCAATGAATTCCCTTCAACGTGAACGCCATCATGTTGATGACTCAGCGTGTGTATCACGTGAGCTCTTGGTAGTTCGTTTTTCAACTCAGATATCTATTCCCATAGCATTTTATGCTTAATTGTGCCACCTTTTGAGTCTTTAAACCCATTTCGACCCCAGTAGTGAAGATATTCGTTGTATGACTGGACACAAAAAGAATCGCACACAATCAGTGTGGGGAATGCCCAATCTGTATTTATAAGTGCCAGTAACAGGGCTTTTAATTCTGCCAGCTGAGCTGTGCAGTCTCCTAGAGACTGTGTCTTCGTATCGATGGGATGGAACTTGCCATCCTGCATATGACCGTTTACAATCGCACAAGCGGCGCTGTATTGCTGTTTACTTCCTACTGAGCCGATCCGTTATTGTAAATAATATATTCATACTGATCTAGAGGCATTATTTCATTTGGTAGAGGATATTCTTGTTCATATTGCAGGAAAGCTTGTGTTTTTAGACTAGGGTCATATCTGTATTCTACATCCGTTGCAGTGAGAGAATTAGCCCATTGTGTCCATCTTGGATGTAAGGCTTTAGCATTAGGAACGGTTGCCTTTGTAGTAGCCTCCAAGGCTGGTACAGGAGTTACGAAAATTATTCGTTTCCCCTGAACCAGGGCTCTTTCTCTTACTACAGCGGTCCGTACTGCTGTCAGTATTTTTTCTGTAGAAACAAAGCGCATTTCAGCGTTTGTGTACCAGTGTGATTTGTATGCTATGGGTACCAAGGATCAATAGATTGCGTACGTTTACGCGTGTCTGTAAATGTTTTGAAGCTATCATGCCAGCTTGTAGGGAACGAAGGATATATGTGTGTTCATGTGTCCAATGTGTAACTGAAAAATCAGGTCTGATTAAGTCGTAGAAAGGTTTTACTTTTTCTGCGTAATCCAAAATGTATGTTCTGCCAAAATGAAAAAATCCCAATATGGATTGTACGTTCTTCAGAGATTTAGGAGATTGGAGTAGTGCACACTTTTCTAAAAAGTTAGCTGCCAGGCTTTTACCTTCACTTGATAACTTATATCCCAAAAATAGGACATTGAGATGGACTATTTTTGATTTTTTAAATTAAATTTGTAGCCCTCCGAGGCGAACCCCCAAATTATGTTGCTCACCCTGGCCAAGTGATCCTTTAAATCATCATCCATCAGATAAATATAATCTACGTAGGACAATGGCTCTTCAACCAAATTCTGAAGTAATTCTGTTACCCTAGCGGAAAACAACCCAGGGCTATTCTTATACCCTTGGGGGAGTCGACAGAATTGACCCTGGGAACCTAGCGCTGAGAATGCTGTTGAATACCTGCTTTCAGGCGCTATGTTTTGGCAGAAGAATCCATTAGAGATATCTAATGTTGTTTTGTATTTTTTCCGCACAATGTTATTCATTAATGCGGCACTATGTGCATTCTGTACTGCAAATGTCTTTGTGCATGTGTTCAGATATCTGTAGTCAAAAACTAGATGATATGAATTATCAGGTTTCATTATGGGAAACAAAGGATTATTCATTGAAGAGTTGCAAGTTTCAATTACACCCTGGTATTCAAGTTGATATAAGATCTCCCTGACCTGTTTTTTCGCTTCTTATTTTATTGGGTACTGTCTCTGTGGAGCTGGAGTAGTTTTTACTGGGATTACATGGTGTGATGACTCAGTATCCCATCCAACATGGTTGCGATATAATGCTGGAGCCAGGGCTTCCACCCACTCCTGCGCATATGTGTGTTTTAAGTATATTGGAACGTGGTTGGAAAAAGCAGGAAAAATTACCGTTTCTCCCTTTGGGCAATCCATAACAATTTCAGACAGCTAATTTTTCTCAGCTAAAAGGATGTCATAGCCAAAAGTCAGGTTCTCCCAAAAGAGAGCTTTCATTTTTCTGGGTTTGTCCCCCTCCCTTTGGAGTGTTATCTCATGTAACCTATGTGGGACACTTAGCCTTGTATCCGGTGTCTCCACTGTGATATGTTCATTTAACGCTGCTGTCACCAGAAATTACATCAGGTTCTGGTGAGCTATTGTTACTTCTGCTGCGCTGTCTAGCATCATCAGAGCCCATTCTGCGTTCAGAAGTTGAGTCCTCAGAATTCTGGGCATGTTTAACTTTGAGACCTGCTACTTTCTTCTTTTTAAATTGAGGTTTTGATTTAGGCTTGTCTTCTTTCTTGGAAGTATAATCTGAAGTGCGTGGCGTGTCTCTGGACTTTGTACGCTCTTCTTGTCTGTGTTCTGACCGTCCTTCTCTTTCGGAGTTTCTTGGTGAACCCTGAAAGGAATGAGAGGAACGTGTATCAGTATCCTCATACCTGTCAGGTTTTTTAATGTTATCTCTATTCCTAAGGCTGTATTTCCTTTCGGAGGGCTCCTGTTGAGGAGACCCACTCCTGGATTGAGATCTATTCTTTTGTTTTTTATTGTTATTATCCCATTTCTTCTTGGAAGAATCAGGTGCTTGCCTGGTGTTATCCTTTTCAGGACCACCCATGAGTTGAGGTTTTGTTGCTCTAGCTCCCAAACTATCTCTATCTAATTCAGCATAGATGTCTGTGATAATTTTAGGTAATTCACGTTCCTGTTGCAAATGAGTGAAATCCCTCAGGTGTTGGCGTATTGCCACTGCTGCTGCCTCCCTTTTTATATTTCAGTTTTTGAAGTAGTAAACAAATTGAAAACAAGGCAGACAAGCAACCGGATTTTTAAGAACCTCCACCAAAAAAGAGTTACTAAGGAGAGGAGTGTGGTGTTATAAAAGGAGAGAAAAACGTGGGGACCGGAAAGACGGCGGGAGCCTTGAGAGGACTTAAGGGGGAGAAAATTCAGACTGGATTTCCCTGAGTACAGAGAGGAAGGGGTTTCAGAGGCAGCACTTGTGATACAGCAAGTGACGTCGGACGCTGGACGGTGGGACGCTGCGAAACTCTGAGCACCGAGCAAGCAAGCGGAGCGGCAGGGGTACCCTGGGGGCATCCCGGCCCTCCAAGAAACCTAGCAGTGCTTGCAAGGAGCTGAAATGGATCGGGAAAAGTGCGGGAACTGCCCTGGGAGACGCCCTGAACCGCTCTGAATTAATCGCCGGACCGGTGTTTGGTGTTGCCTCCTCTTGAAGTCCCGTTCCCTGCAGTGAGTGCGGTGCCCACTGACAGATGGTGGCCGTTGGGGGAGACAAGGTCATCTTGAGGCAGGGAGCTTTTTATTAACTCCCCGCTCTCCTAAGCGTTAGCAGCTGCTTCTTTGGCACAGCTTTGCAGCGCAACCAACCCATTGTGGCTGTTTCAACAACACGCCGCCCTAGGTCGCCCTAGGTTGTGACAACACCAAAAATTCGCCAAAAAATAACAAACAGGGAAAACGTCAGCCAGAGAATGGCGAGGGAACCCGAAGGCAAGCTGTGGAGGGGGGGGGTGAGGGGAAGGTGCCACCAGGCAACCCCTGGCAGAGCTCCAGCCCACCGCACTAGATTCTTGGTACCATCGCCGGCCGCAGGGATATATGCTAAAAAAAATACAAGGCATACTTAGCACTTTAAGCAAACAACTGACAAACAGCCGACAGCCGAGGGTATAATGGGTGCGGGGGCGCAGCGCTCGCACCGCAAAGAGTGAGCCCGGGTCCCCCGCAGAAGCGGCCCAGCTAGGACTGGGTGCGGCTTGCGGGTGGGCCTGGTGAGTTTCCCACTCGGGGCCCTCCGCCACCTTGAACCTGCCTTGTACCTGTCTCTGTGCCCGTGCCCAACTGTGTTCATCTTTGTCTGCTCTCCCCTTGTACTACCAGCACAGATACGCTGCGACAAGTCGAAACAGTTGATCAATCGCTCAGTCAATCGCTCAGGAGCCTGCAGCTCATAGCTCACAAGTACATTATGAGGTCAGGGAGAGAAAGGCAACCATCCACCGCTGTGCCGGCCAGAAGGAAAGGACACAAAAAGTGCCACGAGCCAAGTGAACCGAACATAGAACACGAAAATGACCAGACAGGGGCCCGCGACACACTGGACCAACAAGTGCTAGTAGAGATAGACTCCGCCACCCCACGCAGAGTGGCAATTAAGGGCTACCAACCAAGATCTACACAAAATTTTCATTTATAAAGGACGCTGGGTCAGTTTTGAGCTCTTCCATGAGAGACCTTAGGGGTCTCCCCTCTCCCCTGGATCCTGAGGTGACAATACAAACAGAAGCGGCAGCTGTGATTGCATGATCAGTATGTAAAGGAGGCTCTGACAGTGAAACAAAAGGTAAAGAGGAGGTGGGAGCCGTAAGGAGCAGTTGTGAAGGGGGAGGACAAGGGTGCAAATCCAGAGGGGGCAACCAGACAGAGGGCAGAACAAACAGACTTATGCAAGTAGGAAACAAGCCCACCAGCATGCCTGTGGACAACCCTGACTCTAAAGGAGTACCCCTGGCACCAAGTGGGATTTTCCGCTTGAGCCAAAGATCCCAATCCTGCCCAACCCGATATTAAAATTAGATCTACCTCCAGCAATTAAGCCCCCCACACTCGAAACAGCGTTGATAGCAGCATCTGCAATCAATACAGAAGTGGAACCAAACAGTCAACTGACAACTAACCACGAAATAACTAATTCACCCAGCTCGCAGACCATCTGTGACCCACAAACACAGTCCGATTCTAAGGAAAAAAATGACCCTGACTGGAAGGGAGAAAGACCTGTAACTAGCAATAGCGGCTTGGTCGCAATAAGTACAGAACCTCAGGCAGAAAATCAGTTTGACCAAAAGGACTGTGGCTCAGTGGGGTCAGATAAAGAACAGACAACAACAGCAAAAATAGAGGGGGCAGAAAACGAAATAACGGGAATTACTAAACCGGAAAATACATCATATCTCACAACAGAAGAGTGGGAAATGCTGGTAGCATCATATTCCCCGGTTATACATTAGGAGGACAGCAGTAAGCCTGAGCAAAATAGGCTGGCGGAGAAGACTCCAACGGAAGTAGAAAATCTCTGGTCCTCCCTACTAAATACCCTACAACTTTCAATAAAAGCCATGCAGTATCATTCAGACAAAATGGATGTCCAACTATCTTATTAAACCTTCTGGCAATACATGTGTCGAACATCAGCAATAAATTATCAGACATGAGCTGCATGATCAAGAGGGTCCAAGCGGAAACAAAAATAACTCACACCTTTGTGGACAAACTTGTAACTATTCCATCACTATTGGGGGATCTCTTGTTCGACCTGAAAAAGATAACAAGAAACACAAGCAACGAACACCATCTCGGCCAAAGTGAAGACTCGATCGTCCTAAAACCTAGCACCACAGGAGAAAGAATCAGCACAGTGAAGATCAAGACCAGGATACCACCAATACACCTTGCAATGGCAAAGGGACAACAGATCGAAAATCACCAGGGAATAGCAGTGAGCAATTTGATTCTACAAGCAAAATGATCCATGCCGCGACAGAAGAACAGCACACCATCAAAGGGAAAGACAGGTTAGGCTTAACCTCAAGCAGCACGGGGACAAGGGAGCAGCGGAGCCAATCCCAAAAAATCTTTAATAAGGACCCTGACGGCAAAGGACCACTGGAACAAAATCCCTCAGGGAAAAGCAGTAATCTATCTGACCGCATCAACGATAAGACCTATGCAGCAGCTATAGGAGGAAGCCGGGAGCCGACTAGCAGGAAACAGCACAACGGAAGTAGTGACTTGGAGCTTGGTAATGCCCTGCTGCAGCAAGCAAGCAAGCAACTTAGCAGAAACCAGCCGCCACAGTCCGATGGGGAGACCCGCGAGAAAAAGGATACCCGGATACGACACGACAAGAAAATAAACAATGCCGGAAGCAGAGATGGAAAGGGAGAAAAAAGGCCACCAATATAAAGGAATACTTCAAAGCAGGTACAGCGACTTCAAAAGGGAGAGAAGAAACAGTTAGGGCAACATTGGTGCCACCAGCCTCACCGGCCATGGAGACTCCCTCCACTCAGATTGGCCAAAATAGTGAAGAAGGCACAAGGCTCAGAGAAAATATTGGGAACAACTCCAAGGCAATCATTATCACCAGCCCAACAATGGGGACTGATATCAGCCCTGACTGCAGCACCAGCAGCAGCCCAAAGGCATGACAGGTGGATGCATTGTCAACCAGAACAGAGAGGGTTATTCCGACCCAGGAACAAATGCCCACCGTTGAAAACAGGGCAAGGAGAAGTAACGGGGAGGGCCCCAACAATCGACTATCCTGCTCATCCCAGAGTACATATCAAGAGGGCGGGTAGACACTCTTAATTGAGGTAATATACTACGACTATTATCTTCAATTAGCAACCTGACAGTCATAAGCACAAGCGATCTAGAATACGTTGAGTTCAAAGACCTCAAACATCTGTCGGATCAGGAGGAAACCAAGAGAACTTGGTCTACACAGGAAATAGCCCAGAAAATCTTGAAGGAGGAAAATCGATTTTATTTTATTCCATCAAAAAACTGGATACCCAGAGCCTCTGTCTAAAACACAAGAAGAGCAGGAAGGCTGTAGGCCACCAATTATGCGAACAACAGGAAAGACCTCATCTGTCCTTAAAGGGGCTCGAAGTACCTCGCTCCCGCAGACTGAACTCAAAGCCTGGAACTCCAGGCAAACACATGGAAACACAAGCCCAAATGATTGGTCCTGGATAGCTAGGACAATTAACACATGCAATAAGAAAACCTGACAAGGCCTGCAACAAAATGCCACATTCAAGCACCATCTAAAAGTGTGCTCCTGGAATATAAACGGTCTAGGGAACAAAATCAATGATACACAACTTTTATTGTATTTTCAAAAATTTGATCTTATAGCTCTCCAAGAGACCTGGCAAGACCAACCGCATCAACTACACGGCTTCAAAGCATACTACCTGCCGGCGATCAGAAATGCCAAATTTGGGCATTTAAAAGGTGGACAAACGATCTACACTTCAATAAGGAGCACAAATGCAATAAAGGAATTGGACATCAAACAGTCTACGAACAACAGCATAAAAGCTATTTAACTGGATCTAGGAGGCAACCAATCTAATCACAAACTAATACTATTAAACATATATATCCATCCCCGGGAGAAAAAAGCAGGGATGAAACACTTGGTTTTGGAATTAACACAGCTAATATCAGAGGGGGCAACCCCGACCATCATCATAACAGGGGATTTCAACATGTACCTCTTGGGGGCCATGGTTAGGGATCCCATATTGGAAGAGCAGTTTTTAGCAAGGGGCATCCCGCATCAAGAAGTGAGCAAATCGGGCAAACAAACTAAGCAAACAAAGGAACTTTTAAAGGATTTAGAACACCTGAACCTGGTGGCACTAAACGGTCGCTTCCCAAAGGACTGTCCGCCGACAGCAACCTTTCATAATGCATCAGTCAGCACAACAATAGACTATACATTTTCATCATTGCCACTGTTCAATAAAATAGCTGATTTCTGAATAGGAACAATGGATGCAAGCGACCACTTACCTCAAGAGACTACGCTAAATATACAAGGCGTAATGCCAACCCTGCCAGTAGGGAACCCGAGTGTAACTTACACAGTCAAACACAAATAAAATAAAATGCAGCACACGCAACCTGGAAGGCTTCGAGGATGAGGCAAAAAAACTTTGGGAAAAAGGCAAAACAATGAATGTAAGTATCTTAAACCGCTGGGAAACCTTCACTAACAGCCTTGGGGGAGCCCACTCAATCAGAGAAGACACCAGTGTAGCAACTGAAGGACAATCACAAAGAAGGCCAACCTCTGAATCATATAGTGTGCAAGGCAATGATATGACAACAGAGCAAAAATTCAACCTAAGGTCCCTCAAGAGAGACATAAACAGATTACTGGTGTGGCTACGCCAAACGGGCCCGACGAGGCCGTGCAAGAGGAATTAAGACACAAAAAACCACTAAGAAGAAAACCATTTGGCACATAAAAAGGGAGTCGGAGGATAAGCTATGGGCCAAACTATTGCATGATGCTAGAACAAATAACAGGGCAAGGTTTTGGAGTATAGTGAACAGAACAGTAGCGGTCGGTGGTGGGAGTGCCGCCGGGCGCTGACGTGGGCGGGGAGGGCAGGGTGGGGGTAGTAAACTACGGATTATGGCCGATTACAGGTAAGTACACATATAAATAAATAAAACGAATTTCGTTTCTCGTGCTGCATCGCCAAATGAGATGCAGCGCGAGAACGAAATTCGTTTTATTTATTTATATGTGTACTTACCTGTAATCGGCCATAATCCGTAGTTATTACCCCCACCCTGCCCTCCCACGCCCCACGTCAGCGCCCGGCGGCACTCCCACCACCGACCGCTACTGGAACAGAACCAGAACCCAAGAGCATCGAGCATCAACTCACATCTGACAGAAGAAGCCTGGGCCAACTATCTCTGGCATCACTTTAATATAACACCATCGTCCAATACGAATAAGCCTCACGAAGCCAAAAGCCCTAAATCAAGCCGGGCTACACTACCGGAGTCAGAACCCATGGTCTTCACGGACAAATAGATCATGGAAAGGATAGCGAAAGGAAAGACAGAGGGTGCACCGGGTCCTAATGGCATTTCACCTATCCTATACAAGACAGACCTGGAAGATTGGGCAGCAGCACTATTGCCACTATATAAACAGATTTTAGGAGTGGGAATCATTCCAAACTCGTGGAAGGGGTCAATCATATCACCAATCCACAAAAAAGGCAGCAAAAACAATGCAAAAAACTATAGGCTTGTTGCCTTGATAGACAACGATGCCAAATATTATGCTGGCCTCTTACTGGATGAATTTACTGACTGGGAAGCACAAAAATGCAGTAATTCCTATTAATCAAACAGGCTTTTGCAAACACACTGGTACAACAACAAACATACTCGCCTTATCACTTCTAATAGACGCTGCTAAATCTGCCAACCACCATCTCTTCATCTGCTTCATTGATTATTCGTCTGCCTTTGACAACATCAATAGGAATAAATTATGGATTAAGCTATCAAAAACAAAAATTCCTTCGGCTTTATTGTCCCAGCTGATTACACTTACTTCATACTGACACGTGGGTTCAAATTAAGCTGGGAGTCAGCGACTGTCTGTCAAGAAAAGCTCAGATGACTAAGGGCCTCAAACAAGGCGGCATCCTGGCCCCGACTTTATTTAACCTCTTTATGTCAGATCTCTCCCCCGAGTTAGATAACTGCAAATCCCATGCACCTAAAGTGGGTGGTTTTAACCTCTCAAACTTACTCTACGCCAAAGATATTGCCTTAATCAGTCGCACGCCGATTGGTCTACAACATCTGATCAACACAGCGTATAGCTACTCGGCTATACATGGATTAAGTATAAACTTAGAGAAAACTAAGGTGATGGGAATAAACTCGAGGAGCTCCACACACAGACACGTGCTGACTACTAGGAGGCTCCCCTTTGGAAACTGTGGAAGAATATAAGTACCTGGGCGTAATAGTGGATAGCAAAGCCATGTTCCAGCAACAGAAAGAAGCAATAGTTAGGAGAGGCATTGCAACGGCGGTAGCACTAAAAAACCTTAAACTCAAAATAGCGGGACCAAGCCTCACACCTTTGCTACAGGTGATTCAAGCAAAACACATACCCTCCATCACCTATGGAAGCGAGTGCCTACGAGGAGGTAATGCGCGGATCCTGGACAGCACAGCAGCCAGGGCAATGAGACTTATATTTATTCTTCCTTAATATACATCTTCGGCACAAATAAGGCATGAATTCGGCCTAAGAAACCAACAAGTAGCGTGGAAGGGCGCCTACGCCAAATGCTGGCACAAAATAAAGGGAGCTGATCCGAAGACTCTGAATATCTACCTCTGGAAAGAGCTTGAATCCAAAAAAGGCAGCGCGGCAATGACTTACTTACAGAAATCTATAGACAGCCTGGCTCTATGAAATCCTTGGGAGAGCATTGGATCCCATAATGCTTTTAAAAAGCTGGTGAACAAAACAGTTAAAATTATTTCATTAGTGGAAGATAAGGCGGTGCTAACGAAAAGGGCACATGGTTGGTTTGTGCTACAGAGTTATACTAGAGGCTCGCCTCAACCCGACTTAGGCGCCAGCTTCATGCAGTCTACAAAGGAGAAATACGCCCAACTAAGGTTGGGCATCCTACCATCACTGTTTCATCTGCCCCCGTGGAAACTCTCACAATCAACAAATAATTGCCGCCTATGTGGAGATCCAAAAGAGAATATGATACACCTGCTATGCATATGCAGGAAGTTGGACAATGAACGAAGATGCATATTAAAACCAGCTTTGAAGAAAATGGGAATAAGAACATGTAGGCAGGCAGTTAAGGCATGCTTCGAAGGCGGGGATCTTCAACTAGCCTGCCGCTTTGCCCAATTTCTAAGCAAAGCAGAATAAATGTTAACTTCCAACTTGGAGACACTTGGTAGGGCCACCACATGATTCACCTAAGCTTTACCTGCCTTGGTGCCAGGACCAGATAAAATCAGTACTCGCTCGTCTCACCCACTGGGAGATATCCAACGTCTGAGTGCGTATACTATTCGCAACGTTACAAAATGTAACAATCTTAAAGCTTGTAACAGATCACTTGTCAAACCAGTAATTATGGGCCGGCACTAAGGCGCTAGTTTTCTCGCGAGAGAGCCCGCAAGTACTTTACAACAGACCGTTTGAAAGTGAGGGTCTGGATCGAAACCTCAGAAGAGTGCTAGTAGTATATGGGCTGCGAAGACTGTCTTGTTTTGATAAAACTCAATCGGATCGCATATAAGAATTCCTTAAACCAAATAAAGATCTTAAAAATACATCGGAGCCCTGAAGAAGTCCATATGAGGACGAAACGCGTTGGCGATTGGCGATTATGAATTTTAAGAAATTTAGAAAAGAATAAAGATTTTCACAACTACAATCAAAATTCATCTGTGTTTCTTTTACTTTTGGGAAGATCTTAATATACTGTTTTTTTGATGTTGAGTCTTAAAATTTGTTGAGTATAAACAAGCTCTATTCACATGATACACTAGTTGAGTGCTGGGCCACTCCTTGTTTAATCTGTTCTAGTGGCACCTGTGTCACTTTTCTTTTTGGAACATATGGAGGTCATGTTCCAGGCCCCTGTGCACCACAAAATGCATAAATAGATTTAGCCTAGACAGGGTATTGTTGACTGGTGCGGGATCTTTAGCCTTGACTCTCCTCCTCTTTTGAATCTCCTAATTTTAAGTTGTTTTAATGGCTACTAGCAGTGTTTTATAAGCATGCGCAAGGATATTTTGCCAGGCTCCACACACCACATTTCCATGCAGCTTTATAGATTGTTCCACTGCAGTTCTGCATGGTGTGGCTCTGCTGCGCTGCTTTAATAGACCTGCTGTTTCTACATACTCAACGAGGTAGTATTTGTATAGCATGGCTAATCACCCTTGGGGGTATTCAGGCGCTGTGCTGCAGATATCAGTTGAAAAGCCAGGTCTTGAGTCCCTTCCTGGAGTGGTTCAGCGAGGGTCAAATGCGGAGGTGGAAGGGGAGGGTGTTCCAGGCTTTGGCAGCAAGGTGGGAGAAGGAGCATCCTCCAGCGCAGCTGCAGCAGATACGGGGTGTCTGAGCGAGGGCGAGTTGAGCGGAGTGGAGGTTTCTGGTAGGCCGGTGGAAGGTCAGGTGATGGTTCATGTAGTGTGGTCCTTGGTTGTAGAGGGCTTTGTAGGTGTGGTTCAGGAGCTTGCTTGAACTGGCATCTCTTCTGGACGGGGAGCCAGTGGAGGTCTTTCAGGTGCTGGGTGATGTTTGTCCACTTGGGCAGGTTGAGGATCAATCTTGCTGCTGCGTTCTGGATTGTCTGGAGTCTTTGTATGAGTTTGGTGGTGGTGCCGTCATAGAGTGCATTGCCGTAGTCGAGCCAGCTGATGATGAGGGCCTGCATCACAGTTTTCCTTGTGCTGATGGAGAGCCATCTGAAGATTTTGCAGAGCATGCAGGCCATGTGGAAGCAGGCTGGGGTGACGGTGTTGACCTGATATTTCATGGAGAGTTCGCTGTCCAGTATGATGCCGAGGTTGCAGGTGTGGTCTTTTGGTGTGGGGGGTAGGTCCAAGCTCCGCTAGCCACCAGGAGTCATTCCAAAGGGTGGTGTGTTTGCAGAAGATCAGAACTTCAGTTTTGTCTGTGTTGAGTTAGAGGCAGTTGACTTTCATCCATATAGCAACATTTTCATGCAGTTGTGGAAGATGGTCTTTAAGGTGGGGTTCGCTGAGAGTGAGAGGACGAGCTGAATGTCATTTGTGCGGGAGATGATGTTAATGTTGTGCGATCTGAGGATGTCTGCAAGTGGTATCATGTAGATGTTGAAGAGGGTAGGGCTGAGGGATGAGCCTTGGGGTACTCCGCAGATGGTGTGCCTGGGTTGCAAGGTGAAAGGAGGGAGGGGGACTCTATGGGTGCATCCAGTGAAGAAGGATGACATCCATCTAAGCGCATCGTCTGTGATTCCAATCTGACATAGGCGGTCGATGAGTGTGTGGTGGGAGACGGTGTAGAAAGCTCCAGAGAGATCAAGGAGGATGAGGATGGCTCATTCTCCTCTATCAAGTAGGGCTCGCATGTCGTCTGTTGCTGCGATCAGGGCTGTCTCGGTACTGTGATTGGCTATGAAGCCCGATTGGGATGGGTCTAGCCGTTTGTTTCTTCCCAGATGATCTGTGAGTTGGAGGTTGAGTGCTTTTTCCAGGACTTCGGCGGTGAAAAGGAGGAGGAAGATGGGACGGTAGTTCTGGAGCTCTCTGGGGTCTGCTGAAGGTTTCTTGAGAAGGGATCTGACCTCCACATGTTTCCATGTGTTGGGAAAAGTGGCTGTAGTAATGGAGGTGTTGAGGATGGTGGTGAGCTGGTGGCTGATCTTGTTGCTTCCGAGGCTGAAGAGTCGATGTGGGCATGGGTCGTGGGTGCTCCTGAGAAGATGGAGTTCATCAGGGTGGTAGTTCTCAGTGTGATCAGTTGTTCCCATGGTTTATAGTTGTGGTTGTTGGGTTGGAGAAGAGGTTGGAGGGTTGGGGATCAAAGTTTATGTAGATGGTTGCTATCTTGTTGTGGAAGTAGCCTGCGAGGGAGTTGCAGAGTTCTTGTGAGGGAGGGATCAAGTTTTCTGTGGCTGAAAGGCAGATGAACTCTCTGATGATGGTGAAGAGTTCCTTGGTTTAGTCGGCACTGGTTTCGATCCGGTGTTTCAGGGCCACCTTCTTTGCGACTTTGAGCTGGCACTGGTATTGGTTGAGGGTTGATTTGTAGGTGGCTCAGTCAGTGTTGTTCTCGCTGGTATGCCATCTTCTTTCCATTTGTTTACACCTGCGTTTTGATCTGCTAAGTTCTGGCGTGTACCAGCTGGCTCGCTTGGTGAGTCTTTGTGCTTTGGCTGGTTTGGTTGGGGCGAATTGATTGGCAGCGCTGGTGATCCAGGCATTGAAATTCTCCACTGTCTGGTCCAGGTTGGTGGTAATGCTGGGCTAGGTGGTGCTGAGAGCATCATTCCATTGCTGCTGAGTTACCTTGGTCCAGCTGCGGTAACAAGCGCTGTGTCTATTGGGGGTGGTGCTTGGCAGGCAGGTGAGGGTGAAGTGTATGATAAAGTGGTCCATCCAGGTGAGTTCTATGACGTGGCTGTATTTGTTTCTGTTGCTGGACATGAAGATGGTGTCTAGTGTGTGGGGTCAGTGACAATCTGCTTGAGGCCGATGTTGTCTGGTCTTTCTGGAAGGTCGGTGGTAGTGGTGTCAGTGGAGTCATCCAGGTGGAAGTTGAGGTCTCCCAGGAAGATGTAGTGTTTGGATTCGATGGCAAGCCAGGTTATGAATTTGGCGATGGCATCGCTGAGGTCGGTTCTTTATCCTGGCGGTCTGTATGCAAGGGTACCTTTGAAGGTCGTTTTGGTATCAGCATGGAGCTAGAAATTCATGTGTTCCATATTCGACGTGGTGTTGTCGTTGGTGATGGTGCAGGTGGTTGATTCCTTTTTTACATTTTTTTACATTTTTTTAAATTTATTTTTGATAAGCCAATAAATAACATGATTATACAAAATAGAATATTTCAAAATTAGAACAATCAGTAATACAAAGAGAGAAATACATCAGGATTGTGTTCAGTCATTGTTACCTAAAATTGATTGTAATCTAATTCAAAGAATCAAGTTAGATAGAACATGGGCATCAATACGTTCAATAAGAGTGAGAATAGAAAAATAAGACCCGAGAAGAGAGTTATACCGTGGTAAGCGCCAGGTGATCGACCATGGCTCCCCATATCTTAAAGTAAGTAAGTCCATTTTTATATAGCGCAGCTACTCACCCTTACGGGTCTCAAGGCGCTGGGGGCCGTCGTGGAAATTAAGTGAGCTATTGCCCAGAGTCACATGGTGCTGAGCTGAGCTGCCGCCGGAGCCGGGGATCGAACCGTGAACCCCGTGTTCCGAAGTCAGCTGCCCTGGCCGCTGCACCACACCTCTCCACTATCTTGATACCAAGTCTGTGTTTTTGAGACCCCTTAAGAGCATACAGACTATGGTCTAAGTTGCATATGGCATATAGCCTTCCTCTCCACATTTCAAATGACGGTGGTTCTTTCTGCCACCAAAGTGACGTTATGCATAACCGGGCCACGGCTGCTGCTATGAAGATTAGATATCTAAATTGGTATATCTCGTGGTTAGTCATTGAGTCTTCCAGAACTCCCAACAAAATGACCATTGGTGTAATTGTGGTCTGTGCCCCGGTTATTCCCGTCAGGAAGGCCTCCATCCCACCATCAGTTGTCTCAGTTTTGGGCATGCATAGAACATGTGGAGACTGTCTGCCTGATCCGTCCCGCATCGAGTACATTTGCCATCATTTGGCCCACCCCATTGAGAGATTTTAGCAGGGGTGTAATATAGGTTGAAAATGGTCTTCTAATGCTGTGTTTTAAGACTGGAGGATATCAAAATCTTCTCGCCCAGAGCAATAGAATCCTGTAAGATGTCGCCTCCCTGAGACAGTCTAACATTCCATTTATGATTTTGTACCTCCAGATCATCCAGCTGTGTTTCAATAAGAGCTTGATATAAGACACCGATCCTCCCATGCCCCCTAACTGCCTCTATAAGTTTATTTTGTTGGACTAACTATTCTAGAGTTATTTTCTTTTGCAGATAGTCCCAGATCTGTAAGTACTTAAAAAGCAAATTCCGCAGCCAAGCAAGAATAAGACCGGACACCACTATTATCAACAAGGATCCCCAAGGTGACTATACCCTGTCGTCTCCATCTGACCATAGTGGCATCCCAGAAGATAGACAATCATAATAATGAAGCTGAGGTGGGCATATAATGGCAGATCCTACTAATCTGCAAGCATCTCCGAATCTGCTGCCATAGCTTACAAGCAGCTTGGACGACCTTAAAATGGGTTTTCTTATAATAGCTAGGTTCTAGACGTTGGAAAAAGCCCCTCTCAGCCTCTGGACCCAACAACATTTGAAAAATATGCAGAGCCTTCTCTACCTTGATTTCCCCTTTGCCCACGAGTAAAATTCGCATATGCTGGAGTAGACAGGCCCAGTAATAGAGCGTAAAATTAGGTACCACCCAGCCCCCACAAGATCGGGGTAAATTCATATATTTCATTGCTCGGCGGGGTTTACCCTGTGCCCAAATAAAGCTGCTACAGATGGATTGCAATTTCTGGAATTGTTTCCTACTAAGCTCCAAAGGTACAGAGCTAAAGTAGTAAAGAACCTTAGGCAATATGTTCATCTTTAAGACATTGCATCTTCCAACCATTGAGAGATGCAAATCTTCCATTCTATCTAACTCATTTTTGATTTTCTGCAGCATAGGATCCCAGTTGGCAAGTACCATTTTATCCAGTCATGCATTAGTTCGGATACCAAGGTATATTGCCTCTTCTGTAACCCTGGGATCACTAAAAGAAGCTTGTTTAGTACATATAATTTGAGTTTTAGCTTTGTTTTATTTATAGCCGGAATCTTGCCCAAATAAAATTTCTAGCCGATCAATCTCTGATAATGCTAAGGCTGGGTCCGGGGAGACGATGGCCATATCATCAGCATAAGCTAGGACTTTAAGCTTCTCCTGTCCAAAATGCACTGGTTGAATACTTGAGCTATTTTCCAGCAAATTCAGAAAGGGATTAATGTAGAGAGAAAATTGTAAAGGAAAACATGGATACCCTTGTCTAGTTACTCTTGATATCGACACTAAATTAGATTCAAGCCCAAGCGCACATATTCGAGCCATAGGCGATTTATACATGGCTCTGATTGTACTTTCAAAGCCGGATCCAAACCCTTGCCAGCGCATAGTTGCCCATAGGAATTCCCAGGAGACACAGTCAAATGCCTTTTCAGCATCGAGTAGCACCACTCCAGATGGAGCTTAGTGCACATTGGCCGAATCCAGCAGGGTGACTACCCTGCTGATGTGATTGACCGTGCCTCTTCCTGGGATAAAACCATGTTGACGGGCAGACACCAAAGGAGTAATAACTCTTGAAAGTCGTGTGGCCAGGATTTTTGCGTAAATTTTCCCATCACAATTTAAAAGCGAGATCGGTCTATACGACCTGGGTAATATGGGAGACTTGTCTTTTTAAAAAAAAAAGTGATTAAATTAGCTAAATACCAAGATGCAGGGGCATCCCCTTTTTATGCTTCCAAAAACGTTGTAAGCATATCTAGTTTTAACTCCGGCAGAAAGGTTTTTTAAAATTCTAGAGGGAGCTTGTCGGGGCCGGCAGCCTTACCTGCTGTTAAAGAGCTGACAGCCTCCACAAGCTCCTCTGACGTTATGGGCTCCTCCAAATACCTCTGGTCCTCTAAACTCAAAATCCTTCTATACAGATCCTTAGAATAAGACTCACGTCTCTCATGACCACTCTGGTCCTCAGTGTATAAATCTTCATAGAAGGCCCTAAAACCTTCTCGAATCTTAGCTGGTGTTTCGACTAGTCTCCCAGTTGGATCTTCAACAGCGGCAATTGCGCCTTTTGCCTCCTTAAATCTGATCTTTTTTGCCAAGCATCTACCAGTTGCCTCCCCAAATTCATAGCATTCCCTTTTAAAGAGATGATACTTATTAGCATTATCCTTAGTCCAATGCGCATTTATCCTGGCCTTACAGAGGGCAACTTCAGTTTGCGCCTGGGTTATATCAAGATTTCCTTGCAGAACTTGCATGAGGCTATGCTCTGCCTTCTGGAGATCCTCATATAAGCCCTGAATTAGTTGCTTTTGCTGTTTCTGAGTGTATAGACCAAACCCGAGGATTTTCCCCCGGAGCCCTGCTTTTAAGGCATCCCAGACTATGATATGAGTAGCAGAATTCCGATTAATAGTAAGAAATTGTTTCAGCCACTGACGGATGTGACAGACAAACAATTCATTGAGCAGCAACTTCCTATCGAATGAAAAAGACCCACAGGGTTGCACCAAGCCTCGCATTATGAGTTTCAACAGTAAAGGATTATGATCCAATGTAACTCTGGGGAAAACCTGTATATGCGCATCCGCTAAGTGTGTCTTAGTTAAAAATAGTCTAATCTGGCAAGCTTTCGATGCGGGCATGAATAGTGTGTGTAACCAGGATCTGGATGTTTTAATTTGACCCAAGCGTCAGCTAAACAATGATCATATAGGAGCTGCTGCAGGGCCTTGAAAACATTGGGTTTCTGACCAATATATATATATCTGCCTGTTTGCACAGTAACATCTTCTAGCTGGATGTTAAAATCCCCACAAAATATCAGCGGCGTGGGCCAGGAAGCCAGCTCTAAGTTAAGAAAGTCTAGTATCTGTGCTTCATCGATATTAGATCCATACACGGAACATATTACAAACTTACTATTGCCGGCTATACTTTAAACGATCGCCCATCGGCCATATTTATCAAAAAGAACTCTGCCAGTGGACCGTATGTTTGATTTGGCAAGGATGGCCACACCTCTTATAGTAGAGCATTGCTTTGTGCAAGCTAACAATGTGTACCCTAACTCGGATATCACCCTATGTTTCCCTAGGGTATGTGTGTCTCTTGCGGCACACCACATCCGGACGCATTCCTCTTATTTCCTGAGCAACTCTTTGCCGTTTAGCCCTATCATTGAGGCCATATACATTAAAAGTGCAAATACACACTCTATTCGACATCAGCCTACATCATATTGCTCGACCTTAAAACTCTCCCATATCAGATTAAACACAGCATTTATGTAAACACAATCCATAGCTTTTACTTGAAGTTTTCATCCATTTTCCCCCACACAGCTCTTCAGCAGCCCCCCCTCCCAAGGAACCCCTCCAAGCCTGCCCTGGCGCTTCCTCTGCAAGCGCAAGCCCCCCCTACAACCTCAATCATGGAGGCAAACAGACCCGTAGGTCTAGTGTGATGGAGAGCCTACCTGCACCAGCCGATCGACCCCCCTCCCACCCAAAATTATCCAGCCATATCTGTGTAATAGCAAAAGAAACACACACACAAAAAAAGAAGTAAACACAGGCCCCAAACAGCAGAAAAAAAACAATCCCACCTTGCACTACCTAGACCCCCACCAATCTGTTCAATGCTAATCAATTTTCTTAAGGTTTAATAGCCTGTAAAAATTCTTTGGCCTTTGCCTCAGAGGTGTAAAACTGAGTTTTATCTTTATATAGGATCTTAAGATTGGCAGGGTTGAGAAGGATAGCTTGAGCTCCCTTGGTCTGAAACGAAGTGATCAGCTGTTGTAGCTGCCACTTTTTTTCGACAGTCGTATGGCAGTAATCTAACCGGACAAAAAACTTAATCCCTTTCCCCCTTCTCTTCCTGTCTGGCTATGCCAGATCGTACAGGGTCTGTCGAGACAAAAAATTGGTTAGACAAATCAAGACCGCTCTGGGTCTGGGGGAAGAATGACCAAGTCCTGAGCTAGTGTTTTGTCTAAAAGGGAACCGGTGGGCCCGTTGAACCTCTATGTCCCAGGCCCATTGAGTACGTTCGGGGAAAGCTTCTGAAAAAAGTTCCACAATGAATTTACGGGGATCAGATCCTTCCACGCCCTCCAGTAGACCAAGGACTCTTAGGTTATTACGATGGAGACGATTGTCCATGTCCTCAAGCTTCCATGCCATATCATTCTTCTGGTGAGCCAGGGTATCAGTGGTGGCTTTCTGTATTATCATCTCTTCCTCTAATGTAGAAATTCTATTCTCAGCTTCAGTTATCCTTTCTGCAAATTCCGAGCAAGATTTAGCTACTCGGCGTTTCGAGTTTTGCAGCTTGCGACAAGCACCTTGCGTTTTTTGACTTTCCGCATGGGTTTCATCTCTGTGCGTCATTATAGTTTCATATACAACTGAGAGAGAGATATCTTCCGGGTGCTCCTATGGTTTATGCGCAGCTTGTCTCTTTATATCCCCTGGATCTGTTCCCAAATTGGAAGAGAAATAATAGACCCATGAGAGTGCCGCAGCTGAGTCCTTTTGCTCCCCGGGGTCAGATATTAGTTTCTTTTTCCGTACAGTGCCAGTGCCAGACGCTCTTCATCCAGTTGTGTGCTGCTAGTCTCGCTCCCTGGATTATTTGGTGACCCTCCCTCGAGCATAACTCCGGCAATTGCAGTGACTCATCTCCCGAAGAATTAGAGGGGTCTGATAAGGAAAAGAAATGTTCACCGGTATCGATCTCAACCTGGTCCGTGGAGTTAACATCCTTTTCACCCATTGTCTGGTGTTCACCCCCATCCATCCTAGTAGTTTCCAGAATTTTAATGGCAGCTATTGATTCAAGGAACTTTTCCCCAGATGATGTCTGAGCCAGATGCGTTTGCACCCCGAGTGAGCCTGTCTCCCCCTAGAGCTGACACAGAGGTTATTGCAGTGTTCGAATCCTGTCCCCTCCATGCCACCTCCAGCCCAGCAGCAAAATCAGATGCACAGTTAGAGCCCGAACCAAAACCAAAGTCACCCGCTTTGTCTAAGCTCACCTCTGTGTGCCTAGCAGCCGGGGCAACCTCTTCCAACAGCCGCTCCTCATGATTAGCGCCAGCACTCTTTCCTTTTCTGGAAGTGAGGAAAATCACGGGGGTGGGTTTCTTTGGTGGTCCGGCACTCCTCATCTTCACTGGCAGCAGACGTTCCAGATCGTTGTTTTTCTTCCGGGGCTCTTCCTGACCCGGAAGAGTCCAGCTGGAAGCAGATAGAAGCCTCGGAGGAGGGTCAGAGCCAGTCGGGTAAGTGGGATCACACACCACTGAAAAAGGTGTATACCCCAAAGCATGTCTTTCTTAAGCAGGGGGGGAAAGTCTTATCCTCTTTTCGGTAAAGTTGGCTGGGGGGCAAAATCAAATCAAAATGTGGAATAGCGCTTCATAGCTTTCCGTGGTGTTCGATGAAGGGGGGGGGACGATCAGGCTCGAGCGCTCACTCGGCCGACAGAGCGGCCACCATCTTGCCTCCGCAGGTGATTGATTCCATGTGTACAATGGTGATGCCCCCACTGTATCTGTTGGTGAAGTCTTGGAGTTTCATCTTGTAGCCGCTGGGGGTTGACGTGGCCTTGTCTGGGGCAGATGTGGGGGTGAGCCTGGTCTCCATGATGAAGGTCATGTCAATGGTGATGGTGTCCCAGATTTAGGTGGCGTGTTTGCAGAGTGATGTGGCATTGATCAGGAGACAGTTAAGTGGATCCGGTGGGGTGTCGGGATCTGGGGTTGGCATGGCATTGTTCGATGAGGTGGTGATCGGTGATGATGTGGCAGAGAAATAGCATTGGATGCAGGTGAAAGGTCCCACTGTGGAGCGTGGTGATGCAAGGTAGCAGTTGTTGCATGTTGGGTCCAGGGCACAGAGTTCTGTGGTGGAGTACCTTTGGGAGTGCGATGGGGCAGTGTTCCTGGTGCTGAGTGGTGTCCAGGTACGGACTGGCACAGACAGGCTTGTCTATGGTGCATCTTTGGTGTGCCGGCGGCGCGGCCACACTGCGGCCTCCATGAACTAGCCCTGGGAGGTGGGAGGGCTGTCTGGGAGGTGGGAGGGCTGGGGGCTAGGGCGTTGGGGAAAAAGACAGCAAAACCGAAGTGAACTGGAGACAACAGCAAACAATAGCAGGCAAAAAAACAGAGACGCACTCAAACAGTATAGAGTAACAGAATGGGACAATATACAACAATTACAGGAAAAAGGAGAGAAATGCACTGAACCAATGTGAAATACTAATGTCAAACAGCACACAAATAACAGTACAATTAGGTGTATTGCAGTGGCCAAACCAGGGTGACCGGGGCTCGAACTTGGTATAGTATAACAGGAGGGGTGGGAGCGGTGCCTCTGTGCTACTGCAGCAGGGAGTGGCAATCAAGACCAAGTGGTCAAGGGCTACATACTTAATAATTCAAACTCTCAAATATAGTGCCTTCTGTTGTGACTTATTACTGGCTCGGGCTATTGAGGCTCCCAGGCAGACTGGACACAAAACAGGAGGATGCAGGGATGATAAGCCCTTTTATGGCACCCAGTTGGGTCGGTGGGTCTTCTGTTTTCAAAACTCCTGTTTTGTTCATGTCTCGGGGGGGGGCACCTTAAAAGTAATGACTGGGGACAAGGTACTTTGAGGTATTTTGAGAGCTGTCAATAGGTGCCTAGATATTGTTTGTCTGAGTGCATTTCTGCATGCACCACACAAACATACAACATATTGGCTTTGCCAGTGCTTGTTTCTTTTATTTCCAGCAGTCCACTAGAGTGCCCATCAGCTGTAACTTGCTGTTAAGATGCTCCTTTCTAAAATAACTTGTTTAATACATTTTTAATTAGTTTATTTCAAGCAGTTGACAAAAACATGAAAAGAGGTAGAAAACATGCTGCCACCTCAATGTGGCAGTCTCATGTTTGCAATAAAAATTAAAAAGCATTCACTGTGGTGGATGTTTTAAAAGTGATGTTTTTAAAAAGACATCCCCTTGCTTTGTGCCATGCATTTTACTATTATATTTTTTGAAGCTGGCGCTAAAAAAGCATCCCCAACCAGGCACTCAAATGCAGGCAGTTACAATGTCACAATGACACCTAAACACTTTATAACAACTACTTCAACAAGCATTGGCAAAGCCAGCTCAGGCTTTTAAATGAAATTGCCCTCTCTGTCAATGATGGGTTTAGGCATTCAATAAGTCATCATACATGCCCTCAGCTAGTTATTGTAGCACTTGTGTCCATTCACCAACCCATTGACTCATTCTTGCAATTATCCACTTATACAACCACAATAAAGGCACACACGCACTCAACAACAAATGCAAGATAAATTAAAAGAATACATGTACCAAAAACAAACATGGCGCTGCATAAACATGGCAGGCATATGCTAGCAATAACAAATAAATTAAACATGTCAACAGGTGTCCATCTTGCAATGGTTTTACACATGGTGTTTTGTTGTTTTGAAGTTTCAACATCGCCACCACATTTGAACCAAAGTGTTGTCCATCTTAAAATGGTAAAATAGTGACATAGTGGGCAATACCATTGAAGGACGATGGCTTGGTCTAGAGGCTGTGGTCTCACAGAATGTGATGCACTGCAGAGGAAATGAGCAGTACGTAAGCAGCTTACTAGCTATGTCTAGAAACCTGTAGCATGCTCTAAAAATAATGAAAATAAAAAGATGAGTAGGAAAGAAATGAGAGAAAAAATGGGAAACTGAAGGACTGGCCTGCTTGTCTTGGTAATGAAGTGTACTCATTTTCAGATGTATGTGCACATAATTTGAAAACTGCTGTCAGTCACCGGTCAACAGAGCCAGTGTCTACAATGGCTGATTGACTGTGCCATGTTGAATGTTATCATGGATGAAAGCAGAGTGCTTCAGCCATTGAATCTGTTGCCCTGTAGTGACAAATGCAAAAACAACAATTGATGGACAGAATGCAGAACAATATCGTACATTCACCCCAGTACAGAGATCTGGGCCTAAATCCATCGTTTTTTTGCTCACCATGCCATTCCAGTTTGGACCCAGCCTTATGCAAATCAGTCTTGACCCTGCGCCCAATGGGAACAGTCCAGCCCGAACTGCCAGGCCAGGTCCTCCCTGGACTGGAAACAAGCATCCTAGGACCGGTTTCGGGCTTTCAACCCTCATCAGCCAGGATAGCTTGACTCCAGTGGCATGGAGAGCACGGGACCCACGTCTGGGCATACCCGTCCCACTCGGGGTGACAAATGCACAAACAACAATTGATGGACAGAATGCAGAACAATATCGTACATTCACCCCAGTACAGAGATCTGGGCCTAAATCCATCGTTTTTTTGCTCACCATGCCATTCCAGTTTGGACCCAGCCATATGCAAATCAGTCTTGACCCTGCGCCCAATGGGAACAGTCCAGCCCGAACTGCCAGGCCAGGTCCTCCCTGGATTGGAAACAAGCATCCTAGGACCGGTTTCGGGCTTTCAGCCCTCATCAGCCAGGATAGCTTGACTCCAGTGGCATGGAGAGCACAGGACCCACGTCTGGGCACACCCGTCCCACTCGGGGTGACAAATGCAAAAACAACAATTGATGGACAGAATGCAGAACAATATCGTACATTCACCCCAGTACAGAGATCTGGGCCTAAATCCATCGTTTTTTTGCTCACCATGCCATTCCACTTTGGACCCAGCCATATGCAAATCAGTCTTGACCCTGCGCCCAATGGGAACAGTCCAGCCCGAACTGCCAGGCCAGGTCCTCCCTGTAGTGACAGCTGTAGGAAAGTAGGATCTGCTTTTATAGTTACCCCCACTTTTTGCCTGGTGCTAAGCTGTTCTTGACTAGTCTAACTGGGATCCTGCTATATCAGGACCCCAGTCTCTCTGCTTTCTCCCTTAAATTGTCGTGTTCATTACTCGGGTACATCCCAGATTGGATACTGGGGTACCCTTATCAGTCCCTAGAATATGGTACTAAGGTACCCAGGGCATGTTTACCCCATAGGTCCCCCATGGGCTGAATCATGCATTATGCCACCCATTGGAGACCATTCAAATTGGAACTACAGGCCGTCCATTGCAGCTTGTGTAAGCTGGTGCTAGCACCACTTACTAAAGATATAGGTTTCCTATATCTAGGATCATTGCACTTAAAACCTCTAAGTCACCCCTATAGCAGGCCTTATCAATCCTGAAGGCAGGGTGCTTGATTCTAAGTGTGAGGGTGCCCCTGCATGAGTAGGACACCCCTACAGCCTACGGAGTCCATTCTCCCGGGTTGTAAGTGCGGCAGCCATATACTATATAGAGGGGCACCGGGTAATTACGCGATGACCATCTCAAAAACGGCTGCAACAAATCTTATCATGTTTGGTATCAAACATGTTGGAATCATACCCCTATGATTCCAAGCACTGGAAGAGCCCTCCATTAGGCTCTCAGTGTTCCCGGTACCAGCCTTCTTGACCCGAACAGCACAAAATGGTTGCTGCCGACCAGAGACACAATTCTGCCCTCCTGCTGCTGAGCCAAGCTCGAGCAGGGGAAGGCAGAACAATAGGCCTCCTATCACAGGGAGGTGTGACCACCTCCCAGACAGGATTTAGTGTATTGTTGCCGGTGGGTGCGCTTGCCAGCGCCACTCAGTCTGCATGAGGGCCACATTTGGTGTCCCCAAGCATAGTCCAGTTCAAACCAGCTCTGGGAGCCATTGGCTCCCGCTCTGGCGCGAAACTGGACAAAGGACATGGGATTAACCTCCCTCCTGTCCAGACCCTCCCCTGGGAGGGTCCCCTGAATTGTCCCAACCCTTTCCAAAGGGTACTTAAAGCCTTAATACACCCAGTAATATTGGAAAGGCAGCCAAACTATTGGCATCAGTGGCTACTTCATCAAGGCAAGCATTAAAGTAACATTGACAAGAGGAAAACAAGTTAAAATTAAAATCACCCGGGGCTACCTTAAGCCACTTTAGCCTTCTCCCCTAATCTTTTAAGCTAACTGTTCCTTATATAGGCTGTCTACCTGGCTGACGTCTGAGACCACCAGAAGATGGCCAGGATAGGATTATGTTCACTCTGAGTGTGTCCGACTACGTTGAAATTAATTAGAGAAGAGAATAGGATGGACGATACAAATCTATAGTCAATTATCGAATTAGAGCCTGACCCCTTGAAAGTTGGTATTTGTGCCACATGGTTAACATACCCCTTATTAAACAGGTTCACTAGAGTGTGATCTAAAATCAAGTTGCTGAGCAACTCCCTCTGGGGCCAGTGTTTAAGGTGTAATCCAGGCCAAAAAGAACATTATCCCTGTCTACATACAAATAACAATCTGTGCAGGGGTACAAGTTGAGATCTCCCAACACCATTGACACCATAAATCTAGGAGAGCTAGCTATGAAATCTTCTGGAACATTTTTAAGATCGCACACAACATTTTGCTTCCCCATATCTGAAATTGAATTATAAACGTTAACCTCAAGGACTCTGTACAGGTTTGAAAAAGTCAGGAGTGTGCCCAAAATGATAGGGGAGTGTGTTTCAACCCCTTTCATTTTACAGCTAAGTTTCAGTTTTATAAAAGTAACTAAACCCCCTTTAGCTCTACCATGAAAGGAGGGCGTGGTGTTGGAAACAAATGAGGCATAACCATCTAGGAACAGCTTTCCTACGACATCCCAGGGCTCTTGGCAGGCAAATAATGTCAGAAGAGCTTCGGAATTTCGTACCTTCTTCACTGTCTAATTTGCCTTGGGCCCATGCGATATTCCAGCTCATCACCTTAAGGGTGCTAAAGATGTCTTGGTGGAGAGATATAGCAGGATTCTCCCACCCATAAACGAGTCAATCCTGGGTGTCTAACTCATTTAGGGGCTCAAAATGATTGCTCAAATGTAGAGTCGGGGACAGCTAACACCGGTATTCTGTATTCCCGCCCTAGCCCTCCTCTCAGACTTCTAGCCCAGGGGGAGCAGGGTGATGTTACTTCCAGAGACAGTACCCTGGGTAACCTTGTTTAAAATGTTGCCCACTTGCCAGGAGTTACGGAAATTAATATTAACTTTAACATCCTTTTCACAATAAATAAGTCTGGCCCACTGACTTTATCACAACTTATTAAAAAATCTAGCTTATAGCCTTAATAACTGGTTTGCCACCATAATTAACAAAGCCCTGCTGTGTTGAGCATACAGTTTCACACATGACAACCAGAGAAGACCAACACTATAATTAGCTAATTATCTAGCAGACGTTTGATAGCATTCCAGTGACATTTGTGTAGCCTTAAAGGGCAAGCTCCATCTATCCCTGCGACATGTGTGTGAACAAAGGTTGAACACAACAGCTTTGCTGGATAAAGCGCCTGGCTTAAAAATCTGGAAAAACAAATGATCACAGCTGTTTGGAGAGTAATCACTCTTTCTGTGGCAGCACACAGCTTTTGGCAAATCAAAAGCTGTACTCATATGAGCGACTATCTGGGTGGAGCCACAGTCCCGCTCTGTAATACTCCTGAAAGCTCTTATTTTAATCACATAAGGTCTGGCAATAGCTGCGCTGTAAACCCGGATCTGGAAAGGAGACAGGAAGCAAATCACCATGTAAATGGGTACCCAAAGTTCAGGCAAAGTAAATAGCCATTTGTAAAATTAATATTCAAAAATAAAATAAAAACCCTTTGTATTAGACCTGGCATCCTTGGTGTCATTTCCCCTAACTTTTTTTTGCCTTCTGACCTCCTGCTTTGCTGACTTCGTTTTTGCTGGCTTTAGGACTCTGGGCACTATACCAGAGCGAACCAGTGCTACTGTGCATGCACTCTCCAGTTTAAACATTGTAACATTGGCTTCTCTACAATTTGGCATATTTCATTTACCTATAAGACCCTGGTAAAGTGTACTACATGTCCCCAGGGCCTCCATATTAAATGCTACTAGTGGGCCTGCAACACTGATTGTGCCAACCACTTCAGTAGCCCTTTTAAACATATCCCAAGCCTTCCGGTGCACAGCTTGAGTGTGCAGATTTAAATTGTTCCGGCTGGACTGTTCCCATGAGGCACAGCGTCAAGACTGATTTGCATATGGCTGGGCCTGAACTGGGGTGGTGAAGTGAGCTAAAGAACGATGATGGGTTCAACCCAGATCTGTGACTGGGGGTGAGTGTCTGAAAAGTTTCAGCGCTCCGTCCATCATCTCCTTGTGTTTGCTTTGCAGTTTTAAATTGCCATGTTGAACTTGGCAAGTTTACCCTATTTTCAGGCCTAGACCTTCCTTTTTTATACATATAAGTCACCCTTTAGGTAAGCCCTGGTTAGTCCCAAGGACAGGGTGCAGTGTATTTAAAAAGCTGGACATGTACTTTTAAGTTTTACATGTCCAGGTAGTAAAAAACTCTTACATTCGTTTTTCACTACTGCAAGGCCTATCTCTCCCATAGGTTAATATTAGGATTTCCTTATTATATATTATAAGTGTAATTTCCAATTGGGAAGAGATGGGACCCCAAGTTTGGTGTATCTGAAATCACAATTTAAAATCCTAACTTATGGTGAAGTTAGATTTTAAATGGTAATTTTGAAAGTGCCACTTTTGGAAAGTTGGACTTTTCTTACTTTAGTCATTTGGTGTCTTCTGCCTGTCTCTGAATACATGTCTGGGGTGGGTGACAGCTGAGGGGCGTATTACCTGCAACCTGGGTTGAAAGTATTATCAGACCCATTTTTAAAAAAGGGGATAGAGGGAAGGCAAATTGTTACCGCCCAATATCTCTTCTTGATTCCACCTCTAAATTGATGGGCCGAATAATGTTGGAAAGGCTAGAAAACTGGGCCAGTAAGAGTAAAATTCTAACAGAGGCGCAGTATGGTTTCAGAAGAGGTATTGGGACGGTAGAACAATGTTTAAACCTAGAGTTATTAATAGGGAAGTATACATTAGCCAAGGAAGGCGCGATATATCTTTGTTTTGTCGATCTTACTAGCGCTTTCGACCTAGTCACTCACCACAAATTATGGCACACATTGAAAGGGCTAGGGGCCCCTATTGATATAGTTATATATTTATCCCAGATTTACTCTTTTTTAACTTCTAGGGTATGGTTTGGAAAAATGGGGGAATGTACACGTGATTTTAGGGTTATGTGTGGCATTAGACAGGGATGTGTTTTAGCGCCCCTTTTATTTTCCCTATATATTAACAATGTAGACCCCTTTTAACAAAATGTAATTGCAGACGCCTCGAAAGTTGGGACACGCCCCACGCCAGTATTATTAAATGCAGACAATGCTGTCCTAATATCAAGGACAGCAAACGGTCTGCAATGCCTGATAGAAAACTTTGCCCTATACATGACTGAAAAAGAACTACAGTTAAACCTAAAGAAAATGTTCGTCATGACATGCGGGAGCAATAGGCTTAAGAACAGACAACACCATGCGGGCGGGGTCATTATTAAGAGAGTTTCATCTTTCTCATACTGGGGATGCTTTTTAATAGGAGTGGCACATGGAATACGCATATTGAATCATGCAATATGAAATTTTTAAGAACAACGGAGAGTATTTTTAGATTTTCTGCGAAAATAGGTAATAAACCGATCCGAGAAATCCTAGCTCTGTACCGGAGTAAATGTGTCTCAGGGGTCTGTTATGGGGCTGCAATTTGGGGGAGAGCTAACACCACCAACAATCTGGGCAATCGATCATCAGTAAAAGAAGAACACAACACACAAGATTGTTCACTTTGTCTTTATTCTTTTTCAAAATGTATAGTGATTGTGGCATTATGAAACTTTGAAAGAAGGAGTACTTACTCTGCTTTGTTACGTTTACGTGTGCGCAGGCCTGCAGCCTTTTATAATAGAAAGCATCCTTGCGATGTGCGTATAGATTAGCGATGTTATGGATATGTAGATAGCCCTGCTGCCCCATGGATGAAAATAGAGATGACATTTGTACATAGCGTGAAACAAGACCTTGTACATGATGTTCAGGACGTTGTGATAATGTTGTGCAAAGCTAGATGTGAAAACAAGTTTAGTTTCTGGGAAACTAATCCAACATTGTCGTGCACGCAAATATGTGCAAAAGGTCACAGCTGAAAATTTTATTTGTGAGGACAATGTAAGAAATAATCTGATTCGCTACATGGACCTAACGTGGGAATGTAACACCCACTCCTCATACTAAGGGTCAATATCTAAGAAGCTATCTAAAAAGCCAGCAGATAAATATAAAAATGTCAAAAAAACTATTCTAAAAAGCAGGCTGCCCTTTAAAATATTAATTTAAAAGGTATTTATATCAATTTGAGATCCCAAGCACTCAGAAAGCCATGGTGCCTAGAAAAAGCTGAAGCTATTTTGGTTCATTTTGTTTAAAAAAAGACCAAATTGTTCCCACACGGTCAGGGCCAATTGTTTATGTGTTCCGAGTGATAGACGCAACATTACTGTTGCCCACATCCGCAGACGTTCCCAGAGGCGCCCCTCATACCATGTTTATGGAGTTAAGGGGATTCCATCCAGTTCCTACAGCAGCCGCTGAGGGAAGCGTTGCATCCTCTACATTTTCCTCAGAGCCAAAGTTCACATCACTAGGAGCTGAAGCATCCCAGGGTGGCTCTAAGAATGCGTTCATCATCAATGGAATACGGTGGGGACAGCAATATGCATGGGCCTTTAAGGGGTCCATCAGTACTTCATTGTCCTGTGGTGCAACCAATTCTGATCCAAGACATATATCCAGGACACATTTGTAGCTGCAAAGCAGACAGCGGAAGACAGGTTGTATGCAGTCAAGCAAGATCGGCCTGAAAGATAAGAGCCATTGCTCACTTAGGGGCCTATTACAATGGCGGGCGGATGACCACCGCCGCACCGGCAGTGGACATCTGCCCGCAATCGCAAGCCAGAACACCGCCGGTCAGATTAGGATGGCGGTGGTGACCGCGGCAGTGGGAATTTCTGACCGCCGCATTCCTGCCGGTTGCCATCCACACGCCTGCCTTGCGGGCGGAGAAGGACCAGGATAATGGTGGCGGTGCCAAGCTGGCTCCGCCGGCACGATTATGATGCCGGCGGTAGCCAGCCTTTCCTCAGCGGTCAAACCGCCATGGAGAGGCATGCAGAGAATGTCTTCCGGGGGCCTGTTGTGGGCCCCCAATGTGTTGGGGGGGTGCAGTGGGGGGTACCCATGGTCCCCCCCTACATTCCCATGTGCCAGGTGGCAGGCACTGTGCAGTGCCTGCCACGCAGTGCAGGGAAATGCAGGACATGCTTCTTTGGACATCGCGGCGGTGCTGCGTGCAGCAGCGACCGCCACAATGTTAAAGCCCGCGATCCGACCGCCGTGGTCGGATTTCGACAGCGGACCATCGTAATGCGACCGGCTGTTGAGTTGCGGGCTATGCGGGTGGTCTTTTCCCGCTACCATGGCGGTCAGGGAGGTTTTCCGACCGCCATCGTAATAGGCCCCTAAGTTCTTGGAGCTGAGGTTTTCTGAAGCAGTGTATCATGCGCTCACAGCAACGCAGCACTAGGAGTGCTATCTCCATTCCGAGTTGAACAGGGAAGTCTATTGCAGAGCAGATAAAAGAAAATCCAAATCCCCGCCACAAGAAGCAGGACAAGCGGGAGCCCTCCAAAAACGCTTCCCAACACGGAGTGTATGAAAGATGGTATAATTCCGAAAATCGCCTGAAAGGTGCTAACCAAACCAGAGTTGATCCATTTAAAAATGTGCACTATTCCTCTCGTATCAGACATGTTAAAGATACGATGGACCAGCTCCCCAAAATGCAGCAGGAAGTTAGTGTGGAGTAGTGTCTGTATCACAGACGAGGACCTTGCAACCTGGAGATCAAACTTCTCTTTGACTGAAATTAAGGCCACATCTTTCTATAAAAAGCATGGCTTTCAGTTGGCCTAGGGAATCAAATTTTGTGTTGGAAACATTTATCGAAGGCCATAGCGCTGTCTCCCTAACTGTGCGGGCAGGTGGAAACAGTACTTGTGTACAACAAGTGACTATGGAATTAATCGTCACCAGATAAGCAATGCCCGGTTCCTTTCCGCAGCAACCTTGATCACTCAGCATCAAAAATCTCCCATTCAAGAGCAGCCTGAACACAGGATGAATCACGGCAGCTGGGTAACCCTTCAGATAACAAGACAAGTTCACTTCCGAAGCATGGCATACCCTGTGGAGAGAAATGTCCTTGCAAACCAAGGAGCCGCTCAAAGCATCTTCACAGTCGAAGCCACTAAGAAAAACGTCTGTGCCCCCATTCCTGTATCTAAACCTGAACGGTAATTCCCAATACTCGTGCACATATTGTTCCCCTAGTACTTCATATCTGCCTACTTGTTGGTATTGGACACAATATTGGAATTGGAAGGTTGTGACCGGTAGGGTGTTGTAACCATGGATTATCCAGTCTTTGGCTGGTGTCTCAGCCACGGTGAAAGGTAATTGGTCTAATTTTTCAATGTGCAACATGGTATATTTCGCATCTCCGTGTACCATTACTATCTGCTTTTCCATTAGATTTTATGCTGAAATCAGATGTGTACTGTTGATGTAATGCCATAGAACTTGGCCAGAACGCAACGTTTGTAACGTCCTGCTCAGTATTACTATTGACCGTAATTGTGACTGTCCATGTTGTAATATAGACATGTCTTGCTGTATTATGTCAGTTGCGGAAGACACTATGTTGCCCAGTGAATAAATTCTGGATGATAAAGTGGTCATACCGTTTTCAACCACAGCAACAGCCTTTTCTAAATTAACCCTATCAATCCCCCCCAATCTCTCAGCAGCTTCCTGGTGAGAAATCTTCTATAGCTCGTTGTTTATTCCTTACAAAAAACGCTTTTTACGTGGATTCTGGGGGCCTATTAAAAAATCCCTGAGATTCATGTCATCCGAAAGAAGGGACAAGTGTTGTTTCACGTGGGAGAGAGTTGAGGTTTGTAGCCAATCTAGGCATAACATCCCAACACTATATGACGTCACCACCCAAGTGTTCTGTTTGTACATATTGCTGATCAGGTCTGTTGATCCTAAACCCTTCAGTGTTACCCAGGAATCTAAATTGACACCAGTTTGTGTCCACTGGCCAAACCCCCATCCCTTCCAATTGGGGTCAGATGAATTGAAAGAACCATTACGTATCATGGTATCTAGTGTGTCCTCACTGAAGTGTGTAAAGTGCTGCTAACTCTTGAAGTGTAAGAATGCTGGAATACGTGGTGTTCAAATCCTTAACTTTTGCTATACCAGGACATGAAGTTTGTTGCACTGTCTTGTTTAGGAAAATCATTTGATGTGGAATGAGCCATGCTCTAAATAAGGCCTCTGTTGCCTGAACCTGCTAATCTCCTGTCCCCCAGATAGATTTTGCGTCTATAGTGTCTTTCCAAAAGTTGAAACCCAGTATAGACAGTTGGAAAATAAAGGAAGCATAGTATATATCAGCTTGGTGTTTGTTAGCATATTTTTCTTTGCAGGTGTAGGTGCAAGCCTATAGTAATATGAGGCTGGATCTGATGTTTCAAAACCCGAAAAATAAGCAAATGTCTGTGCAATGTCTTTGAACTACCTTTCGGCGGTGTTGGGCAGTGTTCCCGTTGTGTGTACTTATAACCAGCGCGTGGGATACTAGCTTTACGTAAAAAATGGTGACCATAATGCTGGTAACAGAATATATTGAAAAAATTACTTGTACCAACATATAATTCATCATTAGAAAATGCGGCTGATTGCTCTAAATCTGAAAGCAAATTATGCACAGTTTCAATGTCCCAATCATCAGAGAAAGTACTAGAGGTGATGATGTCATTTAAAGAAATTTTAAACAAATAAAGAATTTGGAAAAGTTCAGCAGGACCATACAAATCATACGATATCCTGTCCCATACAATTCCTTCCGTAACTGGAACTACTGTAATGTTCACGAGGGACAAGTCCCTCAGTTCACGGTGCAATGATGCATGTGGTTTAAGAACCAAGTTCACGAGTTGCACTGCAGAGCATTCTGGGAGAAAGTGTCCATTCAGAAGTAAGAAAAAGGCAGTCACTATACCAATCCAAAGTACCAGGAAAAGAAATCCAATTGTAATCAAGAGATGTATCCAGGGAACAACGAAGTAAGTCTGTTTCAGCCAAAGATAGAAAGCATAGACTCGTTGCTTGAACGGTAGAGATGGTGTTGGCAATTCAGGTTCACTTAGATCCGATGAGAAATCATCATAATGCACAAAGTAGCCAGACACCGTCCTGTCTATTCTTGGCAGCTCAGCAGGTTTTGTGGAACTGGTAGATGACTCGATCTGTGGCATGTTTACATAGACATTGTCAATTTTTCGAATTGAAATTTCTGTACTCATTGATTGTACAGTTGTAGTTGTTTCAATAGGGAGAAGTACCATTTCATTGTTGTGTACAGCTTCTCCTTGGAAAGTGGAGTCTTCAGTCGCTATTAAAGCTTCCATCTGAACTTCCTGTACAGTAGCGAGAGGAGTGCAATGGCTACTCAGGAGCCCAAGTGGTCTTCTGTTGAGAATCGGCCACATAGTGTGGTTTGATCAGATCAATTGAGACAAACCTCTTGTCTCGGCAACCAGCAAGTGACGGAAAAAGTACAGTTCTGGTTCCTTTGACAGACAGGACAGGTGCAGGCACTCTGTAAGATGGCCCAAATTCTTTTTTGTCCACAATTTTTCTCTAACCAGGTCCCCAATCTTCGGGACCCAGGCAGGTCTTGCCGGTACAGTTTTCACTTCTCCAGTGGCAGTACATTTTTTCTTGGAGGTTGCTTTGTAAAGGTCTGTATTCTTTAAAGTCCTGTAAAACATCCAAGCGATCATTGATGTCAAATGGGGTTTCAGCCACACCTGTGCTGACGCTATTGAGGTCGGGTACCCACAGCCTCACCCCAAACCGGAGTTCATAAGGTCTACGCCCCCCAGGGATTTTCTTGGCATGTTGTTAAGTGCCCTCTGGACCCCATATAGATGGTTTATCCAACTGCCAACTGAGCCTCATACACTCGCTGTCAAGGATTGCTATAAGTCACAGTTTTTCCTTTCAATGACTGAATTTCCCTTGGGGTGGGGAGGAGTACTGCAAGGCCACACCGGAACTTCAAATGGCTTCTTTGTAAGCCTGAGAGCTAAACACCAGACCCTGATATGAATGTAGTGTGCCAATTGTGTATATGCTGATAAAGACTAGCAAATGCTTTATAGCAGTTCGAACGCTGGGGCCAAATCCACAGGAATCTGTAGCATGAATCCAGTGCCACCAAGATGTACTTGTAAGTCCTGTCTGAGTGTAAGGGGCAGCAGTGATCCAAATATACACACACAAGAGGTTTGTATGAGATGAATAAAGGTGTTTGTGGTAGACGTGCTACGGTGGAGCCCTTCATCTGCTGGCAGATGTCGCATTTGAGGACAAAGTCCTTGGTCTGTTTAGTAAGACCTGGCCACCAATAGCGCTGCTTTAGTACTGAAACTGTAATGATACCTGCATGAGCTGAACCCAGACCCTCGTGTGCAGCTAGTATCAATCCCAATCTGCGATCAGGGTTTGGTATTACTCTATCCCCCACTCCTGGAATCTGAGCATATGGAATGTTGTGAATTTAACTTGTAGGAGTGGAAAGCCTTTCGCCAGGGCGGAGCTGTTGCGCGTGACATTGACAGCTATCATAGTTGTTCCATATATCCTAGTACTGGAGCGAGTTATTGCAGCAACAGAAGCAGTGCGTACTGTTGCCTTGGTGGCTTCATTCACCATCGAATTCCCTTCAACGTGAATGCCAACACATTGATAACTCAATGTATGAATAACATGAGCCCGTGGCAGGCCTTCTTTCAGCTTTGCCACTTGTTCCCAAAGCATCTTGTGCTTTACTGTGCAACCTTTGGAATCCCTAAATCCATTCTGGCCCCAATAATTTAAATATTCATTGTAGGACTGGACACAGTAACATGAACCACACACAATTAGTGTGGGCAGTCACGATCCGTATTTTGTAGTGCTGGTACCAGGTCTTTTAGTTCTGCCTGCTGCGCCGTACAGTTCCTTAGGGACAGGGTGTGGGTTTTCCCAGGATGGAACTTTTCTTCATGCATGCTCTCTTTCACAATTGCACATGCTATGGAATATTGTTGTTTCATTCCTACGGCCGGCTGGGCAGATCCATTGGTATAAATGATACATTCATATCGATCTAGAGGCATTATTTAATTCGGCAGAGGATATTCTTTTTCGTACTGCAAGAATGCTTGTTTGTAATGTAGAGTCAAATCTGTAATCTACACCCGTTACAGTGAGAGAGTTAGCACATCGAATCCATCATGGATGTAATGCTTGCCTTTGTAACGGCCTCTAGCATCAGTACCAGGGTCACAACAATTATGTGTTTCCCCTGCACTAGAGTTCTCTCTCTTACTACAGCAGTCTGGACTGCTGTGAGACGGGGTGTAAAACGAATTTCAGCGTTTGTGTACATATGGGATTTGAATGCTATAGGTACTGTATCACCCTCATTGAAAGTGATATATGTATACCCAGTTGGTCCAGCGACTATGCGGATCACCAGGTTAGTTGTGTTAACCCGTATGTGTAAATGTTTGGAAGCTTCGTAAAATATCTGTATATTCCTGTGTCCAATGATATACTGAAAAATCAGGTCTAATTAAGTCGTAGAAAGGTTCCACTCTTTCTGCGTAATCCAAAATGTATGTCCTGCCAAAATTCAAAAATCCTAAAATGGATTGTAGTCTCTTCAGAGTTGTTGGAGGTTGGAGCAATACACATTTTTCTAAAAACTGGGCCGCCAGGCTTTTGCATTTACTTGACAATTCGTATCCAAAAACAGGGCACTGAGGGGGGCAATTTTAGATTTTTTTTAATTTAATTTATATCCAGGCCTGGGCGTAGTTCGCGGAGTTTTGCTACGCGGAACTCCGCGAAGTCACAAAAAAACTCCGCGAAGTTCTGCGAGTGGCAGAGTGCAGTGGGAACTGCAGTTTGTGCTGGTATTCCTGCCGCTCGGGTAGAAATTCTACCCGAGCGGCAGCTCGCGCTTGCAAACTTACCGTTCGCGATTGCGAGCGGGGAAAAAACTCCGCTGCACATCGCGAAGCGGAGTTTTCTGCACTCCGCGAGCTCCGCGGAGTGCGGAGTGCGGAGTGCAGAAAACTCCGCAAACTCCGCGAACGGAGCGAAGTTCACCGCCCAGGCCTATTTATATCCCAAGTGGGCAAACCCAAGAATTATCTGGTTCACCCTAGAGAAATGTTCCATTAATTCATCGTCATTCAGATAGATGTCATACACATAGGACAATGCCTCCTCATCAAGAGTTTGAAGTAACTCTGTTACCCTGGCTGAAAACAGTCTGCGGCTGTTCTTATACCCTTGTGGTAATCAACAAAATTGGTGCTGAGAGCCTAACGCCGAGAATACAGTCAAATATCTGCTCGCAGGTGCTATATTTTGGCAGAAAAATCGATTTGAGATGTCTAGTGTTTTGTATTTTTTCCGCACAATGTTATTCCATAGTGTGGCATTGTGTGCATTTTGCACTGCAAATGTGCGTGCGGATGCATTTAAATGTCTATATTCTAAAACCAGACGATATGAATTATCAGGTTTCATTACGGTAAACAAGGGATTATTTATAGGTGAGGTGCAATTCTCTATCACACCCTGGTATTCAAGTTGATTTAGGATCTCCCTGACTTGTTTCCTTGCTTCATGTTTTATTGTCTCTGTGGTTGAGGGATTGATTTTAATGGGATTTCATGATGAGGTGACTCATCATCCCATCCAACATGATTGCTGTAAAGTGCAGGATGTAACGCTAACCCCCACTCCTGCATGTATGAATTTTGAAATGATTCTGGTACAAGGTCGGAGAAGGCAGGTAAAATAATTTCTTCCCCCATTGGGCAATCTATTATGAAATCAGGTGGCCAAACTTTTTCGGCCAAAAGAATGTCGTAACTATATGTCAGGCTCTCCCAAAAAAGACCTTTTACCTTCCTGGGTATCTCCCACTCCATTAGGAGCATTATTTTGTATAAACGATGTGTGACATTTACCCTTGTATCAGGTGTTTCCACCGTGATATGCTCACTCAGCGCTGCTACCCCCAGATAGTCCATCAGGTTCTGGCGAGCTATTCTGACTTCTTCCACGCTGTCCAGCATCGTCACTGCCCATTCTCCGTTCAGAAGCAGAGTCCTCAGTAGCCTGGGCATTTCTAATTTTAATCCCGGCTAGCTTTTTCTTTTTAAATTGAGGTTTAGATGTCTTTTGTTTATCTTCCTCTTTTATGATGTAGTCCGTAGTGCGATGTGTCTACCTTTTCCGCTTGACTCGCTCTTCCGATCTCTGCTCTGACCGTCCCCCTCTCTCCAAACGTTTTTCAGATGAGTCCTGAAAGGAACGAGAGGAACGTGCATCAGTATTCTGATATCTGTCAGGCTTTCTAATCTTGTCACAGTTTCTCAAATTGTATTTTCTCTCGGTATGCTCCTGTTGAGGAGACCCACCCTGTGTCTGTGTTTTATTTTGTTTATTTTTCTGTTTATTATCCCATTTCTTCTTTGGAGAATCAGGTGTTTGCTTAGAGTTATCCTTTTCAGAATTGCTCTTACCTATTGGTTTTCAAGGTCTGGCTCCCAGATTATCTCTACCAAGTGAAGCATATGTGTCTTCGATAATCTTAGGTAATTCTCGCTCCTGCTGTGCGGGTGTGAATTCCCTCAGGCGTTGGCATTTAGCCACCGCTGCTGCCTCCCCTTTTATGTTACTTAACATAATGGCCGATACCTGGGCAAAATTACCCATCAGTTTCATCCCCATATCTAGGGCAGGGTCTTCCCCATACTTATTCTGAATCTGTTTCAGTATACCTGGTATGACTGCTATCGAGGGGGTACCATGTGTTCTGGTATATACAGCAGTGAAGATTGTACCCCAAGTAACACAATCTTCTATTGGGGTAGCCATCCTAATAAGCAAGCACATTGTCAGTATTCTGTGTTTTTCCTGTGGGCCCATATGGGGAAAAAACTGCTTCAAACTGTGCTGTTTTTTGTGCTATCCAGAACGGGATTTGCCCCTGGCTGTTGGGAATTATTCCCAGAATGGCGTTCAATGTTTGTAGGCTAATACCTGTTGTAACCATGTGTGGTTGTGCAGCCTGAGCAACCGTCGCAGGCTGGACTGTTATTTGAAAACATTATTTGTGAGGACAATGTGAGAAATAAGCTGCTTCGCTACATGGGCTTTACTTGGGAATATAACATAGGTAGAAGTACTGGACCTCTGGCACCATGACTTCAGTACACTTCTGTCCTGTGGATATTCTGCCAGGAAGAAGAGCTGCTGTGCTGCTACAAGGACTGCCACTCTGCTGAACTCTGCTGGACTCCTGCACTGCTGTGCTGACCTGTGCTTTCTGCCGTCTTGACTGAGTGTGAGTAGGACGGGACCTGCATCTCTACAACCCAGAACCTAGTGTGGCTCCAAGGGCCAGCTGACTATGTTGTGTAGTTCCTACAAATCTATATAGGATATTCGTGCTTAGACAGCATAAACTAAGGGATTGGTGTCCAGACTGATTCCAGACACCCCCAAAGGATGTTAGTCTGTAGACCAGCCAGCTCACAGTGCCATTACAAACCCCACAACCTTACCAAGGAGCGAATAGTTTCTGGCTACTATCGAACATGACAACTCTGACCCCTAAGGGATTATGGAAACAGTACAGTACTTTTCGCTCAGTCACTCGTGCTCACTTGTTCTCAGAGAGAGATACAGAATAAACGATGGGGACATTTTCAATAAGTATTTATTGAACCAGCGTCATTCTAGTATAAAATATGTGTGCTGCAACAACCCTTAGACAGAAACAGATATAGATGATTACGAGCACCAATAGAGTAAATAGAAGGTAGAGTTCCACCATAGTGCTAAAACAGTGAATATATGCAGGCATATAGATACATGACAGTAATAATCCATACTCCTACGATGCAACCCTAATTAGATGTACCTAAGTGTACCCAGCATGTATGTAGGTGTATAGCCAAGAATCCCCCTTGGGGAAAGCCAACCCATTACCTGATGTGAGAGAGCGAAGGACCCCGTCTTGGTCTCGAGTTGGACACCCCGCGAGGGATGTCAGACCACTGCGTGCTGGAGTGTCTGCATGCAGGGACCTCAGCGCCTCGTGTCAGCATAGAAGTTTTTCTCCTCCTCTTACCCTGCAAAGATGTGGTGCTTATATACCAGAAAGGTACCCTCAGGGGTTCTACCTAGATGTGTCATGGTACTGTGGGCATGTCGGCCAAGGATAACGATAGTGGTGACCCTTATACAGAGTTATTATGCAGAAGATGGTAATCCTGCTGTGATACTGAGAATCCTCATGTATAATAAATGAGGTTAGTTTTTGGAGCAAACCACACAACATTTATGCAGCACCTAACTAGGTAAAAGGTCAGAGCCAGAAACGTTATGTAGAACAATGGTAGGACAAATTTAGGTAAAAGGTCGTGCAACTACCTAGGCCTATATTGGGGTACATTGAGGTTCATAACACCCACTCCTCATCCTACTGGATGACAAAGTAACAAATGATAAAATATGCCTGTTAAAAAAGCATAAAAAACATTGCTAAAATATGAATATAAAAACATCTAAAAACATGTGTTAAAAAATGATGTAAAAGTTAAAAATGCTCGATAAGTCCTCTAAATAGTCAAAATACTGTTAGACCAACTGAGCACACTGAAAGCCATAATGCTCAGTGAGAGCAGAAGAGGAAAAATAAAACAAAAATTATGTTTACAAATTCAAATTTAGGTTGTTTTTCGAAAAAGGTTGCATTGTTCCCAGCACACGGAGAGCCAAATGTTTATGTGTCCGGTGTGGGAGATGCAACATCACTGTTGCTTGCCTTTGAAGATGATGGTCCCTGTAACACCTCTTGGATCAGGTCAATGGAGCAAAGGTGATCTTCTCCGGTTCCCACATCCGTTGCTGAGGAAGCACTTGATGCCTGTAAGCCTGGTACACAGCCGGTGTCCATTCCAACAGGAGCTGAAGCATCCTGTGGTGGCTTAAAGAATGCCGGCATCTGGGTTGGAATATGCTGAGGACACTGCACCCCATGGACCTTTAATGGGTCCAGCAGTACATCCACATCCGGAGGCGCAACCGATGGAAGTGTTAGACAGATGTCCAACACGCATTCGTGCCCGCAAAATAAGCAGCAGAGTACAGGCAAGAAGCAGTCAACCCACACTGATTTGAATGACAGAAACCAATGCTCGCTTAGCTCCCAAAGCCGAGGTATGCCCAGATGGAGTACCATGCGTTCACAGCAACGTTGCTCCAAGAGCGCTTTTTCCATCTCTTTGGAATTTGGGATGTCCATTGCGTTGCAGGAAAATTAAAACCAGGATACCCACTACAAGTAGTAGGACCAGTGGAAGCCCTCCAAAAATGCTTCCCAATACGGAGTGTATTAAAGGTGGAATCACTCCAAAGATCATCTGAAAGGTGTTTAATAGCCCAAAACCTATGGTCTTAAATAGGTGTACTATCCCACTCGTTAAAGATAAGATGTACCATTTCCCCAAAATGGAGCGGGAAGTTAGTTCGGACTAGTGCCTGTATCTCAACTGAAGACCTTGCAACCTGGAGATCAAAAGTCTCTCGAGCTGAGGTTAAGGCCACCTCCTTCTGTAAAAGTATGGTTTTCAGTCTGCTCAGAGAATAAAACCATATAAGGGAAACATTCAACGAAGGCCATAGCGCCACCTCCCTGATTGTGTGCGTCGGTGGAAACAATACTTGCATACAACAAGTACCCTGGAACTTACTGTGACCAGATATGCGATGCCTGGCAGCAACCCACAACAACCTTGATCATTCAACATCAAATAACTCCAGTTCGAGAGTAGTTTGAACACTGGATGAATCACGGCAGCTGGGGATCCTTTCAAGTGACAAGATAGGTTTGCAACTGAAGCATTGCAAGCTCTGTGAAGCATAATATCCTGACAAATTAGAGACCCACTTAACAAATTCTCACAGTTTGAACCGCTGAGAAAGTCTTTAGTGTCCCCATTTCTGCATCTAAATCTGTAGGTAATTCCCAAGATTCAGGGATGTATTCCCTACCTAACGCTTCATACCTGCCTACTTGGTGGTACTGTAGACAATATTGAAATTGGAACGTTGTCACTGGCAATGTTATATGGCCATGGATTAACCATTCTGTGGAAGGTGACTCAGCCACAGTGAAAGGTATTTGGTCCAATTTTTCAATGTGCAGCACTGTATACTTTGAATCTCTTTGTGCCATAGTTGTCTGCCTTTCTGTTAGATTATAAACAGAGAACAAAGACGCACTGTTGATATATCGCCAGGGCACATGACCAGAGCGCAATGATTGTAGCGCCCAGCTTAATAACAGAATGGATCATAACTGCGATTGCCCATGTTGAAGAATGGACAGATCCTGTTCCATTATATCCATTTCAGAAGACATAATGTTGCCCATTGAATAAATCCTGGATGTTAGTGTGGTCATGCCATTGTCGACCACTGCCAAAGCCTTTTCTAGGTTAACCCTATCAATATCACGCAATCTTTCCACAGCTTCCTGTTGAGAGAGCTTGCATACTTCGTTGTAAATAGCATATAAGAAGCGTTTACGACGTGGTTTCCGGGGACCTAGCAAAAAACCCCTTAGATCCATGTCATCTGAAAGTAAGGACAAGTGGTGTTTCACCTGGGACAGTGTTGAGGTTCTCAGCCAATCTAGGCATAACTTCCCAACACTGTAGGATGTCACCACCACCGGATGTTCTCATTGTACATAGCGTTGGTCAGGCCTATGGATACTAAACCCTTCGGTGGTACCCTTGAATCTAAATTGACACCCATTTGTGCTGATAGGCCAAACTAACCATTTCTTCCAATTGGGGTCTGAAGAATTGTATGAGCCCTCATGTATAATGTCATCCAGTGTATCCTCACCATGCTGTGTATAGTTTTTCCATCACTCAAAGTGCGAAAGTGAGGGAATCTGAGGTGTGTTCAAATCCTTGATCTTGGCTAGTCCAAGACAGGAAGTCTGTTGCACTGTATTGTTCAAGAAGATAATCTGCTTTGGTATGAGACATGCTATAAATAATGCCTCAGTTCCCTGAACTTGCCAATCTTTAGTCCCCCGGACAGATTTTGTGTCTATGGTGTCCCTCCAAAAGTCAAAACACTGTAAAGGCAGCTGAGAAATAAAGGAAGCAGAGTATATCTGTTTCGTGTTGGTGAGCCTAATTTTCTATGCAGGTGTAGGTGCAACTTTATAATAATATGAGGTAAGATCTGAAGTGTTAAACCCACAAAAATAAGCAAACTTGTGTGCAAACATTTGTGAACTACCTTTCGGTGGTGTCGGGCAATGTTCCCATTGATGGTAAGTAAAAACATACTCGTTTTGTGCAAGAAATGATGACCATAATGTTGGTAATAATATATCGTGTCAAAATCAGATGTATCATCATACAATTCATCTTTAGATAATACAGCAGATTTTTCTAAATCAGACAGCATACTATTCACAGTTTCAAAGTCCCAGTCATCAGAGAATGTGCTGGAGGTGATGATATCATTCAAAGAAATTTTAAATACATGAGGTATTTTCAAAAGTTCAGTGGGACCAAATACATCATATGAAACCCTGTCCCAAACTATTCCTTCATGAATGGGAACTGCTGTAATGTTCACAAAGGACAGGTCTCTCTGCTCACGATGAGATGATGTATGTGGTTTCAGGGCCCAGTTCACATGAGGTACTGCGGAGCATTCTGGGAGATAGTGTCCATTCAAGAGCAGGAAAAAGACAGTCACTAGACCCATCCAGAGGACTAGGAAAAGTAGACCAATTGCAATCCAGAGCTGTAGCAAGGGAGAAACAAAGTAAGTCTTTTTCAGCCAAAGGTAGATATTATAAATCTTTTCTTTGTGGGAAACAGAAGCTGGCAATGACTCAGGTTCACTCGGATCCAGTGAGAAGGTATCAAAATCGATGAAGTAGCCAGACGCTGTTCAATCTATCATTGGTAGCTCAGCAGTTTTTGTTGAACTGGTAGATGACTCGTTACGAGACATATTCACATAGATGTCAGTATTAGGCCGAATTGAGATCTGTGTTTCATTTGTATTCTGTTGTTGGTAAATTTCAACTGGTATGAGTTCCATTCCATTGTTGGCAACTCAGTTACTTCGTATAGTAGAATCTTCAAATGTTATTAGTCTTTCTGTCTGAACTTCCTGTATAGTAGTGAGAGGAGATCAACGGCTACCCAGGAGCCCACACGGCCTGCTATTCAGTATAGGCCACATAGTGTGGTTTGATCAGATCATTGGAGACGAATCTCTTTTCTTTCTTTCCGGCAAGAGGCGGAAGAAGTACTGTTCTTGTTCCTTCGACAGCCAGGACAGGTACAGGCGCTCTGTAAGATGACCCAAATTCTTTTTTGTCCACAATCTTTTCCCTGACCAGGTCCCCGATCTTTCGAACCCAGGCAGGTCTTGCCGAAACTGCTTTCACTTCCCCAGTTGTGGTGCGTTTTACTTGGACATTGCTTTATAGTGCTTGGAATTCATTGAGTTCCTGTAAAACAGCCAAACGATCATTGATGTCAAATGCTTTTTCATCCGCCACTGTGCTGCCACAATTGAGGTTGAGTACCAACATTCTCATCCCAAACAGGACCTCATATGGTGTATGGCCTCCTAGGGAACTTCTTGGCATGTTATTAAGTGCCCTCTGGACCCCATATAGGTGATTGACCCAACTGCCACCAGAGCCTAATATCCTTGCTGTTAGGGATTGCTTTAAGTCCCAGTTTTTCCTCTCCACAATTTAATTTTCCTCAGGATGATATGGAGAGGAGTACCGCAATGCTACACCCAAACTTCCTATGGCTTCTTTGTAAGCTCAAGAGCTGAACACAGTGCCATGGTCAGAATGTAATGTGCCAATTGCGTATGTCCCTATGAAAACTCGAAAATCCTTTATAACAGTTTGAGCATCAGCCGGGTGCTGGGGACAAACCCACAGGAATCTAGAGCATGAATCCACTGCCACCAAGATGTACTTGTAAGCCCCATCAGACTGTAGGGGGCCATAGTAGTCCAAATAGACACATGCGCGAGTTCTGCCTGATATCAGTAAAGTGTCTGTGGTGGACGTGCTACAGTGGAACCCTTCAACTACTGACAGACGTCGCACTTAAGGACAAAGCCCTTGGTCTGCTTGGTAAGACCTGGCCACCAATACCGTTGTTTCAGTAATGAAACTGTTGCAGTGATACCTGCATGTGCTGAGTCCAGACCCTCATGTGCAGCTAGTATTAAACCTAATCTACGATCCATGTTTGGTATTACTCTATCCTCCACTCCTGGAATTTGAGCATACAGAATATTTTGTGCATCTAACTTGTAGGAGTACTTGAGTGTAAAACCTTTTGGCAAGGCTAAGCTGTTTTTACGCGAAGCGATGACAGCAACCAATATCTGTCCGTCAACTCTCGTGCTAGAACGAGTGATGTGCAGCAAGGGCAGCTGTTCGCACTGTCGCCTTGGCGGCTTCATCAACCAATGAATTCCCTTCATCGTGCATGCCAACACTTTGATGACTCAGTGTATGAATCACGTGAGCCTGTGGCAAGCCTTTTTTCAGCTCTGCCACTTGTTCCCAAAGTAATTTATGCTTTATTGTGCAACATTTTGAATCTTTAAATCCATTCTGGCCCGTGAAGATATTCATTGTGAGACTGGACACAATAAAATTAATCACACCCAATTAGTGTGGGGAATTCTCGATCTGTATTTTTTAGCGCCAGTATCAGGACTTTTAGTTTTGCCAGCTGTGCCGTGCAATCTCCTAGAGACTGCTCCTGCATATTGCTAGGACTGAACTTACCGTCCCGCCTACGTCCCTTTACAATCGCACAAGCTGCGCTGTATTGCTGTTTACTTCCTATGGCTGGCTGAAGTGAACCGTCAGTGTAAATTATGTATTCATACTGATCTAGAGGCATTATTTCATTCAGAAGAGGATATTCTTGTTCGTACTGCAAAAATGCTTGTGTCTTTAATGTAGTCTACATCTGTTGCAATGAGAGAATTAGCCCATTGTATCCATCACGGAAGTAGTGCTTTAGCGTTAGGAACGCTTGCTTTAGTGACAGCCTCTAAGATTGGTACCGGAGTTACGACAATTATTTGTTTCCCCTGAGCCAGTGCTCTTTCTCCACTACAGCAGTCTGTACGGCTGTCAGAATTATTTCAGTCAATGCAAAAAGCATTTCAGCGTTTGTGTACAAATGTGATTTGTATGCAATTGGTACAGTTTCGCTTTCATTGAAGGTGAGGTAAGTGTACCCTGATTAACCCGCAACTACGCGAATCACCAAATTTGTGGTGTTTACACATATGTGTAAGTGTTTGGATGCTATCGTGTCAGCTTGTAGGGAACGGAGAATTTCTGTGTGCTCCTGTGTTCAATGTTGGACTGAGAAATCAGGTCTAGTTAAGTCGTGGAAAGGTTTTACCTTTTCTGCGTAATCTAAAAATGTATGTTCTGCCAAAATTCAGGAATCCTAAGATGGATAGTAAGTTTTTCAGAGTCTCCAGAGGTTGAAGCAGTGCACATTTTTCTAAAATAATTGCTGCCAGGCTTTTCCCTTCATTTGAGAGCGCAGCTTCCAATCTGTCCGAACCGACGCCAAGCTAGGCAAAACCTCACAAGACAGCTCCCCAGGATCAACGCAAATTGACGCCAACCCTTGCAAAGCCTCGCAGCAAAGCTCCCTGGGACCAAAGCAAAGTGATGCCAAGCCCTGCAAAGCCACACCGCACAACTTCTCGGAACTTACGCTGGATGACACGAAGCCTTGCAAATCAACGCTGTGCCGACTGCACACCAGGACTTAAGGTATTGTGCTTAGCAGACCCAAGAAGGTCCCTGTAGTGCCCCGGGCTCCATCATGGTCAGCCTGAACTTGTGACTTTGTCCCGGTCCGGCACGAGCAGATAACCACACTTGGTGCTTTGCGCTTTTATGTGCTGTTTTAACCTAAATCTTTAAAGTTGTATATCTCAGGATTTACTTATTGTATTTTTGCCTTTTTTTCTTGTTTTATTTATAAAATCATAATCTGTTTTTCTAAACCTGTGTAGAGTCTTTTTATGGTGTTTTCACTGTGTTATAGTTTGATGTGTTGTACAAGTACTTTACACATTGCCTCTTAAGTTAAGCTAGACTGCTCTGTGCCTAGGTACCAGAGGATGAGCACAGGATAATTTAGGGTGCCTTGTTACTTACCCTGACTAGGATTGTGGTTTCTGCTTGGAGAGGGTGCATAGCTCTGCCAACAAGAAACCCAATTTCTAACAAATTTTGAAAAAACTATCTCACTAAAGAGAAAAGAGCTATTTTTAAGCAGACGTTAACAATTTACAAAAGCTTTGTAAGGTCACTCAAAGTGATAGAACCAATGTGTATAGTATGCTGACCTATTGCTCTTGCTCTATGCTGTTGTAGGCAGAAGTCACTCTGTATGTCTGTTATGTATGTTTTTTGGGAAAACAATAGCCTGGCAAGGCAGCTACAGATGTTCCAAAGGCAATGCTTTTGTGAACTTTCATTTTATTGTTTTAGTTTACTGTTCCAAGATGGCTGTCCACTGACTTGGACTAGTAAATTAACACAAAGACAAAATGGCCACCGCTCCATAAAGTATGTGCAAGCAAGCATTGTGACACATGCACATATATGCATCATCATTCTGAGGCTGGTGTAACAAGAAGACGTGTGCATGCTTGATACATATATATCATGGAATTTTTTTAAACACTCACAAAAAGTGCATCTAGTCAACAAAAAAACAAAAAACTAGACATACTTTTTGTATGTGTTTTACTGGTTTAGGAGCAGTATGTTCTGGTCAGGTTTCTTGACTCCTAATAGACCCACTGTGTGAATTGTATTTTTTATTTTTCACATTAGCGATAAGCAAATCTTTTTCTGATGCTGAAAAGCATCAACAACAAGCATTGGCATAGCCAATAGGTCTCGCCTTTAGGACCTTATAAGGGTTTAGCCAGAGTTATTGGCTTTGCCAATGTCTTTAAGCTATGTTGTAGAGCAGCGTGGCTGCTGTGCAGCATGTTGACAATTTATAATAAAAAAGTGTTAAGCATTTGTTACTTTATATATAACCAAAAAGATGTTATGTACAACCGAACGACTAATAAAAAAGAATTATCATAAAAATGCCTTCTAGTTTTTTTGACCTGGCAATGCTGGCAAATTCTTCCTGCTTGTTCTAATGCTTGTTTGTTAAAGGTGTTTTTTGTTATGGCGGGGGGCATAAACAGTGCTGGTAGTGGGGTAGTGTTGCACTGGTGCAGAGCTGATGTGGAGGTGGAGGTGGTGCTGTGCTGGTGCTCAGGTAGTGCTGTGGTGAGCACAGCCCACTGCTTATGCTTCAGGTGCAAGGTGCGCTTTAATGAGAAGACTTCAGTACCCTTTCCTACATCAAGCGGTGCTACTGACCGGCCATAAAATAAAACTCGTGGGCAGAAGCGCTTAAATCTATGCCGGAATTAAATACATTCCATGCACACAAGCGACTGTAGGATCGGCCTTAGGCAAAGAGGATTCCGGCGCTACAGATGTGCAGGGTCAGGAGGGGTGAGGTTAGGAGAGACAAGCCGCCCTCAGAGGTAAGAAGTAGGGCGTTTGCTGCGTTGACGCGCGCAGCGTTATGGTAGAAGGCAGCAGCAGTTCTTCCACAGTTGGGGGCTGGCAGTCAGTGCCTTGTCTCGGGTAGTAAGCACTGTACAAACACCAATGGAATACAAAATCATTAAGGGCCCGCTTTCATGGCGGGCTTGGCGGCGGGGAAAACAAGCCTACTCTACTGACGTGCTCTCACCAGCTCAGCTGAAGCCCTTCTGCCAGAGTTAAGGTGAGCCCCACCCTCCATGGCCTGTATTTATAACCCAGCACCCTTAAAGGGGCCACGCCCCTAATGGTCTCCTTCCACTACGCAGGCCTTTGCTCACACTGTATAAAATGGAGCATTCGCGTGTCAGTCACGGGAATGTTACGTTTCTGAAATGGCATTGCTGCTTTTGGCATCACCCCAAAGAGATTGTGATAGTTGTTTAAGGCCAGAACACAAGCAATGTACATATAGTGCACCTGAAATATAAGTTGCTTTCCCCAATCCTCTCCACCTGTCGTTTGGAGACACTGACCTGTTGTGACAGCCCCCTCCCCCTCCATGTCCATGCAGGTCTGCCCCAGTCCCGTGCGTCTTGTAAACTAGTCAGTGCATTCTGGGAGTTGTAGTTCTTGGACAGTTGAATTGATCTAACAAAGTCGATTGTAATGGAAAGCCTGGGACTGGCAAAAATGTGCTAGCGGCACAGAATGGTCGGTCCTCACAGGGTACCTTTTCAGTAGACCCCCTTCCTCCTCTATAAAGACAGCGTCTCGGCTCCCCATACAGCGCCCCTCCTTTCTTGTATTGACACATGGCTGCTTCCTTTTCAGCCCACTTCTGAAAAACATGTTTTGCAACCTTTGCTTAAAACTCATGCCAGAGTGCATTGTGGGTATTGAAGTGTCGGCCTGAAGCCCGACAAGCCATAATAAAAGATTCCTTGAATGAACGGGGAGAAGGGGTAAGGGATGATCTCTGAGAACCAGAGTTCAGTAAAATGTGACAAGGAATAGGGGTCTGAGTGGTCAGGTGTTTTTTGCCCAGGTCAAAGCGACTGTCGATTGGAGAGGGTTCAGTGTTCCAGACACCAATAAAACCAGTGATGTTGGCTTTTGCCTGGTGCACCGTTTTTACTCGCGAATTAGTGAAGCCATACCCAGGAACCCTAAAACTCTACAACCACCACCAGAATTTTCGGGGGCATCGCTCTCAACCTGTCAAAGTTGCGAGAGTCCCCTGATAGTGAAATGCTTAGCCAACCCAAATGTAAGATTACAGTGTGTCTGCCGGCTCCATGAAGTTGTTCATTTAGTGAAGCCAGGCCGTCAAACGAGGGTCGCCTGAGGGCTGTGAATGAGGGAGGAGTGTGTCGATCTCGCCTTTTCCCCTGATAAGGCCCCAATTCTGAGTACGGAGCTAAATACCAGACATATAAGTTGTGCAGCAAACACCGCACTGCCTGTATTTTCTTCAGGTATGTTTAAGCAGCTAAAACCTGACCACATTTACAGAATAAGAAAGCTCGGTATTTTCTGATGCATGTGGGATTTGAAGAGGAACGTGTACATTCAGCATGTAATGTACTTGGAATAAGAGTTGTTTACTGCACCTGGTAAAAAGAAACTACACTCTGCCTAATAAAGAAACGTCACTCGGCCTAATTTTTTTTTACCACGTGGGGCAACTAACCCACTCTCTCATGGCCCACACCGCCCGGGGGCCTAATTTGGTTTGTGACTAGACAGGACGCCAGGGCGTCAGCTGAAGTTATTACCCGTGACGCCATTTACCTGTCATAATATTACCCACTCACCTCATTGATAAGGTGATCCGATGACGCCACGTCACCAAGGATGCAGTGTAAAACCTTGTACTCTCTAGTTATTGAGTCCATGCGTGTTCCTTTCCTTAGATAAACCGAAGAGAACTAAGACTACTACTCCCAGAATGCATTACGAGGAGAGTACAGTTCCATTGGCAACATGCTCTCCCTGGCCTCTGCCCTAAGCGGAAACCAGAGGCCCAGGTGGGCATGTGGCGGGTTAGCAGTGGGCAGAGGATGAATATACAGATCTAAGTTGGGAAGTAAAAAAAAAATAAGAACGAAAAAAAAAAGAAGAAGCAAGAAGATAAAGGAGGATAAACAGAGGGGAGAAAAAGAGGAGAGGTAATTACAATCAGGGCAAAAAGGATTGATTGCGAGGCAGATGGAAGGGGAAATAGAGAGAGGCAGGCAAAAGGAACAATGGAGTAAATTGCTTAGCAGGGGGAGCATAATGAGGACAATGTTAGAGAGGAGAAGCGATATATATAAGAGAATAACAAGCATTTGCAATGTAATCGGTCCGATTGCATTGCAAATGCTTAAGTTTAAAACTGAGCGCGGCGCCGCTTCACGGACACCTTGCTCAGTTTCTTTATATATTTCTTAACTTCAACACTGAGCGCAGTGTCCTTGAAGCGGGCGCTGTGCTCAGTGCTAAAGTTAAGAAATATATAAATAAACCGAGCGCGGTGTCCGTGAAGCGGCGCCGCGCTCAGTTTCAAAGTTAAACGAGCGAGACTTGCAGAGCGTTTCCCTTGCGGGAGCGAGCCAAGGGCACCATCTGTTTGCAAGTTAATTACAAACAGATGGTTTCAAGCTCGCTCCCGCAAGGGAATCGCCAAACGTGCACACGTTGCCATTGAAAGCAATGCAACGTGTGCACGTTTTTGGCTAAAAAAGCGAGTCGATTACAAGAGGTCCCCTCCAACGCAGCGCATGCGCGCTGCGTAGGCGAGACCTAAAAAGCAACAGCAAAGCCAAAAGTTCAGGTAATGCCACTGAAATGCAAGATCTGTTGTTTGTTGGTTTAATATCACAATGGCCCAAATGACCGGTTGGAGGGAGTGCTGCATAAGTGGGTAAGCTCAAGGTGTTATGCATCATGCAGTATCTGCCCTCCCACTTTTGTTATTTGCTTTTTTTCAAATGTTCACAAACATGGGGAAGGTGAAAAGTCATGATTATCCAGTTCACATACGCTCTCAAACATTTATAGGTACATACATAATTAGAGCATATGAGCTGGACATTGACATTTTAGCTTCCGCTTGCCAAAACAGCTTGACAAAAATTCACCGAACTAATGGGGCAATTTATATCTTGGCGGGAAGGATACTCCATCACAATGCCGATGGAGTATCCTTACCACCAAGATACAGGTCCACCTGCCAAATTTATATGCAGACAGACCATTGGCGTAATCAAGGCAGAGACTACTCCCTCTAAACGGCCTAATGGAGTATGGGCCGTCAGAGATTTGGCAATATGTCTGTCCACCCAATTGAGATGGGCACACACTTAGCCATTTTTATACTGTACGGGTACATTAAAATAGAAATAATTCCCCTCTCTTGCCATGGGAAGAGACTCCCATGGTGAGGGGTGCATTATCTTTTTATTTTCAAAAGAAAGTAACTTTCAGGATTTTCTTTTTGAAAGTTGCAGGAAAGTGGAATATTATGTAGTATAGCTGGTAGCCTTACCAAGTAATATTATCACAGTACCCCAAAGGTGATCCTTGGATTCACACTAATAAATCCTTAGCTCAGTCCTGGTAGAGTGGAAAAGAGCAGTCAGGCTATACTAACATTTCAGAGTACCAATATGAATGATATATAATTGACATGGCTCAAGAAAAATTCAACACCAACTTATAAAAATAGAAAGTAATGTTATCTTAATTTAGACATCAAAATTAATGGAATAGCATACATATAACTGCAGTTATAGATTTTTGAAGCAATATAAAATCAGTGCAGTAAAATACATAGACAAAATAGCATTGCTGTCAATGGCAAAATCCACTAGTGACAATCGGTCACTTGAAGCTCGAGTTACGTGGAACCCTAATGGAGGTAAGATCATGCGGAACCCACGACCAGGCCACAACATTCAGATCAATTTTACCTAGCTTTGGAGTTCAGGTGCAGAGTTGTTCTGGCTGTCCTTGGTGGTGAACAGGAGCAGCGGGAGGTGCTGTTTTTATAGCTTACACGGTGCTCCAAGAAACAAAATTCAAAAACACAAGAGGTACACAGCTGTTGACATTGGATGATGGCTGTACTGTGTTCTCTGTAGAGGCAGCATCAAGTGTGGGGGTCTGTTACCGGATTGGTGACCATCAAGCCTTGGCAGCGGGAAACACAACGAAAAACTTTGGGCACATCACTGGGTCCGGGGGAGTAACATAGCGGCCTGAAACTTCGGGGCAGGCGAAGCCACAACTCCGACAATGCACTGGATCCCTCGGAGGACCTGATGGCCAGCGATTCTTTGAATTATGTGACTGTTTTTACCTGCAGTGTGCAACGGACAAGTGCCACTAGTCATGGGGAGGCTGAGTGTGCTTCTGGCTTCCACAAGGGTCCCTCTCTTTGGGAGTGTTGAGTTTTGGCCAAAAACGAGGGTAGTTCAGTCAGTTCCTGTAGGAAACTAGCTCTGTATATACTTTACCAAAATGAGGTATAGTGTGCACAGAGTCCAGTGGAAACCCAAAGGTAGGCAGAGGTAAAGTAGATAGCACCTTACTCTCTATTTGTGGTAGTGTGGGCGAGCAGTAAGGCTTTATCAGAGGGTAGTGTTAAGCATTTGTTGTACACACTCAGGCAGAAAATGATGTCACACACTCAAAGACTGAACTCAGACCAATTTGAATCAAAAACATTATTAAGTTATTTTATTTCTAGAACCAAGCCAAGCCTGGTGCAGGTAAGTGAAATAATACTTTGCAAGATCTTATGCAATGTTTTACAGTTGAATGCAGGTTCAAATGCAGTTGGTTGAATTACAGGTAAGTCAATATTTCGAAATTACTTTTCAGTTACTTTACAGATTACTTTGTACATTACTTTTTAGATGACTTTTTAAGTTACTTTTTCTACTCAGTGAGATATGCCTAGATATCACACTGGGACATTTCCTAGAGAAAAGATAAGTAAATCAGTTTTTGTACATTTGCAGTTTTTCAGTGTTTCATACAAACCAACTCCACACTTAGCAGAATTTTCAAGGAAAAGAGTCAATGAAATCCTATGGGAGGAAATGAAGTTATGGGCTTGCAGGTAAGTAGAAGTTTGTGGGAGTTGGTATTCTGGGGTTAGAACCAGGGTTCCCCCAGGGTCGAGGATGCACTCTCAAAGCACCCTCAGCAGCACTAGGGCAGCCGAGTGCAGAGTGGTGAGGCTCAATGTTATCCAATAGGGGATAGGGGGGCCTCTGGTTGGTGGCTGCTCATGAGCAGGCCACAAGGTTGTGGGAGCAAAGCTCCTGGTGTTAGGCTCAGGGCAAAGGGGGATCCGAGTTAGCACCCAAAGAACACCCAGAGCGGCGCAGGGGTGGCTGTATGAGGGGCGTTTTGGCATCAGGTGCCCTGTTGATTACAATAGGGATTCTCTGGTTGCCACAAAGACTGCAGGCTCGGGGACGAAGATCTTCTGGAGGTGACCACCAGTTGGAGAGGTAAGTTGGGATGCCTGGGGATGCTGGGACACCATCGTTTGGGCCACCCAAGGCTGTGGGACGTCGGGTGCAAGGGTGTCTTTAGGCGTCGGGTTTTCTTACCAGCTCCGGTCGCGGGGATCCTCCAGAAAGAGGCTGCAGGCGTTGTTTGGAGATTTGAGGCAGGTCAGAGATCACCAGATCTCAGGTCAGGATCGCCGGGGAGACCTCCTCGTGGTGTTGGGCCACTCGAACTTGGGCCATGGGCGTCGGGTGCAGAGTGGTGCAGACTCACAGTTTTGGCCAGAGTCTGTGGGTGAGCAAATCCGGTGCTCACGGGAGACAAAGTCTTGGGTTTGGAAGGCAGGGCAGGTCATTCGGGGTCTTGAGGGCTGCTGGCTGCAGGACACACCGGGATTTTGCTGGGGCAAGTTCAAGGTGCGGACAGGCTGGTAGGGCTGGGGCCAAGTCAGTGAGCGTCCTCCTCTTCTTAGTTCAGCACGCCTTCTTCAGTCTCTCTTCTTCGGTCGGTTCTTGTCTGAGGAGGCAAGGTTCAGGTTTGCCCCTAAATACTGGATTTAGGCATGTTACAGGTAAGTAAATGTTGGGACCAATGGGTCCCTTCCTTGGGGTGGGTACACCCCCTATTATGCCACCCACCAGTGGGAGGGGGCGATATGCCTCTCTCTGGTTGGCTGGGCCCCCATCTGCAAGATGGCAGGGACTGAGTTGTGCTTCACCTCGCCTTCCCCACCTGAGGGGTGGGGTTGGCAAAGGTGGGCACACCTCTCTTCCTCACTTTCCCGCAGATTCTCCCACCCAAAGTGGGGGTCAGAAATGGTGGGAGCCAGTTGCTGGAAGCAGCGAAGTACTGGGGTAGCTCACAAAGGTGGCAAGCCTGTGAAAGTTTCCCTTCGTGGACCCTGCCCATCCTGGGGAGGAGGGTTGGCACCTCGTCCCAGGATGTACATTGTTTCAGACCCCCGAGAGCAGAAGGCTCTCGACCCAGTGGTCCAGAAACATGTCTGGTGGTGGCAGCTGGCGAGCAGCCACTCAGCCAGGACACTAGAGTTAGGTCGTTTTTCGGGGAGCATCTCTAAGATGCCCTCTGAGTGCATTTTTCATTAAATCCCACACTGGCATCAGTGTGGGTTTAATGTGCTGAGAAGTTTGATACCAAACTTCCCAGTTTTCAGTAAAGCCATTATGGTGCTGTGGAGTTCGTAATGACAGACCATATACTCTTAATGGCATTACTGCACTTACAAAGTCTAAGAATTGGCTTAGACACTGTAGGGGTACAGGCCTCATGCACCTGTACCTTCACCACTGGTATAGAGCACCCAGCTAGAGGGGTGGCTGACCCATGCCAGGGCAGTGGGTTGTAGGCATGGCACACAGGGATGTGTGTCAACAACAAATGTGAGAGCAAGGAGTTAAAGGGGGTTACGTCCTTCTCCCCAAAGTATAGCCAATGAACAATGTGGACGTACCCAGTACCTGAATGAATACCACTGGGGGCTCACAGTGCAGAGGAACCTTCAGGTTCTTTAAAAGACCCCTCACACACCAACCTAGTTGGTGTCATGCTTCATCATCGGGGTCCCAACCAGGCGGCCGAGTGCCGCCCGGTTGTGCTACAACGCCTGGTTACAGCGGAGCTGGTGTGGTGTGAAAGTGTGATGAAGTGTGGTGCTAGATTAAGAATACCTCCGGGAATCCTTGCCTAGATGTTCAAAAAATTGTTTAATTGTGGCGGCCCGGGGTATGAATAAAAATGAAGGGTAGACAACCATAAGAGGGTAATTAATCTCTGTTGTCAAGAAAGATGGTCTACATGTTTCAGCCCCAGAAGTAAATGTAGAGGGGGCTTTCTTCAGGACCAGAGGTGAAGACTGTGAATAAAAAGTGAGTGGCAAAAATCAGGCCACGTGTCAATAAGTAATCACAACCCACGCGCTAAGGTGGGAAGGAATAAAATGATGGTCGCGGGTTGCGACTTAGACATAGAAACCTGTAAGTGAGGAAAGAGACAGACAAGACATATATAACAAAGACACAAGCAAGCATAAAATGCAATCTTTCTGTGTGAATGTGCCTGTCAGAATTTGTTTGGAAGGCACTATGGTAACCGCGTGTCTAAAGGTGCCTATGAAACAGGCGCATATGACAAACTACACGGTACTGTGAAAAAATGCAGGTACAGGAAAAATTAAAATGAAGCGTGCTCATACTGCATGCTGAGAAAAATCAAGAAGGAGCCCAAAGGGGCCCCTCGTGTGTACGAATAACGAGAATTCACCGTTATATTGAAAGCATAGCTGGACTGGCTATTGGGCTAGACCTGTAAAAACGCCCTGTGATATGGGAAACATCAACTGCAGCTAAACATGCATTAATATGAAGGCATATTTACACTCGGTTTCATTGGTGGCAGCTGATCGGGCCCGGGAGGGGGACCGGTAGTCCCAACACCTGGGAATGTGGCGAGAAACAAAGAAATAAGAGGAGGGGAAGGGGGGGTGAGGGGGGGTTGGGGAAGTTAGAAACCAACGATTGGTACCGAAATGGCAGCGGGCTCGAATGACGAGCAGGAGAGGCCAAGGAGTGCTTGGCAACACGATGTGGTCTGACTTACTAGTGGGAGGCGGTGTGCTCTCGGTGCACCTAAGTTAGGCTCCGTGGGTCCCGGCTGCTCAAGTGTGGAGCCGCTGCGAATGCGGATGTAGAGAACCAGAGCTCGCTGAGTGCCGGGAAGCTGGAAGACTAGCGCGTGGAATGCGGCATCAAGCACGCATGCGCGGGCACCATATTGGGTATGAAGAAAATCTTCGAATCAGAGTCAAAGAGGATTGAATGACATAAGATGGGCTAATATCGAGGGTGGCGGACAAGCAAGGGACTGAGCTGGCTGGGGGGACAAGGAAGGGTCACAAAGGAGAAGGAGGGGGCTAATTTAAAATAGGAATGGGAAATGATAAGCGACTGATGTGTGCCATGTCAACTCTTCACTTTGTTCTGCACCAAAACACGCAGCCTGCAATGGCAGTGTGTGTGTGTGTAAAGGTACAGGGCCTCTGAGGGTGGCACAATAAGTGCTGCAGCCCCTAGAGGCCTTCCTGGCCACAGTGCCCTTGGTACCTATGGTACTGATCCAGCGCAACACTTAATAAGGGATTGATACTCATCAATAATTCATACAATGGCCCATCCACATTCACCCAAGTCCCTGATGCGCTGGGGGTCAAGTTTTAATGACATGAAATTCAGTTATTTCACAGATTCATGTTTAACAAGTCTTAATACATAACTAGACCTGTATATCAACTCTCTTTCCTCTCGGTCGATAGACCAATTAGTTGAGTAGTTGATGGTAATAATAGAACTAACTGACTATCTAATCAGCTAAATAATCACAGACTCTAGGTAAATTTAATTAAGGTTTATCTCAAATAATAATAATAATAAGTGGTTAATGCTCATCGCATATGGTTACAATGCAAACAAAGAATCTCACATAAGGAGAGAAAATCAATCAGTAATGCAAATCAGTGTCAGACCTCATCAACAATTAACAATATGCATATGAGGGAGTGGATAGATGAAGAGACATAAGGTTCAGCAAAATAATGCGAAACAATATACATATGACGGAGTGGATAGATGAAGAGACATAAGTTTCAGAGACAAAAATACATTTGCAATTAATTTATGCAAATTACGAGTCAGAAAGCTAATACAAACCCAAAGGATCTGTGAAATACCACCCCCTTGGCCAAGGGGACAGTGGGGGTTCCCTGAACTAGAGCCAGGAAACAAAGATTTCAGAGACAGGAACGGAACAGGGACAGGAACAGCTAGGCCTCTCTGCAAACCGACGATCAGCGACACATCACCCCTCTGGATTAGCTAGGAACCACGAGCGCACGCACCTTCTCTCCCTCCTAAAACTAAACCACATCCCCAAAGGCACCCCAGTTATACCCTAAAACCTACATGTCCGTCCCACATCAGTTGAAACATTTCACGAAACTCGACAGTTCATTGGTGGACTTTGGAGGTGGTCTGTCACACCACTGTGATTTCATTCATTAATTGTTCATGAACATAATTCTACATCCTTTCCCATTACCTAATAACTGACTCGTTCACACAATTTATTATATGATACATTTCAACAATTTTGCACATCTTTTTCAATAATGTCCGCAGAAGCAGTCTTTAGTCCCACGGTCAGTCACATCCTTTTGGCAGACGAACAATGCATTCAGTGCTGGGTATCCTTGAACTTCTTGTCCCTTCTTTACAGCACTCAGCACTTCTGGCTGCTCTGTCATGACATTTTCGCTCTCACTCCAGCCCCTCCTCTATCCGGCTAACTTAAGAATAACGGAGGCCCATTTCAGCTCACTACGGCAAATAGAACATAAACATTCATTAATTACATGGAAATGCACTTTTCACTGTTTACCACCCACCTTTGCACTATCCCCTGTTACATGTTTTCCTAGCAAAAGATTAAGGCAAAAGCGGCATTATTCATTAGTTTTAAAGCAAGATGCAAGATGCGAAATATAAAATGCAGCTTAAACATGCATTAATTCTGCTTCTTTCGAAACGCATTGTAGTATGCGGCCTAGTCCTTTCATGCATTGGTTTACATTAGTGCACACATGCGCAAAGTGGTTTCCCTCGTGTTCATGTAATGTGTATGTGAAACTGTCACTGCACACTGTTAGTACGTATTTTGGGGGTGTTAATTCGAGCAGGTTTCATTTTTCTAAATCCTGCTCCATCAATCCCCCCTCTGATGGCTTTCTGGAGCCATCATAAAATACCTACCATACCAAGTGCCATCTTCATCTATCTAAAATTCAGTAATCTTTTCTCTTTTCATTAAGTTTTCATCTAAATCTTTCATCTTGTCATAGTAATCTCCTTTCATCTCCTCTAGTTCTATCTCATCTCTTTTTCTTTTTCTTTTTCTTGCTTTTCGTTTGTCTTTTGATTCTGTCATCTCATTTCTTCCACACTTACACTTCCAACATTTATATATTGTTATTATCACTAAGGCTACTCCAGCTACTGAAACGATTGGCATTATTATTTTTCCTAATAAACTGCTTCCAAAGGTAGAAAACCATTTACCTACAGAAGAGAAACTCTTACCAAGTCTCTCCCAGACACCGTCAACCTCCAGTTGGGTCAAGTCTTCATGTAATTACGTAATATTCTTTATATATCCCTCAATACCTTTACTTTTGTCAGGGATATAAGTACAGCAGTGTTGAATTTTCAACATACCACAGACTCCACCCTCTTTTGCCAATAAAATATCAAGGGCAAGTCGATTTTGCAAAACCATTGATCTGATTGCAACCATTTCAGTGTCAATCATCAAGAACCCACCAGCAGTGTCAGTCGACAAACGATCAACCACTGTGGACAGTTTTCGAATTTTATGTGAATTCAGAACAACTCCAACTGAGGGTATTAGTGCACCAAAAATATCACCTACTATTTCTGAGAAACTAGCTCTCTTGTTACGTGTTACTCCTTGTTTTATTTCATTAATTCTATTGTTACTTTTGTCTACATGGTAGACCTTTAGAAAAACAACTGCAAAATAACAACTACCATACCAATGTGCAGGCAACCTGTAATAGGCTTTCTTACCACACACATAATAGACTCCTGGGAAAACAGGATCAGTTCCACCCTTCAATCCCCAAACTCCAGTAATTTGGAAAGTATGCTCACATTCACTAGTACCAATGAAATAATTATTATAGTTAGTTCTTAGTCTAAGTAAACAGATTTTCCCCTTTTTATACCAGTCCAGGGACATTGCAATGTACGTCTCACCTTTCTCATAATTTCCTTCTCTAAATGCCCATGGTGGTACCCGTGACTCTTGTTCAGCAGCTTTTCTTTGAAAACTTTCTCTTCTATATTCTACCATATCTATGAATACTTTTTCTTCACCCGCAAACTACAAGTTAGGTTGTTTTTGTAAGCATATTCTATATCTAATGTCTTAGTAATATGGAAAAATTCTCCAATATAACGTGCATTTTTTCTACTTAAAACCTTGTTCAGCTCCTTTATAAGAGGTATCTCTAAAAATACTAAATCTATGTTAGAATAATGGTACTCCAGCTTCCCCGTCACATAAAATAAGCTGGTTAAAACACTGCAAGTCACACCATAGGTTAAAGGAAGGTGTTGATAAGTCACCCCCTCTGAGACAGACGAAGGTAATTGCATGCATACATAACAATCACTCACATTCATTGTATTCACATACTCATACAGCAATTTAGTAAACACATTTAACGAGAAATCACTAATTGATTTATCATGATGGAGAATGCTTCCATCTATTTGTTGATTGATTGATTGATTAAGCTTTATTCGGCAGAAATGTCATAAAAGCTATAAATAAAAATATACATTATTTCCCTTATAAAAAGAGGATACATATATACAACATTTTCAATCTTCATAAACATGATTCAATAAAATAATCGGTTGAGCCCTTAAACCAGTAAAACATGTGTTGTATAAAAAATGTTAAAAGGCGAGATAGCAATTGCAAATACATAGTTTGATTTGTCAAAAACGTGTCTACAATAAAACAGAGTTAAAAAGTCAGTGCTTCATAGTAACGGTAAAGCATACTAGGAAGCTGTTAGATATTCCCTGACATAGCAACAAAGGTTTAAGAAGTAAAGTGCTTGTGCATAACAGTAAAAAACAGATTTGATATTATATCATAAAATTTTCACTATCCGGATTTCAACAAAAGCTATGCCAATCTTGCGAGAGCGTTCCACCTGATAAGGCATGCTTGTCCCAGGAACTTTGCTACACAGCATGCAAAGAATGGCCTAGAGTCGCAGTGCTGTATCATAATCCCATGTGCCCAGCTGCTGGCAAAGCAATTTCAACCATTTGGCCCGTGATGTTTTGTAAGCCGGGCAAGAAAACATTAGATGGGCAATGCTTTCTGTCTGAGCCTTGCAGCATGGGCAATTTTTTCCATTGCTTGTGGACCACTTTGCTGTCACCTCACAAACGGGAAGAGTGCCAAGCCTAAATTGTATATACAGCATTCTATCTCTCGGTGCCTGAATTATATCAAGAAAGGGCTCAAGGTGTCTAGTTTGTTTATGAGAGTAGAATTCTGTTGTTAGTTTGCCCACATTAGGCTTGGAATTCTCCCGTAGGTCCACCCATTCCCAATATGTGTGTTTAAGCTCTTCTCTCCTTGGGGGTTCCTGACTAACCCAACATGCTCGAAGTCCTATGGCTGTCAGCGTTTTTTGGATGTTAACAATCCAGCCTATTTTGCAACCAGCATCTAGGCGGATAATGTCGGTAAGGGCTTCGGCATAGGAGGAAAGTTCGGGAGTCCGCTTAATGCGTGCCCAAAAAAGTAGAGGGCGCAACCTAACTATATCACCTATCGATCGCCTGCCCATATCCAACAGTAAAGGCGTGAGGGGAACATATTTAGGTGCAATGACCAGATCTCTTAAGAATTTGTGTTCCGATCTACAAAGCTCATCGATTTTATCGAAACCCCAAACTTCTGCCCCATATTTGTAGGGCAGGTGCAACAGGCCTGGTATGTGAAAGGCGGTGTTCTCTCGCTGTTACTCCATCTATTTGTTCTATGTTAGTATTAGGGTTTCTTTAGTTACATCACTCACTCTTTCACTCTTTCACTTATTACATCATTAGTACTGTTTCTATTATTTGTTACCATTAGAATAGGTACAATGACAGTTAGTATTATCCACATAAATGTCAGTAAAAGACACTACATAAACAAGTTTTAATACACCTACGTTTTAGTCTAGATTTTGGATGTTCAGTCACTTTTGCTTCGGCCATTTTTGTGTTCTACTAAAAATGTAAAAAATCAAAATCTATAGAAACTCTAATCTTTACTAAAAAATAATTTTTCTGAAAAATAGTGTAATCCTACACTTCACGGCTTTCTTCTTTACCCCTTTCTTTCATTTTATTTTCTTTAAATCTTCTGAGTCCTTTTAATTCATTTCAACTGGCAACGTTGCACCTTAATTCTTCACAGTTCATTTAAAGTGGTTTTAATTTGTTTTTATCCACTTGCTCAGTGTCAGCACTGTCTTTTTCTTCACTCGGATCTGAGCTTTCAATTTCTTCCAAGATAACGTAAGTCCATTCTGGTGCTGAATATTTTCTGCTTGGAATTCTTACTCTCTTTGTTTTTCGTACTGACTTCTTCTGACTCTTCTTGTTCTGTTTGACTTGTGACTTCATTTATTTGCTCTGGTCTTCTCTTTGATTTTCTCCTCACAAGAGTGTATTTCAGTCTTTTCACTCCACCTGGCCAATTGTCACCCTTTCTTGGCCTTTTAACTTGTACTACTTTTTCACCTTCTCCATCTGGTTCACAGGTTCTCTTATTTAGCCTTTCTTCTATCTGCTCCTCTTCTTGACTTTCAGTAACTTCTCTTTCTTCTGGTTCAACAGCAGTCTCATGAGACCCAGTATCTGGTGCCCACTCTACTTGACTTGTGCTTGGCTGTTCATCATCTGTTTGTTCTTCAGAATCTGTTATTCTAGATTCTTCAGCTTCACACACTTCAGCCTCTGGTCTTTGGCTTTTGGTTACCAGTTGCTGCTCTTCTTGTCTTTCAAGTGGACTTGGGACTCGTCTGGTATGGTTGGCATGGATCCAATTTGGCAAAACACCACACTTCACCGCTGTTGTTGTCACCAAAATCACCTGGTAAGGTCCGTTCCACCTGGGTTCTAAACACGATTTCCTCACGTGTTTCTTGACGAGAATCCACTCACCAGGACTCAGATCATGAGCTTGATTCGGCTGTGTCGTAGTGGCATCTTCTCCAACGTGGCGAGACACAGAACGCACCAGATCAGCCAATCATCTGCAATAATCAAGCACTAGATCATCAGAGATATTCATCAGTTTGTTCGCTGGTATAAATGCTTGTCTCATTGCTCTTCCCATCAGGACTTCATGTGGACTCAAACCCGTCTTTTTGTCAGGAATGCTTCTAAGACTCATCAATACAAGGGGTAAAGCATCAGGCCATTTCAGTGTTGTGGATGCACACACCTTTCTTAACTTAGATTTTATTGTGCAGTTTATCTGTTCAACCACTCCAGATGCTTCGGGTCGATAGGCACAATGCAGCTTCTGTTCAATTTGTAACGCTGCACAGATCATCTGAATTATCTCATTATTAAAATGGGTTCCCCTATCTGTTTCTAAAGTGACTGGAAATCCAAATCTAGGTATTAGCTCTCTTAGGAGCAGCTTTGCGACAGTGAGACTGTCATTCCTTCTCGTTGGATAGGCTTCCACCCAGCGAGAAAACAAGCAGACAACAACCAACACATATTTTAGCCCATTGCAAGGGGGGAGCTCTATGAAGTCTAACTGAAGCCGGGTGAATGGACCTGCTGCTTTTCCAATTCGTCCCCAACTAACAATTGTCTTCCTGCCTGGATTCTGTTGCTGGCAGGTGACGCACCTCTGGCAAAGACTCTCTGCAGTGACCCTGAACTTTGGGTTATACCATGATTGCTTGAAGAGCCTGATCATTGCATCTCTTCCAACATGTGCAATTCCATGGTATATCCTTGCCATATGGGATAGTAAACTATCTGGCATGACTGGTCTTTCGTCTATGTACACCCACACTTCATCCTCAGCTCTCTTCCTGCAGCCTGAATTTTTCCAGATTTCTTTTTCCTCATCACTTGCCTCTTCCTGTAACTGCCTAATCTCATCCCAAGTTTCAAAAGAAGAAGAAAACATAAGATGGCAATTGGTATTTTCTTTTTCAAGCCCTCTGTTTAGGGCAATTACATTTTGTGCACACAAACACGCTACTTGATCTGATTATCTGTTGCCCCTCATCACATAGTCATCTCCTGACTTATGTGCAAAACATTTAACCACTGCAATTCTTTTGGGTAATTGTAAAGCATCCAATAGATCTTTTACAGTTTTGCTGTTTCTTATAGGGGAACCTGAAGAGGTCAGAAATCCCCTTTGCATTCATAGCTGCCCAAAATCATGGACAACCCCGAACCAAATATGGTTACCCTCAGGCTTTTGGCAATTTTGCACGCTCTAATCAGAGCTATTAATTCAGCAATTTGAGCAGAGTTTACCCCTTTTAGACAGGATGCTTCTAGAACTCCCGCTATGGTGCAAACAGCATAGGCAGAACATAATTCTCCTTTTTCATTTCTTAAATATGATCCTTCAACAAACATCTCACAGTCTGATTCCTCTAATGGGACGTCCTCAATATCAGGCCTGGGTTTTGTGCACAACTCTGTCACATCCAAACAATCATGATCCGCCTCTTCTCTCACTTCCTCACAATATGAATTCGGCAAAAGAGTTGCCGGATTTACTGTAGTGCACCTTACTATGGTCACATTTTCAGCACCCAAGATCACTCTTTCATACTTAGTCAACCGACTAGAGGTCATGTACTGCGTCCTGGTTCGTGTCAAAAGAATCTCAACTGAATGTGGCACATTCACCTTGACTGGATGTCCCATCACAATTGCTTCACTCTGTTCCAGACTCACACAAGTAGCAGCTACTGCTTTTAAACAGCCTGGCAACGCTGCAGCCACTGAATCCAAAGTAGCAGAAAAATATGCTACTGGACGTCGTGCCATTCCATGTTTTTGAGTTAAAACTGAAAGTGCACACCCATCTCTTTCACAACAGTATAATGCAAAATCCTTTGCATAATCTGGCATTCCCAATGCAGGTGGTGCTCGACAAAGACTGTTTCGCAGTTTAGTAAAAACTTCCATACTTTCATCATCCAACACAATCGGATCTTTCACATCTTTTCGTGTCAACCTTTGTAAAGATTTTGCAATCAGTGAGAAACCACTGATCCACTGCCTACAGTATCCAACCATTCCCAAAAACATTCAGACTTCTTTCTGAGTGGTAGGTGGGCTCATCTGTTTAATCATACTAATTCTTTCTGGTGTCACCTTTCTGACTCCCTTTTCTATTTTGTGTCCTAGGTACTGGACTTCCTGTTTACAAAATTGTAATTTTGCTGGTGACACTTTGTGTCCTCCTTCTGCCAAATGGTTCAGCAAGGCAATGGTGTCTGTCACACATGCCTCTAGGGTCTTTGATGCCACAAGTAGGATCATCAATGTACTGAACTAAAACTGAATTTCCTGGCATGACTAAGGTCTCCAGACATCTTTTCAGAATCTGATTAAAGATTGAAGGACTCTCGGTATACCCTTGAGGAACTCGGCACCATGCCAAAACACGGTCTCCGAACTGGAAGGCAAAAAGATATTGGCTTTCCGGATGAAAAGGAATCGAGAAAAATGCTTGGCACAAATCAATCACTGTGTACCATTCAGAATCGCATGGAATTTGGTAAAGGATCACTGCTGGATTTGGTACTACTGGACAACAGGGTACTACAATTTTATTAATTTCTCAAATCTTGCACTGTTCTATATTTTCCACTGGACTTTTTAATTCCTATAATAGGCAAATTACAAGGTCTACTCATTATTACTTTTAGAATTCCCTGTTCAATCATTTGGTCAATCACAGGAGTGACTCCTGCAATTACTTCTGGATTCATTTTGTACTGGGGTGTGTTTGGATATACAGCACCCTCCTTTACTGTGACCTGAATCAGATCTACATTTGTCATTAGGCCAATCTCCTTTCCTGTAAAGTCCCATACATCCGACCTCACTGTACTTTTTAATTCTTCAGGCAGACTCTCTTCTGTAAGAAGTGAAAACAACTCATCCACTTCTGTCCCTTGCTTCGCTAACATCATTTTGAATTCGACATCCTCATCAGGTGTCTGAAATGCAATTCCATCTGGTGTACAATAGATGGTACAATTCATCTTACACAATAAATCTCTTCCCAAGAGATTTACTGGGCTCGAGTCACATACCACGAAACGATGCATGTCTCTGAAACTCCCAACATGGACTTCTATTGGATATGTGACTGGTGTTCTAATTTGCTTATTTGAGACTCCTACAACTTGGATAGTTTCTCCCGAGAGGGGTAGGTTTGGAATTTCTGCTGCTCTCACAGTAGAACGGGTAGCACCAGGGTCCACTAGGAATGTAATATCATTAACTTCCACTTTTCAGTCAACAAATGGACCTGACTGATCTACCGCTAAAGATGCGCCAAGTACGCACTCTTCCTCCCCCCTCAGGCACCGTCATTGAGATGAGTCTGAATCACTCTCATTGCACTGCAACCAGTATTGCGGAACCATTTGCACATTTTGGGGCATATTCTCAAGGACTCATCGCAGATTTAGCGGCACTTTTCCGCCACGAAAGTGGCGATAGATTTATCGCCCTATTCACAAGCCTGCGCTAACAGCCTACATCGTCATTTTACCTGTGATAGCTGCCGCTAAAAACATCGCCAAGGCAGACAGCGACAACTAACGCTAATCATATGCAGAGTAGGCGTTCCCGTGCAAAAACTCACGATAACACCACTTCGCGATATTCTCAACGACCAGCCAGATCGGCGATGCGGTCCAAAAACAGGCGATAAGGCATGTTAGCAGCAGGGACTTAAGACCTACTTTTTTCTGGTCTTACGTAGGACGAAAACCTGCAGTACAAAGGGAGCCCAGCCCAGAGGCACATCTAAAGACCAACAGATGCCATGGAGCTACTAATCATGCAGCTTGGAGACCCAAGAGGGCCACAACACCCACCGCCACCACCCCCAGGACCACTCCCATCCCTAGGACCACCCCCCCGGACTGCCACCGAGGCAGCGCAGAACAAGACAGCGGACCTTCCGAAAACGCACCAGCCTCAGAGACTTAATGCCAGAGGATGTCATTGCCCACTACAGGCTCAAAAGGACAACCATCCTCCGCATCCTGACCCACATTGCCCACAGGCTGACGGTACCAACACAGCGGACAACCAACATGCCTCCGCAGACAAAGCTGCTGGCTGTGCTGCACTTGTTGGCCTCTGGTACCTTCCAACCAACAACTGCCAGAGTCAGAGGAGTCTCACAGCCAGCCCAATCAAAGTTCCTCACACCTGTCTTGGATGCCATCATCAGCTTCATACCCCAGCACCTTCACTTCCCCCACACTGTGCAGGAACAGCTGGAGACCAAGCAAGGCTTCTACGCCATAGCTGGCTTCCCGCACATGTTGGGGGCAATTGACTGCACACATGTCCTACTTGTGCCCCCTGCCGACACTGCACACAATTACCGCAACAGAAAGCACACGCATTCCATCAATGTGCAGGCAATAGTGGACCACCGGGGACTGTTCACCAATGTCGTCGCCAACTTCCCAGGCAGTGTGCATGATTCCTACCTCTTCCGACAGTCCATCATCAACCAGCGCTTTCAGGATGGCACCTATGGAAATGCACTGCTCGTTGGTAAGTACCAACGGAACACACCACACACCTCAACTCCACAATCATACAACTCACAACTGTGGGAAAGCACACGTAACAAAATCACATACAACATGCCAACCAACATGCCCACCTACCAGACACGACAACACAAGTAACTGTGGTAACAGGGGCCAGACATGTAGACAAACCATCCACAAAGGCATAGCCCCTCTGCCACACAATTGCAGAATGTGGGGAGAGGTGGGAACCAAGAATGTGCGAAGGAGGCAAGTGACCCATGAATAAGAATATACACAATGCCAAGTGTGGCTGTGGCGGTGATGTGCTGGACAGTCTTGAGTATGCAGAGCACAGACATGTCCATGTGGACATATACTGCTGGTGTCTGTAGTGTTGTGGACAGTGGACGCAACCATTTTACCTCAGGCAGTGGGGAGGACCTTGGACATGTAGCTATGTTGCCCCCCCTGTAAGCGTAAACATAGTGAGCTGGGCCGGCATACGCCAGTCCAGCGTAGGAGTGTGAATAAATAGTCCGGGGCCCTGGGCGTGGTTCACCTCCGGGATGGCCACCAAAGTAACTACTGCGTGTGTCTCTGTGTCCGCCACATCCTGACCATAGGCCTACACACACGTGGCCGACCACCTTAAACGGCCAAATTTACACCGGCGACGAGGTGGCTATGTTACACGCCAACCGATGCACATCTCGTCATCACCTGCAGGGGGGTCATTGTCTGCCAGGGCGGCACCCCTCACCCTGCCATGAGGCCACCGCCGTGACCGGTGATGCCGGCGCGATCCTGTGCGCCTGCTGCACCCCAGCTCGCTGGTCCCCAGACCCATCCGGCACCCAGCGGTGATTGCCCGCCCCTGCGCACCCAGGCCTCACTGCTCACCTGCTGCCACCGGCGTGTCTCCAAGAGGGCCCACCACGTGCTGGTGCAATCTTCAAGCCCGAGGCCCGTGAGCTTGGCAGCCTCCTCGGCTGATCGCTGGCTTCCGCGCAACAGGCCCCCAGCACACCCTGCAGCACCGCGGAGTTCCGTGTGTGCTGACTGCTCCCTCCAGCCTACACTGCGGTCCAGCAGGTCTCACACAAATCAAATCCAGTCCGGACATCCAGGCCTACTGCATCATCGCAGGCTGCACACCCGCTCAGCTCTTCAGGTGGGCCTACCTCAGTGCACCGCAAGTCATCACCACGTGGTGGTAGGCCCGTGCCGGACGCAGTGCCTCAGGTGCCACTACCTCTGTGCACCACAAGTCACCGTCCAGCCTCCAGGCCAACTGCATCATCGCAGGCTGCACACCCGCTCAGCTCTTCAGGTGGGCCTACCTCAGTGCACCGCAAGTCATCGCCACGTGGCGGTGGGCCGTGCCGAACGCAGTGCCTCAGGTGCCACTACCTCTGTGCACCACAAGTCACCGTCCAGCCTCCAGGCCAACTGCATCATCGCAGGCTGCACACCCGCTCAGCTCTTCAGGTGGGCCTACCTCAGTGCACCGCAAGTCATCGTCCCGTGGGGCTACCCCACAAGTCCGCCTCCAGCAGCCAACAGCATGTCCTCGGTAACGCCACTGAAGCCCTTCAAAGTCACGGGGCCACCCCCGTCCCAGGCAGGCCGCTGGAAAGCCTGGGTGGAACGTCTGGAGACGTACTCTGAAGCGCACAACATCCCAGCGCCGCGGCAGTGGCCCACACGTAGGCGTGTGAGGTGTGTGAACAAATGGCCCAGGGCTCTGGGCATGGTTCAGTTCTGGGCTCTGGGTGTTGTTCAGTTCTGGGCTCTGGGTGTGGTTCAGTTCCGGGCTGGCCACAGAAGTAACTATGGCGTGTGTCTCTGTTGTAGTGTCGGGCCACCCGGCCCTTACTCGACAATGTTGCAATGTAGCATGCACCCGGAGACGGGCTCATCTGAATGGATAAATAAAGGAGCGCAAGACTGCTCGAGGTCTTGGCTCATACATGCCAACTGTTGTGTGTGTATCTTCATTGCCGCAGCATAAGCCAAAGGCCTAGCCTCAATCGCAGCACGAGTTCAGCCAGGCCTGAACTCCACATCTGTGTCTGCCCTATCCTTACCATAGGCCTACACACATGTGGACGCCCACCTTCAACGGCCAACATTACAGTGTTGTTGTCAGGCTTGCGGACATGCGCAGACAGGCATGACAATGGTGTGCCGTAGGAGTGCAAGTGATGCAACCGCGCAGCGCACACAAGTAAATAGGCTCGGGGGGAGGGAGGAGCAGCTGTGAGGCTACATAATACACTTTGATCCCGCACATTTGCCAGAAGCAATACATGGCAAACATGAATCCCAAAGTCACACAAATCACACTCCACAAAACTTGTAAGTCTTCCAACACAGCATGCAGAACCACCAATTTACACTAATCTCACTTACCTCTCACAGGTGATCAAGGATATGCACTCTGCCCATGGATGATGACACCCCTCCCAGCCCCGAACACCCCGGCCCAGAGGCAGTACAATGTGGCCCACAAACGCACCAGGGGCATTGTTGAGCGCACATTTGGCGTGTTGAAGTCACGTTTCAGGTGCCTGGACATCACAGGTGGAAGACTCCTGTACAGCCCAGAAATAGTGTGCAAGATGATCATTGCATGTTGTGTATTGCACAACATATGTGTACGCACCAATGCCCCAAGGATCCAAGTGCCAGATGCACCGGACGATGATGAGGAAGATGAGGCAGGTGGACCACACCCCACTGCAGCTGCAGCAGGAATAGCCCGAAGGAACACAATCATTAACAATTTCTTCGCATGAGCACGTCACATTGTGACTGTCCTTAGCAATCATGGAACAGTACAAAATGACCACATGAACAGCATGTGCAAAGAAATTCATTGCAACACACATTCCCTGTGTGCATGTCAGTCCTCTGCATTAGCACATCACTCTGACAAGTGTAAGTGCAACATTAAGTGCTAACAATCTCACAAATAGCAAATAGATGGTGGGTATGTCACCTCTGTACAGAGAGGCTGTTCAGGGTGTCACATATTCGGAATGCCATTTCAGGGTGTCAAATGTAGTACGTAGTCCCACTCATCAGCGTATCACATGTGTACAAAAACATGACATGAAGGCTGTCATTGGTGTTCACAAAAACACAACAGGGTGTCATTTGGGGTCAAATATGAAATTGCGGGTGTCTTTTGGGGTAAAATATGAAATTGCGGGGGTCATTCGGGGTCAAATATGAATCACCCTGATGCAGAGATGCACCCTGTGACTCAAGTCCCACAACATGAGCAACATGGACGAAAGGGGGATGAGGGCACAGTGAACACCTCAGCAACATGGGAGATGCACACCAGCCAAAAAGCCAGCAGGAATACCTTGCGTGGAACACACCAAGGTGTCCCCTGGACATATGTGCCATGTACAGATCACATGTGTACACGGACGTCATCCATCAATAGTAGTGAACAGTGTCAGCTAATAGGTGCAAGGTGAGAAGTCACACGCCTCCTCACAGCTACCTGTACCCATCACTGTCAGACTGCAGCAAAACACCACTGCTACATCAGAGCATGCAAAATTGACCGTGAGGGCACGTACATGGCTGGTAAGGGTTCAACCGTGCCCGAAGGTGAAGCAGTGACATCCCCCACCCCAAATCCACATCACATTTCCAGAATGCCAGCAGATGACAAACTCACATTAGGGATGAGAGCTCCTTTGTCTGAACTAGAAGGCGGCAGTACATCTCCACCTCCGACCTTGGAATTGCATGCACCCGGCACACCCTGAGAGATACCATAGCAGCTGATGACGACTCACACACTACGCCCATAGCTAACCAAAGACCAACGTATACACACCCCACACACAGAAGTCCTTGCTCGCAGTTCTCTTGCATGGAATGACCTTCACACTTACGCACAGACCATCCCAGGAGTCCAACCGCTGCACACTCAATCAAATCATTGCTCCGAGCTGTGGCATCCACATAACTTTGACTTTGACTTTTTTACACACAGCCCTATTTCCTACATTGACGTGGGGCTAAGTTGGGAAAATTGCGAGATTGTTGTTTAGGAGCAATGAGGCCACAGCTAGTTCACACATTCCCAGTCATCTCACTGCCTATCTGGGTCACGGTCAAACATGCGCATTGATATCAATTCCCAGGGAGTATCTTTTTTTGGAATCACTGCCCCTACATTCATCCATACTTTCATACTTGCTTGATCATAGACATGACACATCTGTGTGAATTAGAATGTTTTAATCACATTCGGTGGAGTGTTGAAGCTGGACCAGTACATGGCCATGCAAACCCCACTTCACATTGTTGCCCCATGGAGGGCCAGCCAGAGTCCTTCAGGGATTGACAAGTTCATCGGAAGAGAAAGAGTTCAGTCCGCAGTCTGATTGCTGTGTCATTGGTAACCAAACCAAATATGGCAGTCCATGTCGAGGGCCAAGGTGAGTGCCGCAGAGTGTATCGGGGGACAGTGGAAGGTGTTATTCCACGGCATGATGCAGAGGGCAGAACCAAGCTGAAACAGGCCATATGGCGGAGATGAATGCTACCGCTTCCTTCTTACCACAAAGGCAGAATCATCCACATCATCGTCCTCTGATGTGTGATGTGCCTCACATGTGGGTGGTGGTGTCTTGTCTGCAGCACTGTGTGGCACTGACACATCAGGGGCCGGAGGTGGAATGTCTGCCGCACTGTGTGGCAGTGACACATCAGGGGCCGGAGGTGGATTGTCTGCAGCACTGTGAGGCACTGCCACATCAGGGGGCGGAGATGTGGATGGAGTAGTAGCAGCAGCATTTATCTGCATCAGGCCTTGTGGCAGCAATGCCATGATGAGGATCTGCAGGGCATGGTAGATCCCAGCTACGTCTCGCTGGTGTGCAGCCGTGGCAGCCATTCTTTCCGCCTGCATCCGCTCCATGTTCTCCATGATCCTCCACATGTGTCCCAACTCCCGGCTGACATCGCTGGAGCCACTCTGACTAGACAGTTGTTCTTGTCTCAGAGTCATGACTCCAGCAATGTCAGCCATGGCTTGTTGGAGAGCATGGAGCGGACTCTGGGTGTCTGTTAGGGACTGTAAGTGGTCCCTGATGGGACTTAGACACCCACGTATGGCAACTAGTTTGGCTGCCATGAGGTCGAATCCCACCCGCACCTGATCAGCCATCTCCTTCTGGCCCTCTAACACACGGCATTGGAATGCCATGTGTTGGTCGTGGGGATCCTGGGAGACAGCCGTGGTGGTGGGTGCTTCCTGCTGTGTGGTCTGTGCAGGGGGTGGGGTCTCCTTGATGTAGCTGGGATGCCCTGCTCCTGGGGGTGGGGTGCTGAGGGTGTCCATGATCTGTTGGAGGGCGTCGATGGTGTGGAGGTCCTCTTTATCATCAGTGAAGAGATGTACAGTCTGCTCTGCAGGAGGTGTTGATTCTCCCTCTGCAATGTAAAGGGGAGATGCAGTTTAACAGTGTGTTCCATGTATGTTCACGCATTGGACAAGTTTACAAACAGACTGCATGACAATGTACATTGTGACTGTTTGGGAGGAGATGCCTATTTGATGCGGGACAGTGGACATTTCTACGCCATCAGGGATGTGGGGTTGTACTTGTACATTATCATCTCACAGTTTCCTGCTATGCCAAATGTGATTGGCCAGTTTCTACACAGAAGCTGCATCAGTTGTGTCCTCTATTCTGTTGTGAAAGTGTTGCAGTTTGTACCACATTGTTGTCAATGTTGATGTGCTCTGATTCTTATATGTGTGTGCTGCACTGTGGGAGAGTTGCCCCTGCAGCTCTGATTTTGCTGGCCCTTATCCCTTTCAGGCGGTGTGACTTTCACTTCTGTGCTTATACAGTGCTGAGATGCTGCAGACTTGGGAAAATTGGGCTCTTGGTGGGAGCTGGGACTCTTGGGCATGGTTTGTCCGCAGATGTCTTGTTGACGTCAGGGGTTGTTTGTGCACGTGGATGTGTCAGAGTGTGACCTGCTCCTTTACGGATGTGGTCCACACTCAGCCACCTCAGTGTCGTGGCGTGCACCATGTCATGATAATTGGATTGCAGCCATGCTAATCGTCATGCAGTGTCACTTGCATTGTCAGTGTGGCTCACGGACCCGCAGCTTTGCTGGGTTCAGCACATGTGCATGGGTTTGTTGTGAGATTAGTGATGTGTAGGGAGGGTCCCCTCTGTGCACATTGTTGACGGTGGCCTACTTGCTGTTACTATGTGTGCTGCAGTATGCCAAGGAGATCAGGGACATGATCCAGAGTCATTGTGGGTGTGCACTGTGATATACTTAATTGTGCATGTGTGCCATTGTGCCCATGTCCCCCCGTCCCCCCAGTCCCTGGTCATTACTCACCCTGTTGCTGTTGGGTCAGGTCATGTTGAGCAGTGTCCGGTCCCCCAACTCCTGCCACCGTCTCCTCACTGATGACTGTGGACACCATTTCCTCCATCTCATCCAGCTCCTGCTGTGGCGCTGAACTCCCACCTCCAGTCTGCATTGCGGCTTTCCGGTTGTTAGCTAGTTTCAGCTTGGTTTTGCGCTTCACATCATTCCCGCGCTTCTTGCAGTCATCCACTTCCCTTCTCCTCACTCCGACTGCATTCACCTTGGCCAAGATGGACTGCCATATTGCATTTTTAGTTGCCAATGACACAGTGGAGGTGATGAACAGTTGTTGGTGGTGTTCTATCACCTCCGTAATCAGGATCTTGTTTTCCTGCGGACTGAATCGCGGGTTCCTCTTCTTCTTCTCCTTGCCCTTCTCCTTCCCCGAGGTCCCTAGCTGGTCCTCCGGGAGGTTTTTGGGGTTCTGGTTGGCCTCTGTAGTTGCTCCAGCTTCCTCCATGTTGCTTCTCAGTTGTTTGGGTTTTGTTTTTTTTTGGCAGCTTTCATGGTGATTTTTCACGCCTGACGTGGGAATAGCAAGCCTGGCGCTGCTTATCGCTGATGTTTTTATCGCTGTTGGGCCCATCGCCACCTTTTTCATGTTCGGGTTTCCTTTTTTATCGGCGTCCCGGTAATTTTAACGCGGACATTTGACGCGTTATCGGGAAACTATCGGCTGTTGCCGGCGTGTTGGGAATTCGCCGTTAACACGGCGTTAGTTTCCCGCGATTGACGGCGTTATGTAAAATTGCGTTAACCTAGTTTGGCGATAATTATCGCCCGTTCTTGAGAATATCCCCCTTTGATTCTTACCAACTTGGTCACCTCCGTGAAATCCAGTGTTCGCACTGTACCTCTGCACTTGAGCATTCACATTATTGGGCATAGGACCTTGTGGCACCTGTAACTGTGGAGCAACTACCTGCTGCTGCTGCTGCTGTTGTTGGTTCACAACCACCTCATTCTGCATCTGTGGATTTAAATTTTGATTTACCCCATTATTCTATTGAACAGATCTACACTCGTTCTTCCAATGTCCAATCTTTCCGCACGCATGACAAGGAAATTTCTTCCTAGCTTCTTCTTTACTCATTTTTCCTCTACCTCTACCTCCACTGGGTACCTGACCATTTCGATTCTGACCATTCATCTGGTAACCTGTTTGAGAATTATTATTTACTTCTTGCTGCTCTGTTACCTTCACTTGTGCCCACATCATTTTCTCTTTTAACTTTTTATGTCTTAATTCAATATCATCACTACAATATTTTCCATACCTTAAGATTTCGTCAATTGTTTTGCTCTGCCAACAAATCAAATGCTGCTGAATCATGTTACTAATATCCGGTTTCAATCCAAACACAAAACGATACACAAAATGTCCCATATCTTTGTCTCCAATATTCTCAAACCCTCTGTACTGTTTAAATACCTGCAACAACCTTTCATAATAAGCATGCACTGACTCTTTTGGTTCTTGGGTCGTTCTGTCTATCTTAACCCAATCTGTTTCTTTAGGGGAAATTTTCCCTTTCAAGAAAGTGATTACCTGATTGTACTTTTTCATCACCTCATCGGATGGTGCACCTGTTTTAGGATCTCTAGGATATTCTTCCTTTGGCCAGTCGACAGTGATTTTACATTCTGTCCATAAATCAGCTGGAACGACAATCTCAAACAAACCATCTAAATCTTTTAACAAAACTTTTGAAACTTTCACAAACCTCTCTACCTGTTTATACCACTCAACTGGTTTTTCTCTTAACCTGGGAAAATCATTTGTAAAGGATAATATATCCTGTCTTGTCCAAGGAACGTGAACATATCCACCACCTGGGACTTCTCTCATCGGACACGCCCTTTCAACTTGTTCTGTCTCTCTTAACGGAAACATTGATGTTCCCTTTCTAGTTGCCTCTTCTTTCTTTTTCGTATATCTACCTTTCCACCGTTCGACATCTCCCCATTTTTTCAGAATATTCATCAACTCTTTTATCTGCAATCTTTTCCCAGACGCATTCAAACTCTCCAAATCTTTTTCTGTAAAAGCCAGTCTGTATGATTTCTGCAACACCTTTGACTTCTCTATGTCTATTCCATATTCACTAGCAGCTTCTGATATTTTCTCATGAAGAATTCTCACTTTCCAAAGAATACTTTTATACAAAAACAACAGCTCTTCATCTCGGTAAGTCCCTAATCTGTCTGGACTTATTGTACCAATAATCATCTCTTCTAAGTCCACTTTCAATTTGCTCACATTTATACTCGGTGCTTGAGGTTTTCGCTTTTCCATTCCCTTTATCCAATCATTCAATTCCTCTGGAGAGGGACCTGCTGAACTCTCTGTCACTGAAATAACATTCTGCCCTATTCTCCTTGGATCTATTTGTGTACTTCTTCTAGGGGTTTCTGTTATCATCTCACAAATCGGAAGATCTAACAAAGTAGTATTAGTGTCAGCCTGTCCATCCTCATTCACCATCGTCACCATTCCACTCCTGTCGCTACTTCTTGGAACTGTCAATGTATGAACTTTTGATACATTCTGTTTTTCCCCATACAATGGAACTACGGGACCAATTGTTACCGGTACCATCAATGCTTCTGCATGTAGACTTAACTGGTTTATTTTCTGGATCTGTTCTACTCTTGCCTTATTTAATAAGTCAAATTCTTTTTCTCGTACTACCCTAGCTATTTCCGTAACCCGTGGGGTTAAAGGAGTTTCCATTTGTGGTGCACTTGGAGTCAACTCTTCTGAATTTTCTTGGTATGGCGGAGGTCTTTAGGTCATAATATCCTCCAACAACTCATCATCAGAATTTTTTAGATCATCTCTTAAGCTTGAAGTTTCTATATTTTTCTTTTTCTCTTTACATTTGCCTCCTGTCTGATATTCAGCAACTAAAACTGGGTACAAACCTTCGGTTACCACATCTCTTCTCCATCTTTTCATTGTATCCTCTCTTCTCTCAAAAGGGTACCTAGGCCCAAAACCTCTGTATCTCCTACCACCTCGATATCTCTCCCTTTCATATGCTTCTACCTCCCATTCCTCTAACGCTTCATACTGTGTAGGTCTGGGATTTGGCTCTAATGAACTCATTCGATTTCTCAAATTCTGCAAAATCCTCATATTAAACGAACCATGCTGTGGGAAAGCTATAACCCCATCATCCTTTGTATATTCCACCCAATTCTCTAACCAAGTACACATATGGTATCCTCGCTCCAACATCATATAAGCAGCTGGCGTTCAAGGGGTGGTGGAACAAGAACTCCCTCTCTAGTCACTATTGGTTTATCTTTCTTAAAGAAATTCTTTATTTTCTTTAACAACTTCATTTTTCGGACTCTTTACGCAAATGTACCTCAACAAAATGCACAAAGAAAACCTTTCCGTATTCTAACTATTCTATTTGTCAGATCTCGTCCTATACCAGCGCGACTCACACCAACCGTCCAATCACGGCTCTCTACATGTCTACTATTTCAACCAATACCAGCGCGGCTCACACCAACCGGCCAATCAGAGCTTACTTCACGCTCACTGTCTGACCAATGCCAGCGCGGCCTTTTTGTGACGTCAGTATTACTCCTTCTACTGACCCTCCCTTTACAAAATAATACGGAAATGTATCTCTAACTCTTCTTAATCAAATTTTTTATTAGTAACAACATAAAACAATGCTACCTTGTCTGTTCCTCTAAATAAAGAGATAGTTCTTCACTTCAAACGAGAAATTTCTTTACTTCAAGTAAAACAACGACCAGCGCTATTTTACACCCAAACTAGCTACAGGTGGACTTGGTACTCCTCTAGGGATAAGGCCAAAGTTTCGCAAGAGGACTTTTTGGTGTAAAAGAGGTCTTGGTACTGCCTTGGGGATAAGGCCAGAGTTCCAGAAGTGGACCCTTCACTATTTCAGACACTCTACTCACATACGAAATTGTCCCTAAATATAACACCTACAGCCTTCCGCCGTACAGTATTATAACAATAGACAAAGTACTTCTGCAGTGTGATTTCTTTATCCACACTCTTCTTCTGCCTACTTCAGGCTAAATTCCTCAGGTAACTCCGTACCTGTACTTCTAGACAACATAGAACAAGACACTAACTTTTCATGTTATGGACATATAATCAATAATTATTACCAAACTAATCAATAATTAACCATCCTCTGCTACCAAAAAACTGATCCAGCGCAACACTTAATAAGGGATCGATACTCATCAATAATTCATACAATGGCCCATACACATTCACCCAAGTCCCTGATGTGCTGGGGGTCAAGTTTTAATGACATGAAATTCAGTTCTTTCACAGATTCATGTTTGACAAGTCTAAATACATAACTAGACCTGTATATCAACTCTTTTTCCTCTCGGTCGATAGACCAATTAGTTGAGTAGTTGATGGTAATAATAGAACTAACTTACTATCTAATCAGCTAAATATTCACAGACTCTCGGTAAATTTAATAAAGGTTTATCTCAAATAATAATAATAAGTGGTTAATGCTCATCGCATACGGTTACAATGCAAACAAAGAATCTCACATAAGGAGAGCAAATCAATCAATAATGCAAATCAGTGTCAGACCTCATCAACAATTAACAATATGCATATGAGGGAGTGGATAGATGAAGAGACATAAGTTTCAGCAAAATAATGCGAAACAATATACATATGACGGAGTGGATAGATGAAGAGACATAAGTTTCAGAGACAAAAATACATTTGCAATTAATTTATGCAAATTACGAGTCAGAAAGATAATACAAACCCAAAGGATCTGTGAAATACCACCCCCTTGGCCAAGGGGACAGTGGGGGTTCCCTGAACTAGAGCCAGGGAACAAAGATTTCAGAGACAGGAACGGAACAGGGACAGGAACAGCTAGGCCTCTCTGCAAACCGACGATCAGCGACACATCACCCCTCTCGATAAGCTAGGAACCACGAGCGCATGCACCTTCTCTCCCTCCTAAAACTAAACCACACCCCCAAAGGCACCCCAGTTATACCTTAAAACCTACATGTCTGTCCCACATCAGTTGAAACATTTCACGAAACTTGACAGTTTATTGGTGGACTTTGGAGGTGGTCTGTCACACCACTGTGATTTCATTCATTAATTGTTCATGAACATAATTCTACATCCTTTCCCATTACCTAATAACTGACTTGTTCACACAATTTATTATATGATACATTTCAACAATTTTGCACATCTTTTTCAACAATGTCCGCAGAAGCAGCCTTTAGTCCCACGGTCAGTCACATCCTTTTGGCAGACGAACAATGTATTCATTGCTGGGTATCCTTGAACTACTTGTCCCTTCTTTACAGCACTCAGCACTTCTGGCTTCTCTGTCATGACATTTTTGCTCTCACTCCAGCCCCTCCTCTATCCGGCTAACTTAAGAATAATGGAGGCCCATTTCAGTTCACTATGGCAAATAGAACATAAACATTCATTAATTACATGGAAATGCACTTTTCACTGTTTCCACCCACCTTTGCACTATCCCCTGTTACATGTTTTCCTAGCAAAAGCTTAAGGCAAAAGCGGCATTATTCATTATTTTTAAAGCAAGATGCAAGATGCGAAATATAAAATGCAGCTTAAACATGCATTAATTCGGTTTCTTTCTAAACGCATTGTAGTATCTTTCATGCATTCGTTTACATTAGTGCACACATGCGCAAAGCGATTTCCCTCGTGTTCATGTAATGTGTATGTTAAACTGTCACTGCACACTGTTAGTACGTATTATGGGGGTGTTAATTTGAGCAGGTTTCATTTTTCGAAATCCTGCTCCATCAGTACCATTTACATGGGACTGATCTGTGGCCAAAGAGTGCCAGTTGGGTTTTGTCTTAATGCAGTTTTAGAGAAACAACATAGGCCCTGGGTACCTGTTTGGAAGGAACCCAGGACACACTCAGTCAAAGTACATCAGCAGTTTGGCAAAAAGGGAGGGCAACCATGCAAAAAGAGAGCACTTTCTTACAGTTCCAAGTCTATTACCTCAGGGACAAAGAGTCGCTTTGTGCTGGTGGGCAAAGTCCTGTTGGCAACATGGGTCTCCTCTTGGTCCTTCTTTGAAGTAAGTTGTTCAGATCTGAGGTTCTGGTGTCAGGGGGGTCTCTTAAATCCTAGATTTAGGGGTGTGGGAGCTAGTTGCCAATGGGCTGATAGTCTGTGCAGCTAATCTGCCCCTGAGAAGACCACATCTGGTAGTGTAGGTCCCCTTTTCTGCCCAGAACCCACTATTTCTGCCTTCCTAAAGATGGCAGGATTACATTTTAGGTGTAAAGACCAGGCTGCACACCCTAGGGTTGTGGACAACCTTCCTTGGGGTGGTGGTGACAAGCTGACTAAGACTGTTCAGAGACCACACCAGTGTTTGGTAAGTTTTCAGGGGGCATCTCTAAGGTGGCCTCTGTGTGCATTTATTCATAAATCCCACACTGGCGTCAGTGTGGATTTATTAAGATGAACCAACCATCCCTGGATTCAGTGAAGCCATCATGGTGTTTGGGAACCCATAATGATGGGTGTCCAGCCCATGTACTCTATATGGCTTCCCTATGCACTTACAATATCCAAGAATCGACTTAGGTATTGTAGGGTCATATCTGCTCAGGCACATATAACAACACAAGTGATATAGTGCACCCTGCCTTAGGGCAGTAAGGGCCTGCAGTAGGGGTGACTTACCTATACCTCATGCAGTGTCTGTGTGCATGGCACACAGGGATGAGTGCTATATCAACTCTTTAGTTTTATCTGCACCAACAATTCGTGGTGCAGCCCTAGTTGACCCTCTTCAGTCCCAATGCCCTAGGTACCAGGGGTATCATTTACTAGTGACTTATAGGGGTTGCTGAAGTTGTGCCAATCGTGGCACAGTTTTGGGAAAGAACTCTGGCACTGGGAACCTGGTTAGCAGGGACCCAGTGCACTTTCATTCAAAATCACATCATGTTCTAAGCAAAAAGTGGGGGCTTAACATGTCAATTGAGACCCTTTCCTACATAACCCCCCCAATGAAAGAGGATGAAACTAACCTTTCCCTAGAGAGTCTTCATCATTTAAGTTGAAGAACTTGGAAAGGCCATCTGCATTGGCATGGTCAGTCCCAGGTCTGTGTTCCACTGTAAAGTCCATTCCATGTAGTGATATGGACCACCTTAACAAATTGGGATTTTCACCTTTCATTTGCATGAGCCATCTGAGAGGCCTGTGATCAGTTTGAACTAGGAAGTGAGAACCAAACAAGCATGATCTCAGCTTCTTCAGGGACCAACCCACACGAAAGGCTTCCCTCTCAATGGCACTTCCTGTTGCTCTCTGGGGAGTAACCTCCTGCTAATGAAAGCAACAGGTTGGTCATGGCATCATTATTGGTCTGGGATAGGACCACTCCTATCCCATGTTCAGAGCATCTGTCTGCACTATGAACTACTTTGTATAATCTGGAGCTTTCAGAATGGGTGCTGAGCACATTGCTTCTTTCAGGGTGTCAAAAGCTTTTTGACAGCTCACTGTCCAGTTAACCTTCTTAGGCATCTCTATGGAGGTCTGTTCTGTGGGGCGCGGCATATGGACCTATATCCTTGCACAAAACTCCTGTAGTACGCAGTCGAGCCAAGGAAGGCCCTGACTTAGGTCTGTACATATGAAGAATGGTCCCAGTATACGAATTAATGTACATTAAAAGAACCAATGAGTTATATACAATTAGACACAGAATCTTAGTATTCTTGATGAACAGTGTTATTTAATCACACTGAACAACCAGTATTTTATAACATTCGTTAACACAGTTTTTAAAGCAGTGCCCCAGGAGGGAGGGGTGAGGGTATAGTGAATGAATTGAGGATAAGGGAGTGAGTAAAACGGTGTACGTTTCACAAAATCAATTATTCCTCAGGGAGGGGCTCATCCAAGAGCCAAGTAAATCACATTAGATCCATATATTAAATAGCCATATTTGCAGACAAAGAGCACAGTGATGAATCGCTGTTGGTCAAACTGGCCAACGTGGTAGATGTCGACGTTTCGACCCCTGGAAAGTAGTAGGTAAGTATATCCCTTACGTTGGGGTCTTCCTCAGGACAGGAGTGTAGGGAGGGGGGAGTGGGGGCGAATTACCTGGAGATAGATTAAAAAGAAAACCTTAAAAAATGGAAGTTCCCATAAAGGGAGTGGATTAAAATGACAAAACTTGAGTCTCAAAGATTAACCATCAATAGCCCAAAAGATGGGCCTGAAGAGAAACAGGGCGCGTAGGCTCCAAACTGGTAAGAGCGAGCAAAAACACCTGCAAATATAATAAGCAGGTTCAGAATACAGCACAGGGTCCGCCTAAGTAGGAAAAGAAATTAAATTAAAATGAATTAATCAAGCCTGTCCGGTCCACTTACTTGTGAAGGTGCTGATTCATGAGTGAGTGAAGAGAAAGGGGCCAGCCAGGGTTAATCTGCTGGGCCTTGGAAGTGAATTGACACAGTCACACCATCGGGCAGAAAATGCTCCGTGTACAATCGTTTCTAAAAGGGAAATAGAGTGTGAATTCGGTCACAAGCTCCAACTCCAAACAAAGAAAAAAAGTATATCTGAATACACCTTAGTAATGAAGGACCGCATCTTAAAAAAGGCGTATACCATTAAAGGCCTGATTTACTAAAGAAATAAGCCGGGACAAAGTCAAAGAGCCTGCAATTACATGGCTATAAATCACACGAGTCGACTACGTGTTCCGAAAGTTAAGGGGCCTGTGAAATATCAAAGCGCGAAGAGCAGAGATGCAGCATACTTGGCAAAGGCTTACCGTAAGTCAAAGAAACGTCTCAGTCAGTGAAAGGGAAGCTGAGAAATGAATCCTGCCTTTAAATAGGCCGAACGAAAGTCAGTCAATCGCCCGGGCGTACGTGCCAAAGTGCATGGGCTGCTTTGACATGACAAAGCAAGAGAAGACAGACTGAAAGGATGGTGCGCCCGTTAAGGAGCTGCTGGGCACCCAATCATAGTATGGGAGACATGCATGCAGGAGAAAGGTGCACAATGTGTATCACCGGATTGTTTTGGTGGAATGTTTTAATGTGTGTTAAACCTAGACATGTGATGACAAACTCATTAATGCACTCGTAATTGCCGTGTTATTGACACATAACAACATAGTTCCTATACATAGTGCATACACTCATATTAGGACATTATTGTACACAATGATATACTGGGGGAGAGAAAAGAGACAAATTCGAAATGCAAAACATGTTACTCAATAAACAGTGGGCGGTGGAAAAATACATGCCAGAAGTAAATGATTGCATCTACTACTCTCGTTTTCAAAACTAAGTGAAACAAAACATGAGTACAGACACATATGTTGGATACAGTATTCGTGTCTAGGTTAGGAGCCATTTTCCGGTGCTGGTCACATTGTACTATAGTGATACCTCTTATCAAGACACTTAGCTTCGTAGGAAGACACTATGAAATATTACAATATAGACCATAAAGCGTGGACGTTATGAATCAAATAAAGAAATGGGGTACAAACTCGTGAAGCAGTTGAGTTCACAGTTAGGACTTCTAAAAGTTTAGGTATATTGTTTAGAGAGAGACAGAGTTACGTTGGGAGAGTGTTGTTCTCACTGGGGCTCGTCCAACTATGGAAGCTACATACTGAAGATTGCTACACAGCAATCTTGTAGATGGACAACGAGTATTTGTTCCGTTGGGGTCCCTGGGAGGTAGTCAGTTCAATGGTCCACAAGGTCCGCCTCATGTGAGACTTGATAGTTGGGCATGACTTATCTCGGATTCATTCAACCCGTTCTGTATGGAATCCAGGAGGGACATCCATTTACATTCCCTCAGGTCCAGGATCATCCCAATGTTGCCTCCCCTGGGGCCAAGGGAGGATTTCTCTAGAACAACCCATTTTAGTTCATCTGGGCCGTGGTCTGCAGTTCTGAAGTGTTCAACCAATGGTGCACCCTGGACCCCACATCTAATGCGGCTACAATGTTGTAGGATCCGGGCCTTGACTTTCTGCTGCGTTTGGCCAACATATATCAGGTCACATGGACACACGATACCATAAATTACATTTGTCGAGTTGCAGTTAGTGAATGACTTTAAAGTGATCACATGATGTTTATATGTGAATTCTTTTGTTTGAATTGTTGTTTGGCATGCCTTACATTGTCCACATTTGAAGTGTCCAAGTATCGGTGGTAAATTCCACATTGATTGAATTGATGGTTGCTCAGTAGTTTCTAGGAAAGAATGTACAATGTGGTCCTTGACACTTTTGGCTTTCTTGTAGGAGTGCATCGGAAGATTGGTTTGTTCTATGTCATCTGATATCAGACCCCAGTATCCGTTGATCACCTTTTTGATGGCATGACTTTGGGTTGAAAATGTGGTGACACATATCATCCTCTGCAGGATTTCTTCTGTGTGATCCTTGGGTGTCAGAAGGTTCTCACGAGGGCTGAACCAAGCCCTTTTCTGCGCTCTTCTTATCAACCTCTTGGGGTAGCCTCTTTCCATCAATCTTCGGCTGAGATCACCAGATTGAGTGATGTAATCAGTTTTTTTAGAACAGTTCCTGCGGATACGCAGGAACTGTCCAAACGGTAGATTGTCTCTAAGTCCTCTCGGGTGGTAGCTGTTATACCTTAAAAGGGAGTTTCTCTCAGCCGGCTTCCGATATAAAGTTGTGTATAGGTGATCATTATCACACTTGATTGTGATGTCCAAAAAGTCAATTGTATTTGAATTAGAATTCATGGTCAATTGAATGTCTGTGCTCCTCCCATTCAGCCAGGAATGGAAGTTGGCCAGATCCACAGAGTCGCTGGTCCAGATCATCAATATATCGTCTATATAGCGTCTCCAGAGGGACACCTTCGTGATGTAGGGGTTGGTCTCATTGGATACAAAGGATCTTTCGAAATGGTCCATATAAATAATGGCCAAATCTGGAGCAAAAGCAGCCCCCATCGCTACTCCTTTGGTTTGGAAATAGAAATGTCCATCAAAAAAGAAAAAGTTACGCATCATTGCTAAGCGTAGCAGATCAATGATGAATTCGATGGGAACTCCCATGGGTGCCGGTCGTCGGTCCAATGTCTCTCTCATGATATCCAGAGCAGCTTGCTGTGGTATGCTAGTATATAGTGATACAATATCACATGTAACCAAAAGTTGGGTACAGGGACTGAAAGGGCGCTGATCAATCAGATTTATAGTTTGCATTGTGTCTCTCAAGTAGGACTGGGTTGACTCTGCTATAGGTTTGAGGAAGTGGTCGATGTATTTACACAATGGTTCCAACATGGATCCACATCCCGACACTATCGGACGTCCCGGTGGCTTAAGCGGGTCTTTATGGATCTTCGGCAAAGTATATAAGGTGGGGAGTCGAGGATGTTTCTGATTGAGGTACTGGAATTCGTGATTAGACAGAAATCCTTGTTCAAGGCCTTACGAGGTAAGGGTGAGTATATCCTCTGCCAGTTCCTTTGAGGGGTCTGATCTTATCTTCTTATAGCTCATCCCATCCTGTAACTGGTTCAGAATCTCTGTTTTGTAATTTGTGACATCCTGTACGACGATTGCACCCCCCTTGTCCGCGGGTTTAATCACTATGTCTTTGTTGTTCTTCAAGGAGACAAGAGCATCTTTTTCAATTTGCGTGATGTTGTACTTGATGTGCTTGTATCCCTTTAGTATCTTGGTTACATCCCTCATGACAATGCTCTCATAGGCTAAAATCTTGTTGGTCATTTTATGGCCTGGAGGGACAAAGGTGGAAGGGATCCATAGTCCTGTCTGCGAAACCGCTGGCTTAGGTCTGGGCTGTTGGAGCTACCCAGTCCAGAATTGACCAGTTCTTAGATTGTAAGGGCGGTACTTGGCCTCCACCTACAGGGTAGCCCAAGTACACAACTGTTCCTTGCCCTATCTGGCACTTGCTTTAGGTGATAGTGAGGCCTGCACTTCTCAGAGTCCCAAGGACCTTTCTAAGGTGGATCAGGTGATCCTGCCAGGTGGGGCTAAAGACATCAAGATAAGCTGCACTAAAGGAATGCAAACCAACAAGGACTTTATTCACCAACCTTTGGAAGGTGGGAGGGACATTCTTTAATCCAAAGGGCATAACAGTAAACTAGTAATGCAATTCTGGGATTGAGAATGCTGACTTTTCTTTTGCTCTAGGGTATCTGCCAGTACCCTGAGGTGAGATCAAAAGTACTGAGAAATTTGGCTTCCCCTAACCTGCTGATCAGTTCATCAGTGCTAGGAATTGGGTGTACATCCATTTTGGTAACTGCATTGAGGCCCCTATAATCCACACAAAACCTCATCTCTTTTTTTCCGCCCTGGGTGTGAGGTTTGGGGAATAAAACAGCCGGGCTGGCCCAGGGGCTCTCAGATGGCTCAATGACTCCCAATTCCAGCATCTTGCTTACTTTAGCTTTGATGTTCTCCTTAACATGATCAGACTGCCTGTAGATTTTGTTTTTGACAGGCAGGCTATTCCCAATGTCCACATCATGCGTATACTAGTAAGTCTGACCAGGGGTCAAGGAGAAGAGCTCATCATACTGATTTAGGACTTGCCTGCAATCCAGTTATTTGGCAGTGATGGTGTCTGACAAGACCACTCCATCAACTGACCCATCTTTAGGGTTAGTTTGAGAGGAAGTCTGGGAGAGGTTCACTCTCTGTTTCCTGATCCTCATCTGCGACCATCAGCATGGTCACTTCAGCCCTGTTGTGCTAGGATTTAAGGCGTTTTACATGGATGACCATCTTGGGGTTCCAGCAAGTGCCAAGGTCTACCAGATAAGTGACCTCCCCTTTTCTCTCAAGGATAGGGTAGGGCCCAGTCCATTAGTCCTGGAGGACCCTAGGAGCCACAGGCTCCAAAACCTACACCTTCTGCCCTGCTTAGAACTCCACAATGGTAGCCTTTTGATCATACCAGAGCTTCTGGAGCTCTTGGCTGACCTCAAGTTTTTTGTTGGCCTTTTCCATGTACTCAGCCGTTCTGGAACGAAGGCCAAGCACTTAGTCCACAATATCTTGTTTAGAATCTTTGAGAGGCTTCTCCCATCCTTTCTTTCATAATGACACAATGGTCCCCTTACAGGATGACCAAACTGAATTTCAAAGGGAGAAAACCCTACTCCCTTCTGTGTCACCTCTTTATAGCCGAAAAGCAGGCATGGCAGTAAGACATCCCATCTCCTTCTGAGTTTTTCAGGGAGTCCACCAATCATACCTATCAATGGCTTGTTGAACATTTCAACAAGTCCATTGGTCTGCGGATGATATGGAGTAGTGAACCTGTAGGTCACTCCACACTCATCCCATATGTTTCTTAGGTAAGCAGAGATAAAGTTTGTATCTTTGTCTCATACCACCTCCTTATGAATCTCCCACCCTGGTAAAGATACCAAGGAGAGCAATCACCACTGCAGGGGCAGTGGTAGTTCTATGGGGAATCACCTCAGGATTCCTGGTAGCATGATCCTCTAATACCAGTATGAATTTGTTTTCTGATGCGGTTTGAGGGTCAAGGGGGCCAACATTGTAAATCCCTACCCTTTCAAAGTTAACCCCAACAACTCTAAGTGGAATTATGGGGGCCTTCAGGTGGACACCTGTCTTACCACTGCCTTGATGGGAGGCACAGGAGTTACAAAACTCCTTCACCTTCTGGGACACACCTGGCCAGTAGAAGTGGTTCACCAACATACTCCATGTTTTGGTCTGGCCAAGATGCCCAGCTAGGGGGATGTCATGGGCCAATTTGAGGAGAAACTCTCTAAACTGCTGAGGCACTACCACTTTCCTAGTGGCACCATGTTCGGGGTCTATGGCCTCAGTGTAAAGGAGACCCTCCTCCCAATAGGTCCCATGAGAGCCACTGACATCTTCCTTTTCCTGATCAGCAGCTTGCTGTCTCAGGCCTTCAAGAGTGGGACAGGTTCTCGGCCCTTGGCACAGATCTTCCAGAGGTTCCCCCTTGGCCCAAGAGCTCTGCTGTGTAAGGCCCAAACTCCTTGGGCTCAGTTCCCTCTGGGACTGACAGGTCTTCTCCCTGGGGAAAGGGGGACCTGGTCTGAGGTTTATTGGAAGGCTGGTTTCCTAGTCATTTTTCCTTTTCTCTTGGAAGGATGGACAATCATTTCAGGCTTCAACATTTCTTTTTCACCCTGGGTTCTACTCTGTGCTCTTGTTTTACACACACCCTCTCTGAAAAACCCAGCATGGCTTCATGGGTTTTTTCTTTCAACCTCAGCCCTGTACAGGAATTACAGAAGATACCACCATCCTTTTGTGACCAGTAACTCCTCCCTATTCTAAGGACACCAATGCCATAGGATTTACCTTAGCCTGATTATTAGCAATGAGGACTGTATAGATCTCTCCAGGCACATACTAGTTTGGGGACACCAGTTACTCAGTCACCATGGTGACACTGGCACCAGTATCTCTCAGAGCTTCAACTCTGACCCCATTAAAATGTTGCTGTTGTCTGTATTTTTCCAGATTACTGGGCCAGGCACCAGGGTAACTATGTCCACCCCACCCTCTGTGACTAGAGTTGCCTCAGTGAGCTCCTTGACATGGTCAGGGCCCACCTGTGATTCCACCTGGAGACTTACCACTGAATTTCCTGCAGGCGCACTAGAGGCATTATTTTTGTTTTTGCAGCTAAGTTCTCCAGTTCGGTGTCCAAGAGCCTGACAGTCAAGACACCAAACCTTTTTGGGATCCCAGTTCTTACTCTGGTACCCTCCCTTAGACAGTGAAGAGTTTTGAGGCCCACCCACCTGAACAGGTTTTTGGGGACCTTTAGAAGAAGCTTTGTTTTGTGCTTTTTGGTCACCATCTTTCACTTGGGGGGAGGGGGTCTTTTTGGCCTCTTTCTTTTGGTCACCCCCACCTGTGGAGGTTTTGGTCACCCTTGTTTTGACCCAGTGGTCTGCCTTCTTCCCCAACTCTTGAGGAGAAAGTGGTCCTAGATCTACCAGGAACTGATGTAGTTTCTCTCAATAACTATTACTCAACAGATGATCTCTCACGATTAAATTGTAAAGCCAATCATAGTCATGCACATTGTTACCTTTCAACCAGCCACCTAATATCTTAACTGAAAAGTCTACAAAATCAACCCAGGACAGACTCTGGGTTTTTCGAGTCTCCCTAAATTTGTTTCTATATTCGTCAGTGGTGAGTCCAAAGCCCTCAATCACGGTACATTTCATGAGGTCATAAGATTCAGCATCTGTCTCATTCAATGTCAGGAGCCTATCCCTGCATTTACCTGAGAACAGTTACCACAAGAGAGAGCCCCAATACTTCTTGGCTACCTTTCTACTGATACAAGCTCTCTCAAAAGCAGTAAACCACTTGGTGATATCATCACCATCTAAATATTTTGGGCAATCTCTTTGGGGATTTTAGGGTCAAAGATTTCCTCCCTTTCCCTAGTTATAAAATTGCTGCCACCAAAGATGGGTCCTAGGCCCAACTCTTTTCTCTATTTCCATGTCCAGGAGTTGAGCTACTGTAACTGCCCTCCTGGCCAAGCTTTCTAGAGCAAGCTCCTCCTCTGAGGGAGCATCTTCTGAGACAAGGGTCTCTACCACCTCCTCAGCAGCATCCTCTCCTGTTGGATCCTTATGGGACTCATTTTCATCCACTAAAGGATCTCGCTATTACTTTGAAAACAGCCTTATAAGCTTTGCAATGATAGCATGAGCATCAGTTTTAATACCATACCCTTAACAGAGAGCCCTAACATGGAGTATGACATCTCCATGTAAGATGTCAGGCAGAGCTCCTGAGCCTGCCCCAGTGGGTTATCCATTCTTGCACTAAAGTTGGGACCTTTTTGGAAAGTTAAAAAGCTTAACACTCTTTTGTCCTAACTAAAGTAAGTTTTTGAATTCTAACAACTGGTTTCAGGAACTCAACCAAGGCCCTAGCAGTTAATTTTAGAATTTTGAAAAAAACAGACCAAATGAAAAATGCAACTAGCTAAAGGCAATTTTTGGACTTATTCCTGTGGTCACTTATTGAGAAATTGGTATCAGCAAACGCAAAGTTGTAAACCCCACCGCTGAACCACCAATGTAGGAAGCTGGCTGGCTATATAGTGTGCTAAAATGAAGCACACTGTGCAGAGAGTCCAGTGAGAACCAGACTGGTAAACAGAGGCAAGAGTAGATAATACTATCACTCTATTTGTGGTAGTGTGGGCAAGCAGTTAGGCTTATCAGAGGGTAGTTCTAAGCATGTGTTGCACTCACAGAGGCAATAAATGAGACACACAGTCAAGAATAAACCCGAGACCAATTTGCAAAAATAATACTTATTTGTATATAATATTTCAGGCCAATAACTTCGCTCACAGGTAAGTACTTAATTTCTTAGGCTTTATCAAAGTTAAAATAATATTTCACTATTGTGCTCAGTTACGCACAATGATTTACTATGGGAGAAAATTCAAAAAGGCATATAGAATCATACAGTCGGTTCTAGGGGTTCACCTTCGAGGTTTAGGGTAGCAGCAGGCCTAGGTCTAATGTTCCACCAGCGGATTGTTGGGAGCTTCCCAGATTCGGTCGGGAGTAGGGCACTTAAAGGCATCGGTAGCCGGTGTGCTATGAAGAATAGGGGCCACTCAAAAACAGGTTGCACATGGGTACTTACTGACAGGTAGTTCCGGGGGACCCCAAATGAGGGATCAGGCCACATAGGCTTCAGGAGCCCAGCTGGTTTGACAATACCCAGGCCAGGCAGGCTGGGTGAAGAGCAGGTAGGTCAGTCGGGCTCTGTGCGTTAAGATGGTCTCCACGGTCAGGGGCAAGCAGGTTACAGGGATGATTTCCAGACAGCTGGACCACTTACCGAGTGGGTCTCAGGTGTTCCAATGTCCCTCAATGGGTGCTTGCTTCCTGGGCAGTTGGAGTCTGGATTAGACTCTTCATATTGGTGTTGGTTGCGGGGTGTCCGATACCCTGGGTATTGGTATGTCACGGCTCCAGTAGGTCGTGGTGTCTTCACACTCAGTGGGGAGATGGATCTTACACTCTGGAGCTGGTGTACTGTTGTGTGGTTCTTAAAAATATATAGGATCTGCACGTTTGTTGGACAACATAAACTAAAGGCTTGGTGCCAAGACTGGTTCCAGGCACCCCCGCAGGATATGTCAGCCAATGGACCAGCTAGGTCACAGTGCCACCACAAGCCCCCTAACCTTACCAAAGAGCGCATAGTTTCTGGCAACCATCGAACATGACAACAATTGACCCTTCAGGGATCGTGGAAACAGTACAGTACTTTTTGCTTAGTCAATCATGCTCACTTAGTCTCAGATTGATACACAGAATAAATGTTGGGGACGTTTTCAATAAGCATTTATTGAACCAACACCATTCTAGTATGAAACATATGTGCTGCAACAATCAATAGACAGAAGCAAACGCAAGAGATTTCCAGCAACAAAAGAGTGAACAGTAGATACATTTCCACCATGGTGCTAAAGCAATGAATATATGCAGGCATATATAAAAACAGTAATCTTTGCGTACTCATACGATGCAGACCCTACCTAAGTGTACTTAAGTGTACCTAGCATATATGTGGGTGTGAAGCCAAGAATCTCCTCGGAGAGAGCCAACCCCATTACCTGATGGAAGAGAATGAAGGACCCGTCTTGGTCACAAGTTGGACACCCTGCAAGGGATGTCAGACCGCTGCGTGTTGAAGCCTCAGCGTGCAGGGATCTCCGTATCAGTGTCAGCATAGAAGCGTCTCCTCTCACTACCTAGTGAAGGTGAGGCTCTTTTATATCAAAAGGGTAGCCCTGGGGGATCTACCTAGATCGATATGTTTATGATTGTGATTAAGTAAATTAACCTAAATCAATAATTGTAATTATACAAAGTAGCCCTGGCACCCGAGGATAAAGATAGCAATGACTTTTGTACAGAGTATGTTAATCCTGTTATGTACGTCATGTGCAAGGGATTAAGATAAGATTCTAAGAATCCTCATGCATAATAAATGAGGCTGGTTTCAAGGAACCCAATTGACATTTATTCAGCACATAACTGGGTAAAAGGTCATTGCTAGAACCGTTATGCTTAGCAAGGTAGGGAGGGATTGGTGTCCAGACTGATTCCAGACACCCCCAAATGATACGTTAGCCTTTAGACAAGCTAGCTCACAGTGTCACGATAATCCCCTTAACCTTACCAAGGAGAGAATAGTTTCTGGCAGCTATCAAACATGACAACCCTTGATCCTTCAGGGATCGTGAAAACAGTACAGTACTTTTCGCTCAGTCACTCGTGCTCACTTAGTCTCAGTAAGATGCACAGAATAAACGATGGGGACGTTTTCAATAAGCATTTATTGAACTATTGTCATTCTAGAATAAAACATGTTTGCAACAACATTCATTAGACAGAAACAGATCTATAAGATTACAAGCACCAACAGAGTAAATAAAAGGTAGAATTTTACCATGGTGCTTAAACAGTGAATATATGCAGGCATATAGATACATGACAGTAATCATGCATACTCCTACTACGTGGACCCAATCTAACTGTACCTAAGTGTACCTCGCATGTATGTGGGTGTAAAGCCAATAATCTCCTAGGAAAGAGCCAACCCCATTCTCTGATGGGAGAGAACACAGGACCTCGTCTTGGTCTTGAGTTGGACACCCCTCAAGGGATGTCAGACCACTGTGTGCTGGGGTTTCTGCATGCAGGGACTTCAATGTCTCGTGTCAGCATGGAAGCTTCTCCTCTGGTTGCCCGGTGAAGATGAGGCACTTTTTTACACAAAAGGTACCCTCAGGGGTCCTACCTTGATGTGTAATGGTACTGTGGGCCTGTCGTCCACCGATGACGATAGCAGTGACTTTTGCACAGAGTTAATATGCAGAAGATGGTAATCCTGCTGTGCATGTCCAAGGCAGGGGATTAAGATATGATACTAAGAATCCTCATGCATAATAAATGAGGTTAGTCTTCTAAGAAAACCACACAACATTTATGCGACACGTACCTAGGTAATAGGTCAGCGCCAGAGCCGTTATGTAGAGCAAGGTAGGACAAATATAGGTAAAAAGTCGTGCAGCTACCTAGGCCTATATTTGTGTACATTGGGGCTCATAACACCCACTCCTTATCCGAAGGACAATAAGATTAACTAATGCTAAAATATGCCTGTCGTAAAAAGCATAAAAACTTTGGTATAAAACAAGTGTAACAAAATCTAAAAACATGGTATATGTGGAAAATGATGTTAAAAGTTGAAAGGCTCTATAAGTCCTCTAAATAGTCAATATACTGTTAGACCAACTGAGCACATCAAAAGCCATGGTGCCCAGTGAGAGCAGAAGAGAAAAATAAAACAAAACAATGTTTTCGAATTCCAATTTGGTTTGTTTTGGAAAAAGGCTGAATTGTTCCCATCACACTGAGAGACAAATGTTTATGTTTCCTGTGTGGGAGACGCAACATCACTGTTGCTTGCATTCGCAGATGACAGTCCCTGTAACACCTCTTGTATCAGGTCAGGGGAGCAAAGGTGATCATCTTCAGTTCCCGCAGCAGCTGCCGAGGAAACACTTGAAGCCTGTGTTCTGGTTGTAGTGCGGGTGTCTGTTCCGACAGGAGCTGAAGCATCCCGTGGAGGCTCTAGGAATGCCGTCATCAACATTGAAATACGCTGAGGACACTAAAACATGTGGGCCTTTAAAGGGTCCATTAGTACATCAACGTCCGGTGGCGAAACTGATGGAAGTGTCAGATATATGTCCGACACGCATTCATATCCGCAGAATAGGCAGCGGAGCACAAGCAGGATGCAGTCGACCCAGACTGATCTGAATGAAAGGAACCAATGCTCACTTAGCTCCCAAAGCCGAGGTGCACCCAGATGGAGTACCATGCGTTCACAGCAACGTCGCACCAGGTGTGCTTTTCCATTTCTTTGGAAACTGTGCCATCCATTGCGTAGGAGGAAAATTAAAACAAGGATACCCTCCACAAGTAGTAGGACCAGCGGAAGCCCTCCAAAAACGCATCCCAATATGGAGTGTATAAATGATGGAATAACTCTGAAGATTGTCTGAAGGATGTTCAACAGTCCAGAACCTATACGTTTAAATAGGTGCACAATCCCCCTCGTATCAGACATGTTAAAGATACGATTAACCATTTCCCCGAAAGGGAACAGGGAGTTCGTACTGACTAGTGCCTGTATCTCAGATGAAGACCATTCAACCTGGAGATCAAACGTCTCTCGGGCTGAGGTTAAGGCCACATCTTTCTGAAAAAGCATAGCTTTCAGTCTGCTCAGAGAATCAAACCGTATAAAGGAAACATTCAATGAAGGCCATAGCATTGCCTCCCTAACTGTGTGGGCCGGTGAAAACAATACTTGCATACAACAAGTAACCCTGGAACTCACCGTGACCAGATATGTGATGCCCGATACCATCCCACAAAAACCTTGATTATTCAGCATCAAATTGCTCCCATTCAAGAGCATCTGGAACACCAGATGAATCATGGCAGCTGGGGAACTCTTCAAGTAACAGGACAAGTTTGCACCGAAGCATTACAGGCCCGTGAAGCGAAATGTCCTTGCAAACTAAGGATTCACTTAAAGCATTTTCACAGTTTGAACCGCTGAGAAAAACTTCAGTGTCCCCGTTCCTACATCTAAATCTGTAGGGCAATTCTCAGTACTCGTGTATCTACCCTTCTCCTAGCGCTTCAAATCTGCCTACTTGATGGTATTTGAGACAGTATTGAAATTGGAATGTCGTGACTGGCAGTGTAATATAGACATGGAATAACCATTCTGTGGAAGGTGATTCAGCCACAGTGAAAGGTAATTGGTCCAATTTTTCAATGTGCAACATGGTAAATTTTGCATCTTGCATGCCATAACCATCTGTCTTTCCGTTAGATTGTATACAGAGAACAGTGTTGTGCTGTTGATGTAACACCAGGGCAAGTGGCCAGAACGAAATGATTGTAGCATCCAGCTTAATAATATAATGGACCACAATTGCGATTGTCCATGTTGTAGAATAGACAAATCCTGTTCCATTATATCTATTGCAGAAGACACAATGTTGCCCTGTGAATAAATTCTGGATGATAGTGTGGTCATACCATTGTCGACCACAGCCAAAGCGTTTTCAAGGTTAACCTTATCTACTTCACGTAGTCTCTCAGCAGCCTCCTGTTGGGAGATTTTCCATAGCTAATTGTAAATAGCATACAAGAAGCGCTTTTTACCTGGCTTCTGGGGACCTAACGAAAAATCCCTAAGATCCATGTCATCTGAGAGAAGGCATAAGTGTTGTTTCACTTGAGACAGTGTTGATTTCTTTAGCCACTCTAGGCATAACTTCCGAACTCTGTAAGATCCCCACCCCGAGTGTTCTGATTGTACATAGCGCTGATCAGACTATGGATATCAAACCCTTCGGTGGTACCCCCGATCTTGACTGACACCTATTTGTGTCGATGGGCCAAATCAACCATCCCTTCCAATTGGGGTCTAATGAATTGTAAGAACCATTGTGTAGCATGGCATCTAATGTATCCTCACTGTGTAATGTATAATTTTGCCAACCCTCAAAGTGTGTATATGAGGGAATCTGAGGTGTGTTCAAATCCTTGATCTTGGCTAGCCCAAGACAGGAAGTCTGTTGCACAGTCCTGTTTACGAAAATCATTTGATGTGGTATGAGGCATGCTTTAAATATGGCCTCAATTCTCTGAACCTGCCAATCTTTAGTCCCCCAGACAGAATTTGTGTCTATAGTGTCCCTCCAAATGTCGAAACCCTGGAAAGACAGTTGGGAAATAAAGGAAGCAGAGTATATCAGCTTAGTGTTAGTAAGAATATTCTTCTTTGCTGATGTAGGCGCAAGCCTATAGTAATAAGAGGCGGGGTCTGAAGTGTAAACCCAGAAAAATAGGCAAACTTCTGTGCAAATGTCGTTGAACTACCTTTAGGCGGTGTTGGGCAATGTTCCTATTGATGGTAAGTGAAAACATTACGTGGGATACTTGCTTTGTGCAAAAAATGGTGACCATAGTGTTGGTAACAAAAGATGTTGCCAAAGTTACATGTATCATCATACAATTCGTCATTTGAAGATGCAGTGGATTGTTCTAAATCAGACAGCATAGAATGCACAGTTTCAATGTCCCAATCATCAGAGAGCGCACAAGAGGTGATGATATCACTAAGAGAAATTTTGAACAAATTTGGTATTCTTAAAAGTTCAGTAGGACCATACACATCATAGGAAACCCTGTCCCAAACTATTCCTTCAGGAACTGGAACTGCTATAATGTTCACTAAGGACAGGTCCCTCTGTTCACAGTGTGATGATTCAAGCGGTTTCAGGACCAAGTTCACATTTGTACTGCAGAGCGTTCTGGGAGGTAATGTCCATTCAGGAGCAAGAAAAATACAGTCACTATACCAATCCAAAGGACTAGGAACAGTAGACCAATTGCAATCCAGGGCTGTAGCCAGGGAAAAACAAAGCCAAAGGTAGAAATCACAAATTTGTTGTTTGTGGGGAACAGGCGCTGGCTCCAACTCGGGTTCACTTGAATCTGATAAGAAATCGTTAAAATCGATGCAGTAGCCAGACGCAGTCCCATCTATCTTTGGTAGCTCAGCAGGTTTTGTGGAACTGTCTGATGCCTACTTTCGAGACATATTCACATAGATGTTGGTATTAAGCCTAATTGAGATCTGTGTGTCATTTGTTGATGTTGCTCAGTTTCAACAGGTACAAGTTGCATTCCGTTGTTGGTAACTCCTTCACTTTGTGGAGTGGAGTCTTCAAAAGTTATTAATCTTTCCATCTGAACTTCCTATATGGTAGAGAGAGGAGATTGGTGGCTACCCAGGAGCCCAGATGGCCTACTGTTGAGTATCGGCCACACAGTGTGGTTTGATCAGATCAGTTGAGATGAATCTCTTGTCTTTGCAGCCGGCAATGGGCGGGAGTAGTACTGTTCTTGTTCCTTCGACAGCCAGGACAGGTATAGGTGCTCTGTAAGATGTCCCAAATTCTTGTTTGTCCACTATCTTTTCTCTGACCAGGTCCTCAATCTTCGTAACCCAGGCAGGTTTTGCAGGAGCAGCTTTCACTTCTCCAGTGTCAGCACACTTTACTTGGATGTTGCTTTGTAATGCCCGGAATTCATTGAGTTCCTGTAAAACAGCCAAACGATCTTTGATGTCAAATTGTTTTTCATCCACCACTATGCTACCATCGTCAAGGTCTGGTACCCTTATTCTTATCCTGAGCAGGACTTCATATGGAGTACGGCCTCTCAGGGATTTTCTTGGCATGTTGTTGAGTGCCCTCTGGACCCCATATAGGTGATTGACCCAACTGCCACCCGAGCCTAATACCCTAGCTGTTAAGGATTGCTTTAAGTCCCAGTTTTTCCTCTCCACAATCAAATTTTCCTCGTGATGATATGGGCAGCAGTACCGCAATGCTACAGCAAAACTTCCCAGGGCTTCTTTGTAAGCCTGTGTGCTAAACGCAGGGCCACGGTCGGGATGTAATGTCCCAATTGCGTATGTCCCTATGAAGACTTGCAAATCCTTTATAACAGTTTGGGGATCAGCTGGGCTCTGAGTCCAAACCCACAGGAATCTAGAGCATAAATCCACTGCCACCAAGATGCAGATGTACGCCCCGTCAGATTATAAGGGGCCGCAATGGTCCAAATAGACACATGCAAGAGGTCTATCGGATATCAGTAGTGGTGTTTGCGGTGAGCGTGCCACGGTGGAACCTTTCATCTGCTGACAGATCTCGCACTTGAGGACAAAACCCTTGGTCTGTTTAGAAAGACCTGGCCACCAATAACCCTGTTTCAGTAATGAAACAGTTGCAGCGATACGTGTGTGTGCTGAACCCAGACCCTCGTGTGCAGCTAGAATTAATCCTAATCTGTGATTGTAAAACTGGACACAATAAAACGAATCGCACATAATGAGTGTGGGGAATTCCCGATCCGTATTCTGTAGTGGCAGAATAAGGGCTTTCAGTTCTGCCAGCTGTGCCGTGCAATCTCCTTGAGACTGCGTGTGTGTATTGCTAGGATGGAACTTGCTGTCTTGCATATGTCTCTTCACAATCGCACATGCTGCGCTGTATTGCTGTTTACTTCCTATGGCAGGCTGGGCAGACCCGTCAGTATAAATAATCCATTCATAGTGATCGAAAGGCAGGATTTCATTTGGGAGAGGATATTCTTGTTCTTACTGCAGAAATGCTTGTGTCTTCAGTGTAGGATCATATCTGTAATCTACTGAGAGAATTAGCCCATTGTATCGTTCGTGGATGCAATGCTTTTGCGTTTGGAACACTGTCTTTGGTAACAGCCTCTAAGGTTGGTATTGAAGTCATGACCATTATGCGTTTCCCCTGTGCTACTGCTCTTTCTCTCACTAGAGAAGTTTGTACTGCTGTCAGTATCTTTTCCGTGCATGCAAAACGCATTTCAGCGTTTGTGTACAAATGTGATTTGTGCACAATTGGTACTGTATCACCTTCATTGAACATGATGTAAGTATACCCTGTTTGACCCGCGACAACACGGATCACCAGGTCTGTAGTGTTTACACGTGTGTGTGTGTGTGTGTAAGTGTTTGGAAACTATCATGTCAGCTTGTACAGGTTGAGATCGGCGGTCCCTGGGTGCGCGCTGTGGAGAAAGAGAATCGGACAGTGGCAGTTCCTGTTTCCCCCCTTCTGCTGCCCGGTAAGGAGAGACCTGAGGCGGGGAGACTGAGACCCGTGATTTGAAGGCCTTGCAGGAGTGCTGAGATGAGGGGCAGGCTGGCGGCACTTTGAAAGGAAGGCGGGGGTGCGTTCCCCTCCCCTCGCGTCCCGATAGATGAAGTGCCGACAGTGTATGGGTGACAGCCTGAGAAGTGATAACCTCGCTGGGGGACCGAGTTAGGTTGCACAGCGTGGGGTAGCAACTACAGGATGGAGGCGAACTGGGTCTAGAGAGGCCTACAACCCGGCACTGCTGGTTGGCAGACGTGTGTGCACAGCGGGCGCTGATCGGTGGATACATAGTCACTGGAAGGGAAGGACCCCGCTTCCCTATTTGCACAGTGTTACCGAGGCCTATATCGGGCCCCCTATCCAAAGAAGGCATTGTGCAGGCTTGACACAGAGAATCCAGCTGCAGGGCCAGGGCTATCTGCGAGCCTTGGGAGCCCTAGGGTGCCTGAGAGGTGCTCAGTGCTTGCATATGGAGCGGGGGAGCAGGCCCATTTTGGCCCAGTGATTTCTGGAAGAGCGGAAAGTGAAGAGGGACGACCGGTGGAGAGGTGTGCATCTTGCCTGGTCTAGGCCCCGGTCATTAGCAGAACACCGAATACATGCCACAGAAAAAAGCGGCATAAATGGTGTGGTGCCCAAGTGTGGAACTCCTGAGGACGCAATAGCTCAGTGGCCTGACCTGGACACACGGACTACTTCTGGCTCGGGGGCTTCCAGCCCGGAGACGCGGTGGGGCTCCCCCACATATTGACCTTGATCCTAGATCTAGAGACTAGAGGCCTGGAGGCAAGAAAGATGGATTGTCCCACAATATACAGACTTAGGCTAGCGGGAGGACGAAGCGGAGGGTGTTTCCAATTACACTGGGACCGATGCCTTCGATTGAACTATGATGATGCCCCATGGGCGAAAAACCAAATCTGTTTGAAATTACCGCTGAACCCGAGTACCATTGGCCGTTACCCGGTGGAGCTGTCCTATGCAGCTATAGAGGAGTCTGGCCATGGTTCACCCCCTTGGCCGTCACCTACCCAGCCGGACACCGGACATTGTTTTTAACGGTACTTCACGGTCTTGTCTATCTTTCACTTTGACTTCTTGTTTCCCCTGAAGTCCCTTCCCCCCTCTGGTCTGCCTGACGCTATCTGCATTCCTTTTCCCCTGTTTACCTTTCTCCCTCTACCTTCCATTCCACATAAGACGTTTTTGTCTTTGCTATGTAACTCGAAAATAACCTATGTTATCGTGTAATCTCATGTTTTTCTACTGTCTGTTCTCACGCCGGAGTCCGAACAACCTTGGCCGATGCCCGGTGGAGCTGCCCTATGCAGCTATAGAGGAGTCTGGCTAGGGTTCACCCCCTCGGCCGTCACCTACCCAGCCGGACATCGGAAATTGTTCTTAACGGTGCTTCACTGTCTTGTCTATCTTTCACTTTGACTGCTTGTTTCCCCTGAAGTCCCTTCCCCCCTCTGGTCTGCCTGACGCTATCTGCATTCCTTTTTCCCCTGTTTACCTTTCCCCTCTACCTCCCATTCCACATAAGACGTTTTGTCTTTGCTACGTAACGCGAAAATAACTTATGTTATCGTGTAATAGCATGTTTTTCGACTGTCTGTTCTCACCGCGGAGTCCGAACAACCTTGGCCGATGCCCGGTGGAGCTGTCCTATGCAGCTATAGATGTGTTTGGCCCTGCTTCACCCCCTCGGCCGTCACCTACCCAGCCGGACATCTGACATTGTTTTCCTCGCCTCCCCGTTATGTTTCCTTCCCTCTATCCTTCTCTTATGTCTATACTTGGAATCTGTAACTGAAGTAATTATGTAATCTTTAACTTGCTGATCCTCATGTAAAGCGCTCTGATACCTACGGGTCTAGCCAGCGCTAAATAAAACTTTGCAAATAAAAAAATAAATAAATACGGAACAAAAGATTTCTGTGTGTTCCTGTGTCTAATGTTGCACTGAAAAATCAAGTCTGATTAGGTAGTAGAAAGGTTTAATCCTTTCAGTGTAATCCAAAATGTATGTTCTGCCAAAATTTAGGAATCCTAATATCGATTGTAAAACTTTCAGAGTCTTTGGAGGTTGGAGCAGCGCACATTTTTCAAAAAAATTGCTGCCAAGCTTTTTCCTTCACTTGATAGTTCATATTCTAAAAATAGGGCATTGAGGTGGGCAATTTTAGATCTTTTTAAAGTTAAATTTATAGCCCAAATTGGCGAACCCCAGAATTATGTTGTTCACCCTGTTCAAGTGTTCCAATAACTCTTTGATTATCAGATAAATATCATCTACGTAGGACAATGCCTCCTCATCACAATTATGAAGTAACTCTGTTACTCTTGCTGAGATCAACCCAGGGCTGTTCTTATACCCTTGGACAGTCTATAGAATTGGTGTTGAGTGCCAGGGCCAAGAATGCTGTCATATATCTGCTTCCAAGTGCTATATTTGGCAGAAGAAACCATTCGCGAAATCTAGGTGTTTTTTTGTATTTTTTCCGCACAATGTTATTTATTAATGCGGCACTGTGTGCATTTGTACTGCAAATGTTCATATGCATGTGTTCAAATGCATGTAGTCTAATACTGGACGATATGACTTGTTGGGTTTCATTACGGGAAACAGAGGAGTATTCATAGAAGAGGTACAGTTTTCAATCACACCTTGGTACTCAAGTTGATCTAAGTTCTCCGTGACTTGTTTCTATGCGTCATGTTTTATTGGGTACTGCCTCTGTGGAGTAGGAGTAGATTTTAATGGGATTTCATGGTGAGGTGACTCAGCATACCACCCTACATGATTGCGGTAAAGTGCGGTAGCTAGCGCTAACGCCCACTCCTGCGCGTATGAATTTTTAAGTGGCTCTGATACGAGGTCGGAGAAAGCGGGTAAAATTACATCTTCCCCCTTAGGGCACTCCATAACGACCTCAGGTGGCCAATCTCTTTCAAACAAAAGGATATTGTATCCATATGTCAGGTGCTCCCAAAAGAGACCTTTCACTTTCCTGGGTATGTCCCCCTCCATTTGGAGTGTAATTTCGTATAAACGATGTGGGACACTTAGCCTTGTATCCGGTGTCTCCACTGTGATATGTTCATTTAACGCTGCTGTCACCAGAAATTCCAAGAGGTTCTGGCGAGCTATTGTTACTTCTGCTGCGCTGTCTAGCATCATAAGAGCCCATTCCCCGTTCAGAAGCCGAGTCCTCAGTAGCCTGGGTATTTCTTATTTTAAGGCCAGCTACCTTCTTTTTAAATTAAAGTTTTGTTTTGTGTTTATCTTCTTGTTTGGTGTGGTCTGAAGTGCGATATGTCTTCCTTTTCGGCTTGACTCGCTTTTCTGATCTGTGTTCTGACCGTCCTTCCCTCGCCGAGTATTTTGATGAACTCTGAAAGGAACGAGAGGAACGTGTATCAGTATCCTGATACCTGTCAGGTTTTATAATATTATCACGGTTTCTAAGATTATATCTTTTTTCATAGGGCTCCTGTTGAGGAGACCCAACCCGTGATCATGATGCATTCTGCTTATTATTTTTTTATTTTTTGTTATCCCATTTCTTTTTAGAAGGATCGGGTGCTTGCTTCGAGTTATCCTTTTCAGAATTACCCGCTACTTGTGGTTTCCCAGGTCTGGCTCCTAAGTTTTCTCTACCCAGCGAAGCATATGTTTCTTCGATAACCTTAGGTAGTTCTTGTTCCTGTTGCTCAGGAGTGAATTCCCTCAGACGTTGGCGTATAGCCACCCCTGCTGCCTCCCCTTTTATGCTACTCAACATAATTGCTGATACCTGGGCAAAATTGCCCATCAGTTTCATCCCCAAGTCCAGGACAGGTTATTTATTTATTTGTTTATTTGCAAAGTTTTATATAGCGCTGGCTAGACCCGGAGGTATCAGAGCGCTTTACATGAGGATCAGTGAGTTACAGGTTCCATAATTACATAGACAGGTATAGACATAGGAGAAAAGAAAAAAACATGAGATTACACAATAATGTGAGATTATTAGCGCGTACACACGTCTTATGGGGAGTGAAGAGGTAGAGGGGGGATGGTAAACGGGGTAGGGAATGCAGGTAGGAAAACACAACGGGGAGGCGAGGAAAACGATGTCCGATGTCCGGCTGGGTAGGTGCCGGCCGAGGGGTGAACCAGAGCCAAACTCCTCTATAGCTGCATACGACAGCTCCACCGGGTATCAGCCAAAGTTGCTCGGGCACCGCGGTATTATTTGCAAAGATTTACATAGCGCTAACTAGACCCGGAGGTATCAGAGCGTTTTAGATGGGGATCAGAGAGTTACAGGTTCCATAATTACATAGACAAGTATAGACATAGGAGAAAAGAAAAAAACAAAAAACATGAGATTACACAATAATGTGAGATTATTAGCGCGTACACACGTTTTATGGGGAGTGAAGAGGTAGAGGGGGAATGGTAAACGGGGGTAGGGAATGCAGGTAGGAAAACACAACGGGGAGGCGAGGAAAACGATGTCCGATGTCCGGCTGGGTAGGTGCCGGCCGAGGGGTGAACCATAGCCAAACTCCTCTATAGCTGTATATGACAGCTCCACCGGGCATCAGCCAAAGTTGCTCGGGCACCGCTGTAAGTACAGACTGTTTTGATTTCCGCCCAGGGGGCATCGTTAAAGTTCCATCAGGAGCACCAGTCATGGTGTTGCTGGTAAACGCCGTCTGCCTCATCCTCCAGCTCGCCCCCAGGTCAAGGGTGGAGAGAGGAGAGGTGGAAGGGACAGTTCCAAAAAGTCAGCAGAGTGCTTCTGGAGTGACCCCCTTGTCCCTGCGTCCCCATGCCTACCGTGGATATTCCCCAAGTAGAGGTGGATTTTTCCACCACGGGCACCAGGTGGGTTTGCGCTAGCTAGGTCTCTCCCGATCAGCCAGCGAGGGTCCCGGCCGATCCCTTCAGGCTTTTTTCCCCTGTCCGGGGTGTCTCCCCCCCGCTTTGAGTATGGTCCTGCAGGGGATCAGGTCCCTTCAGTGCCTTGTAGGGTCGACTTTTCTGTGGAGTCTCTGTGGCTGTGGGAGCTTCTTTTTGTGTCTGGAGCTGTTCTATTACCCTTGGGTGGCCGCCATGTTGAGGTCAGGCGCCTAGGGGTTCATGAGGCTGCCCTGTGCGGCCCCCAGATGCCTGCATTGCCCATTGTGTGCTTCTTCCCCGGCCATAACTCACTCTTCGGGCAGCTGCTCCATCTTCACCCGCCCCACTGGTGTCTGCAGCGCCTCGGGCCCGTCCACAGCTCACCGGGCCGCCATCTTGGAGTCAGGCGTCTGTCTCTGCGCTCTCTACTTCTGCGGTTCGTTCCCCCGCCACCTCGCCAGTTGTGGTTAATGCTCTCTGGGCCGCACAGCTCCCCAGGGGGTGAGCCTGCCTGGTCAACCCCAGTCGGGCACCGCCTGCCGCTGTATTCCCCCTCGGCGATATAGGCCGGTACAAAGGTGTGAGGCAGCGGGACGTAAGCCGCTCTATTCCGCTGTCGCGCGCTCCCCAAGCCGCTCCTTACTTTAATGCGGTACCGCTGACTTTTGAATTGAATTGACAGTGTGTGATAAGAAGTCACGTGTGGATACCAATAAGACCTATTTTTCCAATAAACATATATTCAAAACTCAAACTTACAACACTATAAACTGCCATCTGAACTATGCAAGTTGAGTCGCTGTTACATATCTTAGCATAGCTGTGTATTATCTACACACCAATGTCTTATGGCTCGCCTAGCCAGGGGCCAAAGAAAAGCATGTGCCTGTGTGTAGCTAGGAAACCAGCAAGGAGCACCCCCTCCCGGCAGCGCATGGGGTTCTGGTGATCACTAGTGATGTACCGGGGATTTCCTGGATATGTGATTGCCTTTATGGCAGGGCGTAGCAGCGCCTTGAATTCAGACCACTAAGTACTATCATGTCTGTTGTAAATAAGCGGGTTGTTCATCCTCATCATTCACCGCGGCATCACCTTGAAGAGCCACTAGCATGATGTCCCAGCCCTGCGCCATAGGATATTTGCGAAGCCCTGGCGTCTCTTCCCTGTGTAGTGCCGTACTCTCCGCCTGTGCCCATATTACAAGTGAACGTTTCCAGCCCGCTACCTCTGGTGGATCCGCATGTTTCCATCTTTTCGTTATTAATCTTTCCGCCGTAATTAATCCTAGATCTCGGAATCTCGAGGTGATCTTATTTTTTTTTTGATCTGGCATAAAGTCCCAGTAGACAAATCTCCCAAGTCAGTGGTAAGGGCGCGTCTGTACATGAGGCTAATGTTGTGACTACCACTTGCCAATAGTGCTGTAGGGATGTGCACGCCCAAAGCATGTGAAGCAGATCTGCATCTAACTGCTGGCAGCGCGGGCATGTGGAGGTGGTAGTGTGGAAGTATCTATTTATCTTGTCCGGTGAAAGATATGCCCTTTGTGTGATATACGTCTGTATAAGTTTAAATCTGGAGTTCCTTGGTATGTGGCTGGAGCTTGCCAGCACTGCGTCCCACTCTCTATCTGTCCATGGCCGGCCTCTATCTCCCAACTAACTCGGAGCCGTGACATTGGCTTGAGAGTGTGCGTAAGGAGCGCTTCCACTAACCAATGCACCACGTGGGAACCCGCCCCCATAACATGTAGATATTGAAGGAGCAGATGTGTTGGTGGTTCCACCGTCAAGTCCCCCCAGGCGTCCGATAGAGCTTTCAGAAGGGAGGCGTGTAGGAGGAACTGGCCTACTGGTATCTCAGCGTCCGCAGCCAGTGTCGCAAATGGCATTAGCGTACCGTCACTATAAAGGTTAAAGGTTCTGCCCCGTACTCATTCTGTATTTGTTTCAATACATCTGGTAAAACTGCTATTGAGGGGGTACCATGAGTTCTGGTATAAAAGGCAGGGAAAACTGTACCCCAAGTAGTACAATCCTCTATCGGGGGAGCCATCCCCATTGGCAAGCAAATTGTTAGTATTCTGTGTTTTTCCTGTGGGCCTCTATAGGGAAAATACTGATTCAAGCTGTGCTATTTTTTGTACTATCCAGAACGAAATTTGCTTCCACTTGGTAGGCATCCTTCCCATAACCACGTTCAGCGTTTGTGGGCTGATAGTTGGCATAGTCAATTGAGGTTGACCAGCTTGAGGAATCCGCGCAGGTTGAATTGTCAGTGTTCACATTACAAACTGTGTAAGGTTTCTGTATAGTTTTACCACGTCTCTGTAAAGTGTATGTATTTTTGCTGCTGACAATTTATCAATGTCTGGATGTGGTGTGTAAGCAGCTAGGACTGCCCAAGTCGCTCCTGCTCTGCTGAGCGGACCGACTCTCACATTTGTTGTGGCATGGGGGAGGGCACCTTTAAACCAATTAATATGCTCTTAGTATGTTAACGGGACTTCTATGTCCACATATGGAAAGTATTCTTCAGGTGTGTCACCTTCAATGTAAGTATGAAACAACTTTGTGCGTGCATCTGCAGGTGGGAATCTGACCCAAGAATAGAATACCTCTGTTCTGAATGCCTTGTGTGCCTCAATCACAAAAGTAACACCACCACCCATTGCCGGGAGGCCGTATTGTAAAATGTCATAGTAACTGCATGTCTGCAATTTTCTTTAATGTTAAGAGCAACTTCCTGCTCTTCTTCCCCTGTATCCACACCGCTGTCTCCATTGACAGACATTATGGGAGGAAGTAGTAAGGAAAAGAGATAAAGTTTTGCACAGTGTGGGAAATTTTAATCCTTCAAGCTTCCATAAACTACAGCCAATTTATTTATTTATTTTATTTATAAAGTTTTATATAGCGCGAAATTGACCCAAAAGGGTATCAGAGCACTTTACAAATGTTTAGGCAAAGAAGAAACAGGTAGCACAATCAGCAAACATATGCTTACAGTGCAAGGTATAAATCAATAGAAAGCCAGTAGATCAAAAAACAAGAACACAGTAGGAGAGTAATAACCATGTATGTAGACATTGCGTCATCTAAGTGCCCTGCTATAAAAGACAATGGGTTCTAGGGAAGAAATCTTTTCATCAAAAACATTTTAACTTCTTTTTTTAATGTTATTGTTGAAGGGTTTGATTTCCGGGGGCAGGTAGGTCCAAATTCTAGGGCCATTCCATACTGCATGAGGCAGTCCCTAAGAGATACCTCGCTCTCTTCAAACACTCGCCAAATAAGAAAAGAGGGCAAGAGGTGGCCCAATCAAATATACTTTCCACATCCAATATTAAACTTTATTGTCTCAGACAATGGATCACTGCTTAGTCACTACTCTCCTTCCGCAACTTTCTCAGCCTACTCCCTCCACATCTATCGGCCTCCCCTAGCACTACGGTAGACCTTATGCCTACTGGGTAAAATTGGAGTGCTTCACTCCTACCAGTTTGTTACTGGATACACACATTGGACAGATCGCAGCAGGACCGGTGTTTGCATTGGAGTATATTCTGTCCATTGAGGGCTGCCTAATAGCTATATATATATATATATTTTATTTATAACGTTTTTGTATAGCGCGAACGTGACCCTAGTGGGTATCAGAGCACTTTACATGACGAGAATAAGATTAACAATTGGTCTGGTAAACAGGCAAACATATGCATGAGAGCCGAACATATCATAAAGTAAAAATAGGATAACAGGGATTGGACTGGATTAAAGCCAGTACTAGGAAGGACAATCTACATAATAGTTTAGTATCTATACCTTTTCAATGTCACTGATATATTGACTTAGGGTAAGAACTAAGTCAGTAGATAAGATTTGGCTTCTTTTTTGAAGGCGGAGGTAGAGGAAATTAGGCGAAGGTTCGGTGGTAAAGAGTTCCATATCTTGTGTGCAATAGCCGAGAATGCTCTAGCCCCAGCCAATACATAGGTTTTACCTACTTAGCTGAGGCGGATTTCCCTTTTTACCACAGACGTCTCTGGTTAAATGTGAGTAGAGGTCTCTGAGAAAGCACGACTAAATTACTCAGATTTGACCGTTAAATAAGAACCAAACCAACGTTGAGTGCCATGTTGTGTAGTTCCAAAAATATATAGGATCTCTGCGTTTGTTGGACAACACAAACTAAGGGCTTGGTGCAAAGACTAGTTTCGGGCACCCCCACAGGATATGTCGGTCTATAGACCAGCTAGCTCAAAGTGCCAACAGAAGCCCCCTAACCTTACCAAGGACCGAATAGTTTCTGGCAACCATCGAACGTGACAACCCTTGACCCTTCAGGAATCGTGGAAACACTACAGTACTTTTCGCTCTTTCAATCGTGCTTACTTAGTCTCAGAGAAAAACACAGAATAAACGGGACATTTTCAATAAGCATTTATTGAACCAGCGCCATTCTAGTATAAAACATGTGTGCTGCAACAATCAATAGACGGAAGCAAACGCAAGAGATTACAAGCACCAGAAGAGTGAAAAGTAGATACATTTCCACCATGGTGCTAAAGCAATGAATATATGCAGGCATATATAAAAACAGAAATCTTTGCATGCTCCTACGATGCTACCCTACCTAAGTGTACTTAAGTGTACCTAGCATGTATGTGGGTGTGAAGCCAAGAATCCCCTAGGAAAGAGACAACCCCATCACCTGATGGGAGAGAATGAAGGACCCGTCTTGGTCCCAAGTTGGACACCCCGCAAGGGATGTTAGACCACTGTGTGTTGAAGCCTCAGTGTGCAGGGACCTCTATGTCAGTGTCAGCTTAGAAGCGTCTCCTCTCAGTACCTAGTGAAGGTGCAGTTCTTTTATATCAAAAGGGTAGCCCTGGGGGTTCTACCTAGATCGATATGTTTATTATTGTGATTATGTAAATTAACCTGAACCAATAATTGTAATTATGCAAAGTAGCTCAACATCTACATGGCCCCCCTCGCCACCATCGTCAGGCAGCACAGACTCAACATAGTCTCCTATGCCGACAATACCCAGCTCATCCTCTCCCTCACCAAAGACTATGTCACCAACAGACTCAGCTTTCAGGAAGGTATAAGGACGTCGCATCCTGGATGCGCAGCAGCTGCCTGAAGCTCAACTCTAAGAAGATAGAGGTCCTCGTAGCGACCCCCACCGCCTGGGACAGCACCTGGTGGCCCACCGCCCTCGGTAGCCCGCCCACCCCCACCGACCACGGCTGGAACCTCGGTATCGTACTCGACTCCTCCCTTTCCATGACCCGCCAGGTCAACGCCGTCGCCTCCACCTGCTTCAACACCCTTCGCATCCTTCGCAAGACCTTCAAATGGATCCCCCCGAATCAAGAAAAACCTTCACCCATGCACTCATAACTAGCAGACTAGACTACGGAAACGCCCTCTACACCTGGATCAACAAGTCTCTACTCTGCAAACTGCAGACCATACAGAAAACCACAGCCAGACTCTTCCTTGGTATCCCTCGGCAGGAGCACATCAAACATCACCTGCGAGACCTCCACTGGCTCCCCGTCGAGAAGAGAATAACCTTCAAGATACTTACCCACGCCTACATATGCTTCCACAACACCAGACCCAGATACCTCAATGAGACAATCTCCTTCCACATACCCAAGAGAAACCTCCGATCCGCCGACCTCGCCCTCGCGAAAACCCGGCGCATCCACAGAGCCAGAACAGGCGGAAGGGCCTTCTCCTACATCATCAGGGTCAAGAACTGGAATGAGCTCCCGGTTGACATCAGACGTGCCCCCTCTCTGAACATCTTCAGGAAGACACTCAAGACCTGGCTCTTCGACTGAACGGAGCTGCTTACCCCCCCTGCGCCTTGAGACCTTCACAGGTGAGTAGCGCACTTACAATTCCCCTGATTGATTGATAGATTGATAGCTGTGTCACCGGAGGATGAAGATAGCGATGACTTTTGCACAGAGTATGTTAATCCTGTTATGTACGCCATGTGCAGAGGATTCAGATAAGATGCTAAGAATCCTTATGCATAATAAATGAGGCTCGTTTCAAAGAACTCAATCGACATTTACTCAGCACATAACTGAGTAAAAGGTCATTGCTAGAACCGTTATGCAGAGCAAGGTAGGACAAATGTAGGTAAAAGGTCGCTTTGCTATTTATGCCTGGGTTAGGAAACATAACAGTACCTCTTCTGGTCTGATTGCTGCGTCGGCGTCAAGTCGGTAAGCCTGGAGTCTGTGGGTTTGGTGCCTGTGGATTGCAGGGGAGTAGTTCCTCTTCTCCAAGGGAGTTTTCTGGCAGTTGTAGGAGGGCTGGTGGTGTTCTCGGGTTCTTGGTATCCTGACAGCAGCAGGAGGAGACAGCACACCATGATGGTTGAGTCCTTGAGGCAGCAGGCAGGGTTTCAGCCAAATTGCAGCAGGTACTCCGGTCTCGGGTCAACAGCTCCTCTTTGTCCATTTTCTTCTTAGGCCCATCAAATCTAGAGTTCAGGGTCCTGGGCTGCCTCCTAAATACTAAACTTAGGTACTTTAAAGGGAGTGACAGGTAGTAGCCAATGGGCTCACTACCTTTAGGGTGACTATAGCCTCATATGACCACTTCCGTTGGGAAGTGGTCATAACCCTGACCACGGTTAGCTAATTCTCTTCAAGACAAGATGGAGGAATTGGAAAAGTGGGGTCTGCATCGCCTGCCCCATCTTAGGGGTGGTGCTGGCAGAATGTGGGCACACCTCCTAATCTAACTATTTGTTCATCACCCTCCCACCAAAGGTGGAGCAGAATAGGGAGGTTGCCATCCTCCACTAACTGGAGATGCCTGTGTTGCATTTCAAAGGCGGCATCACCTTTGTAGCTTCCTGCCTCGGAATGCCATTCCAGCCTGGAGGAGGTGTGAAGCACCGTAGCCCAGAGCAGGCATTGTTTCCAGTCTCTGAGATCAATGGCTGTCACCCCATGAGGTCACAAACATGTCTGGTGGCGGCAGGCTGGCAAAGACTAGTTAGAGACCACATCAGTATTTGGTAGGTTTTCATTGGGCATCTCTAAGGCGCCCTCTGTGTGCATTTATAAATAAATCCAACACCAGCATCAGGGTGGATTTATCAGGATGAGATGTTTTGTGCCAAACGTCTGTGGGTACAGGGAAGCCATCATGGGGCTTGGGAATCCGTAATGATGGGTGTCCAGCTCATGTACTCTCTATGGCTTCCCTGCACACTTAAATTATCCAAGAAATTATCCACTTAGATATTATAGGGTCATATCTGCTCAGGGAGATATGACCACACATGTGATATAGTGCAACCTGTCTTAGGACAGTAAGTACAATGACAGTGAGGGCTCAAAACAAGGGCGCACTGGTGTATTATCAAGACAAATTCTGTTATCATACCTCCACGCTCAACTTTCAGTGGCCCCACTGCCCCTGGGCCACGTTAATACACAGTCCAACTTTCGGGGAAAAGGAGTGTGTCCCAATCAATCTATAATTTTTCTTTCCAAGATTCCAAGAATTGTAATTTTTATTCCATAACTCATTCCATCCAAATAATCACTTGGGAGTCTGGCGTTTCATTTCAATCCAAATGTTTATTCAATCAATGTTATTCATCGCAAGTAGTCAGCTCAGCCCAGCCAACGCATTTCGTCCATGCGGACATCATCAGGGCTGTAAATTTAAAACATACATGTCATTCTTGTGAGATTGACTGTATAATGTTTACATCAACCACTTTAAAAAACAATTTGCACAGCACTGAATCAGCATACTCAAAGATTGTCTATTGAACACTGTCTCTCCTCCCTCTCCACAAGTTTGATGTGCATTGTTCAATAGGAGGGGTGTCCAAATACAGTATGGTTGCAAACATTAGAATTTCCTACGAAGTGAACTGTCACCCTTAACTACCAAGGCACGACTGAACCTCTGTAATATGTATGTATGTGTATATATATATATATATATATATATATATATATATATATATATATATATATATATATTCTCCCTTGATGGAAAGAAGGTAAGCCGCACTTGTAACTTGCTGTTTATAGATCTTTATTTCTTGATTGGTGAAGCTTTTTGGATTAAAGTAATATGTAGTCCTTTGTTAATGTTGGCAACTGGAGGCATTTGTACATTTAAATAAGGAAGCTACAATGACGTCTTGTATCGTAATCAAGGATCGGATGAGTCGAAACGCGTGGATCGCATTTCGCATTTGAGATGTCATCAGTGATGTCATCAATGATGTCACTGATCATGTCATGAGTGATGTAATATGTGACGTCATCAGCAATGCATTGCGGGGGCGTGAGTTATATATATATATATATATACATATATTCACTGAAAAAACCATAGGTTTCAGGGACGTTATAGTTAGTTGGACATTTCACTCGAACAAAACCAGAGAAATTCAGCCGTTATAGTTAGTTCAGCTAACTGTAACTCGCACCCCCGCAATGTACTGCTGATGACGTCACATATTACATCATTCATGACATGGTCAGTGACATGAGAGCGGAGTACCGGGAGCACGCTGTGGAAGTGTATAGTACAACCAGAGGAGATGAGAGCGGAGTACCGGGAGCACCTGTGGAAGTAATAATACAACCAGAGGAGATGAGAGCGGAGTACCGGGAGCACCTGTGGAAGTAATAATACAACCAGAGGAGATGAGAGCGGAGTACCGGGAGCACCTGTGGAAGTAATAATACAACCAGAGGAGATAGTGTGAGAGCGGAGTACCGGGAGCACGCTGTGGAAGGGTACAGTACAACCAGAGGGGATAGTGTGAGAGCGGAGTACCGGGAGCACACTGTGGAAGGGTACAGTACAACCAGAGGGGATAGTGTGAGAGCGGAGTACCGGGAGCACGCTGTGGAAGTGTACAGTACAACCAGAGGAGATGAGAGCGGAGTACCGGAAGCACCTGTGGAAGTAATAATACAACCAGAGGAGATGAGAGCGGAGTACCGAGAGCACCTGTGGAAGTAATAATACAACCAGAGGAGATAGTATGAGAGCGGAGTACCGGGAGCACCTGTGGAAGTAATAATACAACCAGAGGAGATAGTGTGAGAGCGGAGTACCGGGAGCACCTGTGGAAGTAATAATACAACCAGAGAAGATAGTGTGAGAGCGGAGTACTGGGAGCACGCTGTGGAAGGGTACAGTACATCCAGAGGGGATAGTGTGAGAGCGGAGTACCGGGAGCACGCTATGGAAGGGTACAGTACAACCAGAGGGGATAGTGTGAGAGCGGAGTACCAGGAGCACGCTGTGGAAGGGTACAGTACAACCAGAGGGGATAGTGTGAGAGCGGAGTACCGGGAGCACGCTGTGGAAGGGTACAGTACAACCAGAGGGGATAGTGTGAGAGCGGAGTACCGGGAGCACGCTGTGGAAGGGTACAGTACAACCAGAGGGGATAGTGTGAGAGCGGAGTACCGGGAGCACACTGTGGAAAGGTACAGTACAACCAGAGGGGATAGTGTGAGAGCGGAGTACCGGGAGCACGCTGTGGAAGTAATAATACAACCAGAGGAGATAATGTGAGAGCGGAGTACCGGGAGCACGCTGTAGAAGGGTACAGTACAACCAGAGGGGATAGTGTGAGAGCGGAGTACCGGCAGCACCTGCGGAAGTAATAATACAACCAGAGGAGACAGTGTGAGAGCGGAGTACCGGAAGCACAAAAAATAGTGAATTTGTGTTTTGCTGTCTGTCTTTTGAAAGAACAGTGTGGAAATGGATATCAAATTATGATTTATTTTGTCCCTTTTCTTGTGTGTGTATATAATATATATATAATCATTTTAGAGCTATAATAGGAATGATGGACCTGGTAGCTGAAATTGCTGGCTTTGCAATTTTTGAGCAAACGTCATGCTTCAGAAGAAAAGTTTAGCTCTTCTGCTGTGCTTCTAAAGGTTTCAGACAACCCTGCTGTCCTTCCAAAGAAAAGTGAAAAACTTCTCTGTTCAGGATGTACCTCAATGTCTGTGTCTGTTCTCCATGCCCCATTTTCTCCTCACACAAATTATTTTTTGGTGTAGTGGTTACATTTTACATGAAGTTCTCTTTTGCACTTTTAGGTCACTGCTCTCTAAATACTGTAAACAAATAAGGAAATGCAATCTCCATGGCAATCATTAGAGTTGGGTAGCGCATTCCCGCACTTCTAATAACGATTTATTGTATAGGACATTTCATGCCTGAATTAAAACTCAAATTATCAACCTAAAGAGGAAATCTGCCTTTTTTAATATTCCATCTATTCATCGATGAGCATAGCTGCCAAGTGGCCCATGTGAAGTGTGACACCTTTAGGTAGTTTGGGGTTTTTGCCCCAACAGAACTTGCATTCTGGGACTTGTGGTTTAGCATTTACCTTTGTAAGTGTAGGTTTGAATATGCCAGCATGCAATATGCTACTGGACAAAAACTAACGACTGACTGAAGATGTCATATGTGATACCTAGCGTTTTGGAGCGATACTGGTGTGCATGCATGGCTGTATTTATTTGTTTCCCTGTGTGTTTTCTGTGTACATGGGAGCAGCTATGAAATTGCATGTTTTAAATGTGGTATCCAACTCTAAACTGTATCCTGTTCCTCTAAACAATTCACTCGAACGAATTAAAAAGAAAGAGCGACTGCCCTTCTGTGTCATGTAAATGTCAGGCGTGAGTAACTTGCTGGTTCCCTATATACTTTTCTTTGCATTCTAGTACATATAGTCCAGCACTTAGAATTCAAAAATACTACACGATGCTGAACCCCATATTTGGGGCCTCCGAGCCCATAACGCACTTCTGCACTTTCTAAGGAAGAGGTGGGACTCACTAAAAGAGTCACTGCTACCACCAGCACGGGATGCTGAATCTCAGATTTGGGGATTCCAAGCCCGGTTATGCAGAGTTGCACTTTCTAATTAATTGAGTGTGCGTATGCCGTCCTAAAATGGCATGCTAATGCGCCACAAGTGGAATTTAGTGCTATACGCAGGACTTTAAGTGGGCCGGGTCTCACCGGTGCTGAGCACCGGCAGTGTTTTAAAGGTGGCCTCGGAATGGGTCTCTATCGGGCTATGTTTTGTCCCTGGCACAGTCGGTCCATTTTTTCTCGACTGCAGTGACAGCAGGCACATCTATGTGCACGTGCTCACACTGCTCACTTCTCACTAGTGGAGAAGTTATGGCATGACCTCATGCCGCGTGAGCGTTGTAGGGGAAGGGAAATCCTTTAAAGAGAGTCATTTTCTCTCTGGATTTCCCTTCTGTTTTTGAAACTCAGGAGCAGCAGCATTGTCGTGGTGTCACCAGGGCTTTACGTGGAAGCTTTTTCAATATTATATACAACAAGCCATAGTTGCTGCTTATTTATCTTATGCAACTAACAACCATTGCCAAAGCCAATAGTCCTGACTTGTAGGTATGATGTTACTTGTTGTATGATATATCTGGATGCAATGACAGAAACAGCAAAATACAAGTCAGCAGCACACTATGCTAGTAAGCACAGATTTTTAGTTTACGTGTTTTTAAGCCACGCCCTTATTTACCTTGGCCACGCCCCTTTGAGAGACCCCCCCCAGTTTTTTCATCCCACTTAAAGCCCTGGCTATACGTGCACCAGATAAATGAGACCACGCGAGTTCCCATAGTGCTACAATTGGCTTGAGGTGCAAATGTAGGTTGAAGGACAAGTGTGTGTGCGTGCGCAGCAGCTCTAGTAGCATGCACAGGTTTGTCAAGCAGTATGTTTTGCCTCGGTTGCTGGTGGAGTTGAAGCAGCCACAACAGATGCTGATGGAATGCTCCGTGTAAATTCAGGCATTTGGGAAATTTGATTGAACCGATCGTTCTCACAGAGCTAACAGACTGTTTACGCAGGGCTTTAAGTGGGCCGGGTCTCACCGGTGCTGAGCACCGGCAGTTTTTTAAAGGGGGCCTCGAAACGGGTCTCTATCGGGCTCTGTTTTGTGCCCTGGCACAGGCGGTTCGTGTTTTTTTCCGGAATGCAGTGACAGCAGGCACATCGATGTGCGCTGCTCACTAGTGTGCGCGTGCTCACACTGCTCTCTTCTCACTAGTGGAGAAGTTATGGCATGACATCATGCCAGGTGAGCGTTGTAGGGGAAGGGGAATCCTTTAAAGAGTCATTTTCTCTCTGGATTTCCCTTCTCTTTTTGAAACTCTGGAGCATCAACATTGTCGTGGTGTCACCAGGGCTTTAAGTGGAAGCTTTTTCAATATTATATACAACCCATAGTTGCTTCTTATTTATCTTATGCAACTAACAACCATTGACAAAGCCAATAGTGCTGACTTGTTGTATTTATGATGTTACTTGTTGTATCATATATCTGGATACAATGAAAGAAACAGAGATTCCCCCCCACCACACACAGTTTTTTCATCCCACTTAAAGCCCTGCCAACAAGGCATGGACACTGAAGGCCGTGGACACTGAAGACCACTGACACTGTTCTAGGATTATGACTCAAAAGGCCCCACAACTTTTATTGTGCAAAAGACATTCCCAAAGAGGGTCTGCCTATCACGATCATCTTCTTCGGCCTCTCTACACTGACTGCTCCCACATCTTGTCTTTACTTCTGTTGTTGCTTCTCTTTTAGTTCCTCCTCTACAGCCTTCTCATCTTTAATTACCACTCCATCATCGCTCTCTGTCCTGGCTGTTCACTGCCCTACGCTCGTGTCTTTCCTCTCACTCGCTGGTGGTGGTGACTCCCGCCCCACTCTTATCTTACATGGCTTTAATCTCTTATCTCAGATGTAATTTGCCTCATCGATTTCTTCTGCCGTCTGCCCCTGCGCTCTGTTCTCTCTCCAGCTTGTTTTCGCTTCTACACAGTCACCCCGTTGATAGTTGCATGCATACCTGTTGTATATTTGGCTACGGTCACGTGTGTTTATTTTGTGCCCGACTTGAGCTGGTGGAACCCGTCCTTCAAGTCCTAAAACGTTCGAAGCCCCCGTGGGCCACATTAGCGCTATATAAAAACGCAAAAATGAATACATTGTCAAGCGCTCTGACACTTTTGGGTAAAGTTCGCGCTATATAAAATTACCATTAAATAAAATACACTGTGTGTGGCACATCCTACTGTGAACAATTGTACGTAATACTGGACATGGTACTTCCCTTCCCCACTCTTCAGCTTCCAAAATAAGGCGTGCTTACACAGATAACATCTACTGAAGGTTTTGACTATTAATTAGCAATATTACATCAGTACACTCGTTCTCCAGTATTAAACGCTATATTGGCAAAAATAACCATATCGTTACCAGCGCTATCGGGGACTGACACTTTGACGTGAAGCGCTACATGACAGCCGATAGGTGCTTGCTGTTGAGATCTATGCGGAACCCGACAGACCTGTGGGTATGAAACTCGACAGGGCCCACTCGGTCTTTTATTAGGCCTGCGCGGTAAATTCCGTTCCGCTCGCAGAATTTGCGGAATTTGGGTAATTTCGCATTCCGCGGAGAACGCGAAATTGCCAAAAATTCAGCGATCCGCGACTTTGCGGAATTTTTTGCTTGTTCGCGCTTTCAAAATGCGTGTTCGCGAGATATTTCCCCCCGAGCACGCAAACAGCGTTCGCAAACAGGAAAAAAGCATCGCAAACGGGCGGAACAAGCAATTCCGCGTGTTCGCTGAACTTTTGCGTGCTCGCGGAGATTTTTTACCGTTTCGCAGAGCTTTGTGTAGCGCGACTACGCAAATTCCGCCCACCCCTATCTTTTATCCTTGCGAGGTTTACAACGAGAGTACATCCAAGTAAAAGGAATACAACGTAACATCTGTAGTAATAACTCCCATATACAAAACACATTCCAACATCCCCTTGAAGACACACGCACGCATTATTTTTGGCAGCCCATTAGAGAAACATATCGATTTTCCCCACTCGAATTGAACACTTAATTTAGATGCAAATTTGCCAACGTTTATCAGGCAAGCAGCCGTCCATGCACCATGTTTTTATTTCAACAAAAAACGTCACTGAATATTTCCGTTGGAAAGTTTTTGTTCCCCCTCCCTTTGTTCTCTCCCCCAACCTCCCTCAAGCCCCTCGCCGGTTGCTTTAGCCTCACCCTGCCACAGATGCACCGGGTCTCTGCACTGCACCCGCTGCACACTGACACTGCACTGTTCTGTGGCACACAGCAGCCGGAGCCTGTGTGTCTATCAGGGGGGGCACAGGGCTTGAACCCCCGCAATGCCGGAGCAGTGCAATGCAGTCCCGTGCCCTCTGGCACACAACTCCCTTGTTTACTTACCCCTAGCATGCCTGCGTCCTTGGGGGAGTCGCGGTACTTTCCGTCAGCGCTGTACAAATAATGCACACGAATGCAGGGCTGCAATGCAGCTGCAAGGGGTACGTTTACCATAACACACCCCGACCCCCAAAACAAGCGAGGGACCTGGCTGTGCCAGAAGGGCACCAAATCGCAACTCTCTTGGGAAGAGTAACTTTCTTTTTTTTCAGGCCTGTCCTTTCATTGGGATTTATGATTCTGCAGCAAGGAAGTCAATCTGTGTAATGGGAAGGCCAAGGCGGAGGCGGGCTTTGGGAAGTCTGGGGGCTGTAGTTGTGAGGATCACATGCAGAAATGTGATCCCTTGTTAAACGTTGACTAGATAATGTTCTCTCAGTTGCGCAAGTCACCACCACCCAACCTTTAGGCAGACAGTGTCTCGCGCAGCTCGAGAACTGAATTACTTGCTAAGCTCCCATAACAGCCAGTAATAGACACTCTTATAACCGCTTGAGACTTAACCTCGGCTGCCCCTCTCGTTGAAACACATTGCTGCTTTCTGGGAGTGCTGCTGTTATTAAACAGGAGGCGCTATCCCTGATGCTTTCACGCAGAGAGGCCTGGCTGCCTTTTGCCTCTCCAGAGCGACCCGGGACAGGAATAGCCCGGCTGGCGCATTCCAGCACGCTGCGCGCCGGAGCGCGTGGACAGATGTATCTGTGCGTGGGAGACTGCGCTGCCGCAGACTTTGTTTCCCCTAACCCCGAGAACGTGTAATTTTCTCCTGGGTGGCGGATGCACAGACGTTTAACATGATGTGGAAACTCTTCAAGGAGTCTTGACCGGCCCCCGCCCTCTCTGTTAACGCTGCTGAACATTGGCTGGTTGAATGAGATCCTAGATGAGAGGCAAAGAAAGGGCACGCTTTGTTGCTTTCACTGAATGGAGCGTGTTGCACATTTCCGGGTTTACCGTCACACGTGCACAACATGAAAAGTGTTAGCACTCCCTGAGTGGAGTAGGGCCTAAATAAAGCCCCGGGGAGGACCTAGGGGGTCAGGGTGTTTCTACCCTGCCCCCTTTTCTTTTTTTTCACCTTTGTTTCACTGTTTTCTTGTGACTCGGTTCTACCGAGTCACAAGAAGGCTGCCAATACTTCCTGGTTTGGAGTATTGGCAGCCAATCACAGTGAAGCTTGTGGTCGGGAGGGTTCGCGAATCCACCGCTGCCCTAGATATTGAAACATTTATTTTTTTAATTGCTCAGCAACTACTGAACGGATTTACACCATTTAAGAAAAAGGACTCTTTCTGAACCAAGGGCTACCTTTTTGCCAAATTTGGTGTAATTCCGTTCAGCAGTTCGGGCTGTAGCCGTGTCTAAATTTTCCTATGGAAAATAACATGGGGAAAACGCGTTTTGGGACCCCCCTTTTTTCTCGGCCCCCGCTTGACAAATCACCCCGAAACTTTCAAGACAGGAGCTGAACGGAGCGCCTCACTAGTTTTGAAAATTTCGCAAAGATTCGTCAAACGGCGCCAAAGTTATTGGGAAAAGAAAAAACGCTTTTCCTTTGGAAACTAGGTCCTAACTATAACTACCTACTGACGACCGCCAGTAGGTAATATATATATATCTATATATATATATATAGATATATATATATATATATATATATATATATATATATATATATATATACATATATATATTATCTACTTAGAAGAATTTCCAAGTGAAACCAGTCAATGTTATCCTAAGGAAGGAAATTCAAGTTACTGGTAAGTACGGTTAAAATTACTTTTCAGGATCAGTACTGGGCTCAAAGATGCAGCACTGAGGTCTCTCCTGATAACAGGTGAGTAAATCGGAATTCGTAGTTCGGCTGATTTTAGAGGAATATTTGCACAATGGTGAAGGAAGGGGGTGGGGCCTGAGGTGACATGTCTGCAAACACGCCCTGTGGTGCGTTTTAAGTTGGAGAATTAATTCCTCCTCAATCCCGAGGGTCCCTAGGGGCCAACTAGCCCACCAGATACCTCCAGTATGCGCCAGAGAGCTGTGTTGTAGAGAGGTGTTCAGAGGCCACGCCCCTTTTTACACCTCTCTGCAACGCAGCTCTGTGGCGCTTTTTGGAGGTACATGGTGTGCTAGTTGGACTCCAGGGACCCTCAGGATTCAAGGGGACTTAATCCCCCAACTTAAAACGCGCCACGGCGCGTTTGCACAGTGGTGAAGGGAGGGGCGGGGCTTCAGGTGACATGTGTGCAAACAGGCCCCATGGCGCGTTTTAAGATGGGGAATTAAATCCCCTTCAATCCTGAGGGTCCCTGGAGGCCAACTAGCCCACCAGGTACCTCCAGTAAGCGCCACGGAGCTGCGTTGCAGAGTGTTGTAAAAGGGCGTGGCCTCTGAACACCTCTCTACAACACAGCTCTCTGGCGCATACTGGAGGTATCTGGTGGGCTGAGTTGGCCCCTAGGGACCCTCGGGATTGAGGAGGAATTAATTCTCCAACTTAAAACGCGCCACAGAGCGTGTTTGCAGACATGTCACCTCAGGCCCCACCCCCTTCCTTCACCATTGTGCAAATATTCCTCTAAAATCAGCCGAACTACGAATTCCGATTTACTCACCTGTTATCAGGAGAGACCTCAGTGCTGCATCTTTGAGCCCAGTACTGATCCTGAAAAGTAATTTTAACCGTACTTACCAGTAACTTGAATTTCCTTCCATAGGCTAACATTGACTGGTTTCACTTGGAAATTCTTCTAAGTGTGGAGTTTTGGAACTTTATAATATTCCTCTAAAATCAGCCGAACTACGAATTCCGATTTACTCACCTGTTATCAGGAGAGAACCCAGTGCTGCATCTTTTAGCCCAGCACTGACCCTGAAAAGTAATTCTAACCGTACTTACCAGTAACTTGTATTTCCTTCCATAGGAATCCATTGTCAGGTTTTCAGCAGAAAAGTTTCAAAGTGTCGATTTTCACAAACTACAAATATTCCTTAAAAATCGCCTGTATGACTTAAACGCATTCTTTCAACTGTTTACAGGAGATGCACCAGTGCTGGATCCAGGATCCACCACTGAGTAAGAAAAAGTAACGATAACACTACTTACCTGCTAAGTGAATTTCCTCTCATAGGATAACATTGGTGATTCTATGTGAAGAAGTTTCTGTGTCAACTTTTAAAATACAATAATATTCCTTAAAAATCACTACTGTAACCAAAACGCTTTTACTCAACTGTTTACAGGAGATGTCCCAGGACTGAATCTAGGATCCAGTCCTGTGGTTAGAAAAAGTAATCCATAAAGTAACTAATTGCATTTAACTAGAAATTCACATTGAGCTCAATGTTGCATTGTGTTTGAAATTGTGTTGCCCATTGCAACAACTGTAACTACTGTACTTAAAGTCTATTGCCTATTTGCAAAGTATTTAAACTAAAGTAATTCATTCTGAGAAAGTATATTTTGTAATGTAATGTATAATGTAATTACAATGTAATTTAAAAATAAAATATCTAAAAATAAATAGTTTAAAAAAATGTTGTAAATCAGTATCAAAAAAATAAATATAACAATTAATACATTTAAAAATTGTCATTTACAAAACCTTTGAAATTCACTGAAAAAAACCATAGGTTTCAGACATGTTATAGTTAGGAATTAGCATTTAAAAAACCTTTGAAATTCACTGAAAAAACCATAGGTCTCAGGCACGTTATAGTTAGAAATTAGCATTTAAAAAACCTTACAAATTCACTGAAAAAACCATAGGTTTTAGGGACAGTTATAGTTAGTTGGACATTGCACTCGTACAAAACCCGTGAAATTCCCCCGTTATAGTTAGTTCAGCTAACTATAACTCGCGCCCACAATGCACTGCTGATGACGTCACATATTACATCACTCATAACATGGTCAGTGACATCACTGATGACATCACTGATGACATCTCAAATGACATCACTGATGACATCATCCACGTGATAATCTGATGCACCTCCTCACACCCTAATATAACCTTTGATACACCCACTCTAAATTACAGACTGCCATTCGCAAAACCATAGACACTCCAACACCAATAACTACATACCCACTCACTGATTCTTAGGTCTACACACACATCCACTCACTCACCAGTACAGTCACTCATACTTATGGTCACTCAGTACAGGACTATCATATGCACTCATACTCCTATATAGACACTCAAACACCGCCACTCATCCATAGAGGTACTCACACACCTAGTCAGTCATGCAAATAATTAAACACACTGCCATTTACTCACCTATACAGTTATTCACACACCAGCTCACTTACTCATACAAATACTAGCACATTCTTACGCTCTTATACAATCACTGATACAAGCACACACTCATCCATACAGTCACTAACACAATCACACACTCTACGCTTATAGCTATTTACATACTCCAACACACATATATACTGCCTTTCACATATGTAGTTACTCACACATGTACCACTGGGACATACATTCACTCACTAACACACTCTTACACACACTTACCCACCCATACAGTCTATCACAGATGCACTCTTGAAACCATCCACCCAGTGAATCACCCACTCACACATCTATGCACAGAGTCGCACACACCCCACCCACACAAACACTCAGGCACCCATACAGATACTCAGACAACCAATCAATAACTCATATAGACACTCATGTAGCTATTCACAAACCCATGCAGCCACTTACACAGCAACAGACAGACGGATACAGACATTCACCCAGTTTAGTCACTAACCCATGCATTCAGTAAGATATGTTTAATCACTCACTTATAGAGTTAGTCACGCACCTACTAAATCATCCATACAGACACTTATACACCCACTCAATCTTCAATATGCCTTTCCCTATATATATTAAAAATATTTAACTTTACAGAAACACACAGTCACTAGATGATGTCATCAGTGATGTCATTTGAGATGTCATCAGTGATGTCATCAGTGATGTCACTGACCATGTCATGAGTGATGTAATATGTGACGTCATCAGCAGTGCATTGCGGGGGCGCGAGTTATAGTTAGCTGAACTAACTATAACGGCCGAATTTCACTGGTTTTGTACGAGTGAAATGTCCAACTAACTATAACGTGCCTGAAACCTCTGGTTTTTCAGTGAATTTCTAAGGTTTTTAAATGCTAATTTCTAACTATAACATGCCTGAAACCTATGGTTTTTCAGTGAATTTCTAAGGTTTTTTTAAATGCTAATTTCTAACTATAACGTGCCTGAAACCTATGGTTTTTTCAGTGAATATATATATATTTATTATACTATGTATACATGTGAAAATGTCTCGGTCCCCTGTTTGCCTCAGTGGCACGGAAAAAATGGGTGGAACTGACATCAGCACGCCGACGAGGTCCTCTTATGGCTCCGATGACGTCATACGGTGTCGCGAGCGGAGCCGTGCTATTATGACGTCCTTGTTGACGTGGGAGAGCTAGGAAAGAATTTCCGTGGAATGCTGGTGCAGGGGATATTCACCTAAGTGTTCAGGCTAGTCCTTTGGGAGCAACTGTTTATGTTGCCACTCCAGAAACCGAAACCAGAGATCCGAGGGCAGAGGTCCTGCAGATGGCACACGAGGTGGGGTGCCCAGTCTTGTGCACCGGCGGGGCAGCGAAGTGACAAGCACCACAACCCACAAAAAAGGTAACGAGGGCACTGAATAACACAGGATCTTCTCTTTGTATCTGGCAGGAACAACGAAGTTAAAATGCCCTGGTACCAAAATGTAGAATTAGTGCTACAACGGTCTTCAAGAGGACCCGTACCCTGGAGGTGGCACATGGGTCACGCGGTACGGTCATACTGCGGTGGGACGCACACTCGTTGACCTCTCATGGCACTGCTCCACACTTCAGGGAGGACGCTTTCCATTAGCTATGTTTTCTGATGACATGTCGCGCCAGCCCCGTCCAACAACAGAACTCCTTTAGATCCAAACAGACTCTTCCACTCTCACCAGAAGTGAAACCAGGCCACGCAGACACTTTCACAATACAACAGCTGGGAATGCACTTTTCGGTAAAAAAACCACATTACTTCCTCCTAATTAATCAAATAAATGTCTCACTGAAGAACAGGGGCCAGCTTCGATCGGTAAACAGCCGTTACAACGACTTTTTTACTTTGCGATACCATTACAACGCATGCATTACCACGCATGCGTTGTACATCACAAAGTCATTACTACGCATTTTTTTAGAACGCATGGTCATTTACCACGCATGCCTTTACAACAAATTTTGTTGTAAAGGTATGTATGGTAAATGACCATGCGTTCTATAAAACATGTAGACGATCCATGTCGTGCACCGCCCCTCAGAGACGACGTGAAGCAGGAACCACGAGGAGAGAGGAACCACGAGGAGTGAGAGGTAAGGGGATTGGGCATGGGGTGGGGGTTTCTTTTCTAGGGTTTAGGGTAGTACAGTGGTGTTTGGGTGGTATAGGGGTCGTGCTGGGGGTAGTGTTTTAGGGTTTAGAGTAGTGCAGTGGTGTTTGGGTAGTGTAGGGGGTCGTGCTGGGAGTAGTGTTTTAGGGTTTAGGGTAGTGCAGTAGTGTAGGGGTCGTGCTGGGGGTAGTGTTTTAGGGTTTAGGGTAGTGCAGTGGTGTATGGGTAGTGTAGGGGGTCGTGCTGGGAGTAGTGTTTTAGGGTTTAGGGTATTGCAGTGGTGTTTGAGTAGTGTAGGGGTCATGCTGGTGGTAGTGTTTTAGGGTTTAGGGTAGTGCAGTGGTGTTTGTGTAGTGTAGGGGGTCATGCTGGGGGTAGTGTTTTATGGTTTAGGGTAGTGCAATGGTGTTTGGGTAGTGTAGGGGGTCATGCTGGGGGTAGATTTAGGGTTTAGGGTAGTGCAGTGGTGTTTGGGTAGTGTAGGGAGTCGTGCTGGGGGTAGTGTTTTAGGGTTTAGGGTAGTGCAGTGGTGTTCGTGTAGTGTAGGGGGTTGTGCTGGGGGTAGTGTTTTAGGGTTTATGTTAGTGCAGTGGTGTATGGGTAGTGTAGGGGGTTGTGCTGGGGTAGTGTTTTAGGGTTTAGGGTAGTGCAGTGGTGTTTGAGTAGTGTAGGGGGTCATGCTGGTGGTAGTATTTTAGGGTTTAGGGTAGTGCAGTGGTGTTTGGGTAGTGTAGGGGGTCGTGCTGGAGGTAGATTTAGGGTTTAGGGTAGTGCAGTGGTGTTTGGGTAGTGTAGGGAGTTGTGCTGGGGGTAGTGTTTTAGGGTTTAGGGTAGTGCAGTGGTGTTTGTGTAGTGTAGGGGGTTGTGCTGGGGTAGTGTTTTAGGGTTTATGTTAGTGCAGTGGTGTTTGGGTAGTGTAGGGGGTAGTGCTGGGGTAGTGTTTTAGGGTTTAGGGTAGTGCAGTGGTTTGTGTAGTGTAGGGGGTAGTGCTGGGGGTAGTGTTTTAGGGTTTAGGGTAGTGCAGTGGTGTTTGGGTAGTGTAGGGGTTCATGCTGGGGGTAGTGTTTTAGGGTTTAGGGTATGGCAGTGGTGTTTGGGTAGTGTAGGGGGTCGTGCTGGGTGTCGTGTTTTAGGGTATAGGGTAGTGTAGTGGTGTTTGGGTAGTGTAGGGGGTCATGCTGGGGTTAGTGTTTTAGGGTTTAGGGTAGTGCAGTGGTGTTTGGGTAGTGTAGGGGGTCGTGCTGGGGGTAGGGTTTTAGGGTTTAGGGTAGTGCAGTGGTGTTTGTGTAGTGTGGGAGGTCATGCTGGGGGTAGTGTTTTAGGGTTTAGGGTCGTCCAGCGGTGTTTGTGTAGTGTAGGGAGTCGTGCTGGGGGTAGTGTTTTAGGGTTTAGGGTAGTGCAGTGGTGTTTGGGTAGTGTAGGGGGTCATGCTGGGGGTAGTGTTTTAGGGTTTAGGGTAGTGCAGTGGTGTTTGTGTAGTGTAGGGGGTCATGCTGGGGGTAGTGTTTTAGGGTTTAGGGTAGTGCAATGGTGTTTGGGTAGTGTAGGGGGTAGTGCTGGGGTAGTGTTTTGGGTTTACGGTAGTGCAGTGGTGTTTGTGTAGTGTAGGGGGTCGTGCTGGTGGTAGTGTTTTAGGGTTTAGGGTAGCGCAGTGGTGTTTGTGTACTGTAGGGGGTCGTGCTGGGTTCTAGTGTTTTAGGGTTTAGGGTAGTGCAGTGGTGTTTGTGTAGTGTAGGGGGTCGTATTTTAGGGTTTAGGGTCATGCAGTGGTGTTTGGGTAGTGTAGGGGGTCGTGCTGAGGGTAGTGTTTTTGAGTTTAGGGTAGTGCAGTTGTGTTTGGGTAGTGAAGGGGTCGTGCTGGGTGTAGTGTTTTAGGGTTTAGGGTAGTGCAGTTGTGTTTAGGTAGTGAAGGGGGTCGTGCTGGGGTAGTGTTTTAGGGTTTAGGGTAGTGCAGTGGTGTTTGTGTAGTGTATGGGGTCATGCTGGGGGTAGATTTAGGGTTTAGGGTAGTGCAGTGGTGTTTGTGTACTGTAGGGGGTCGTGCTGGGTTCTAGTGTTTTAGGGTTTAGGGTAGTGCAGTGGTGTTTGTGTAGTGTAGGGGGTCGTATTTTAGGGTTTAGGGTCATGCAGTGGTGTTTGGGTAGTGTAGGGGGTCGTGCTGAGGGTAGTGTTTTTGAGTTTAGGGTTGTGCAGTTGTGTTTGGGTAGTGAAGGGGGTCGTGCTGGGTGTAGTGTTTTAGGGTTTAGGGTAGTGCAGTTGTGTTTAGGTAGTGAAGGGGGTCGTGCTGGGGGTAGTGTTTTAGGGTTTAGGGTAGTGCAGTGGTGTTTGTGTAGTGTATGGGGTCATGCTGGGGGTAGATTTAGGGTTTAGGGTAGTGCAGTGGTGTTTGTGTAGTGTAGGGAGTTGTGCTGGGGGTAGTGTTTTAGGGTTTAAGGCAGTGCAGTGGTGTTTGTGTAGTGGAGGGGTCGTGCTGGGGGTAGTGTTTTAGGGTTTAGGGTAGTGCAGTGGTGTTTGTTTAGTGTAGGGGGTTGTGCTGTGGGTAGATTTAGGGTTTAGGGTAGTGCAGTGGTGTTTGGGTAGTGTAGGGAGTCATGTTGGTGGTAGTGTTTTAGGGTTTAGGGTAGTGCAGTTATGTTTCGGTAGTGTAGGGTGTCGTGCTGGGGTAGTGTTTTAGGGTTTAGGGTAGTGCAGTGGTGTTTGGGTAGTGGAGGGGGTAGTGTTTTAGGGTTTAGGGTAGTGCGCCCAACCAGCCACAATATCCGTGGACAAAGGGATCCTGACTCTTTGGAACGCTCCGTCAATTGAATAATTTGGGTCAAGGGCTCTACCACGTCCAAGACCTATCAATTCCTTTCTTGGGATCCCTCATATACTTGGAGAAAAAGGTACATAGTTTCTCATCAATTTCAGGCGTGTGTGCCACCTTCCCCTTCAGTGAGGGCCTGGGGCATTCTCCCCTCATCCTATTCCTGACCTCCCTTTCAAGGGGTTGATGGATTCTCCCCACCACATACTCTGCCACTTTGGCGTCAGGTGTCCACTCCGCTGACCTAGGATGGAAAATTTGGGTAGGCTCGAACATGTCCGAGTGGACCCCGTCCCCAACCGGGGACTGAGAGGAGTGGGACTCCGGACGCCAGGGACGCCCCGAGTCCTTATCCTCATCGGAGGAGAAATCGTCCTCCGATACACCCTCTCTCTCTAAGGGAAACCCGCCGTCAGGGTCTACAATAGTGGTGACAGTGTCGCAATTTTCTCCGGGCCCCTCCTCCTCCCGGCAGGGTGCATGTTTTAGCTTTCGCGCACTCTTGAGGAAGGTCTCCGTAAGTTTATCAAATCCTTCCAAGTGCCCCGCGTTATGCTTAACGGCCTTTTATTCCCCATCTGGGAGCTACTTGGACCCGCCACCACCAGATCTGGGTCACTGAACACCCCAGGGATGCTTTTCGCCAGCTTATCAACCTGATCCCTAAGAGGAGCCAGCGCCCTAGAAATAGCCAGAGAGAGGGCTTGGTCCACTGCTGGAGGGAGAAGTTGGGGGCCATTCCTCCTCCACTTCCTGGTAGGAGGAGTAAAAATGGTCTTCTGGAGAAGACATGATAGCAGAGGGTGTGAGCACAGAACAAATGCCCTTAAAATCCTTAAGGCAGCCCCCTCGCCGGTGCTCCAACAGCTGGGCTTTCCCCGAAGCTGTTATAAGAATAGACCGAGGCGCAATACCAATTACCACCACCATGTGGTGCTGGTCACTAACGTGGCCGTGTGGGGAAATCACCGCGTAGCGGTGTCAAAATTAGGCGAGGGTTGGTCGGGAATCAAGCGGACACTAAAGTAGTGACCGGATTCCCAAACGCGCGTAAAGACCAGTGGGAGCGCTCGACGGAGCTGCCTCGCTCGGACCAGACGCGCCTGACAGGATCTCATCGCGCGCAGAGCACACAGTGGGAGAAACTGCGAGGGGGAGAACGCGCTCGGGCAAGAACCTGCTGCGCAGGGAATATGAAACAATACCAAGGCAATAATGCTAATAACGTGCACAAGAAACCGCTATACAAACAGCAACAACGTCAGATTAAGCCAAGAATGTAAGGAATGCACTTAACTGATGAGCAGTGAAGAAAGAGGACGCGGAAGGGACGTCACGATATTATATACGATGGACTGTGATATGATTGGACTATAGTTGCCTTGGAGACTACCCCCCTAATGGTTCATGGGTTGTGTAGTCTTTTATTTAATGATTGTTGTGTTACGTTTTCTTTGAACTGCTATGCAAATAAAGTGAGGAAAGAGATGCATAATCCTCGCCTCCGTCCTGCCATAGAATTCATTAAACTTTATTTGATCTGATTTAGAAACATAGATCATAAAAGTGTAGATAAAAACAGTAAATCCTCTTTCCTAATACAATACAGTGAGAATTAATTAAAACCAGTAGGTAAAAACGGGTGTTACAAAGCCCGGTTCAGAGCAACTTCAGGTTAACAGAATCGTAAAGTTCAATGTTTCGCAAGATCAATCTCATGTACTTCGTGCAAAATACGCAATAAGGGGTCCAAGTAAGATGTAACGCTCCAATACCTGACCAGTTTGCACTATATAAAACTGCAGAAAAACTAAAAATAAAAGGTGTTTTGCACACTTCTGTCATTGGGCTATATGTGGGCTACATCTGGGTGATATTTGTGCTACATTTGGGCTCTTTTTTCTCTGGTGGCCTTCTTGGGAGACTTATTTGTTATGAAGTTTCCTAATTTCGTCATTTACTGCAGTCTCCTCAGTAGGAAATGCTTTCAGTTTTTACTTTGATTCCATCAAGAAGGCATTCAGATGTGTCACACATTTGCCATAAATTCAGAATGTTAGCACTCTAGTTGTTCATTAGATCACTGTAGTAAAGCTACTGCTCACCAGGGAGTTAACTGGAAGTCTACTGCTGGTATTGAAAGTGATTGTTTCAGTCTGCATGTCAGAATTTTCTAATGAAATAGAAGAGGATTTGAGATCTCACTTAAAACATGTCCTAATTTTTCTTTCTACAGCACTAACCATAATTTCTATGGCAAAATGAACCCCCTTATATTGTTCCTTTTTAAATTAAATGTTTTAAGTGTTACCAGTTTATTCCAATCAAGATGGCTTCAGGTGTGCCATACTTTTGTCATAAGTAAGACTGGTAGCGCTCTAGTTGTTCTTTAGAATACTCTGGGAAGCTGCAGTAGAACACAAAGGCATCAACTGACAGGCTGCTCCTGTTGAAATATAACAGGAAGATATTTGAGATCTCACTTAAAACATGTCCTAATTTTTCTTTCTACAGCACTAACCATAATTTCTAAGACAAAATGAACCCCCTCATTTTGTTCTTTTTTAAATTAAATGTTTTAAGAGTTACCAGTTAATTCCAATCAAGATGGCTTCAGGTGTGCCATAATTTTGTCATAAGTAAGACTGTTAGCGCTCTAGTTGTTCTTTAGAACACTCTGGGAAGCTGCAGTAGAACACAAAGGCATCAACTGACAGGCTGCTCCTGTTGAAATATAACAGGAAGATATTTGAGATCACACTTGAAACATGTCCTAATTTTTCTTTCTACAGCACTAACCATAATTTCTATGACAAAATGAACCCCATCATTTTATTCCTTTTTAAATTAAATGTTTTAAGTGTTACCAGTTTATTCCAATCAAGATGGCTTCAGGTGTGCCATACTTTTGTCATAAGTAAGGCTGTTAGCACTCTAGTTGTTCTTTAGAACACTCTGGGAAGCTGCAGTAGAACACAAAGGAATCAACTGACAGTCTCTGCCCTTGTTGGATGTACATGTTTTACTGAGAATGTCAGACTTCATTCTCACATGACTGAGAAAGATAATGTGAATTTACAGAAAATATGCTCTCATTTTAGCTTCTGGAGCACCTTCCAAAACTGTATGGGACAAGCATGTGAAAATAGTTTTCTCTCAAACATGATTCATGATATCCCAGCAGAAGGTTTTTCACAGGGTAAAATCACCTTAGAACACACCACAATTCCTGAAATTAGTATGGTACCATCAACAAATGAATTCTAATGTAACTAAAGTCTGTTATCACCCTTTATAGTTCTCCTTTTGGTAACCCTCAAAATCTTTGATTCACTACAATGCATTTCAATGGGGTACTATCATTTATATTGGTCCCAAGATGGCTGCCAGCAATTCCAGGATGAAGTGCTGACAGCCAATCAGATCTCACGATGACATGTGTGGTTAGGCTCCGCCCAGATATATATGTGTTTTTACTTTTGATTTTCTCAGGAACTACTGAACGGATTTACACCATTTAACAAAAGGGTTCTTTCTGAACCAAGAACTACCTCTTTGCCAAATTTGGTGTAATTCCGTTCAGCAGTTCGGGCTGTAGCCTTGCATACAGTTTCCTATGGGAAATTGATTTTTTGACTCTTATTTTTTTAATTTCTCCGCAACTACTGAATGGATTTACACCATTTAAAAAAAGGTCACTTTCTGAACCAAGCGCTACCTTTTTTCCAAATTTGGTGTAATTCCGTTCAGCAGTTCGGTCTGTAGCCGTGTCTAAAATTTCCTATGGGAATTAACATGGAGAAAACACGTTTTGGGACCCCCCTTCTTTCTCGGCCCCCGCTTGCCAAATCACCCCGCAACTTTCAGGATAGGAGCAGACCGGAGTGCCCCACGAGTTTTGAAAATTTCGCGAAGATTCATCAACCGGCGCCAAAGTTATTGGAAATAGAATGTTGCAAATTTCCTATGGAAAATAGGTCCTAACTATAACTATCTACTGGCGACCGCGGACCGCGGATGCAGTCGAAACGCGTCGTGATTAAAACTTGGTTATTACACCGTATCGGATTGTGTGGCTGTATTTCCTGAGAGCGCATCTACTTTGGATTTACTTTTGGTATTATTTCGCCAGCACGCTCCGCTGGCGTATGCGCCACCTTCCATGGGTTCAAGCGGTTCGGAAGGAGCAGCGAGACAGTTGGATTTAAATTGAGAACTGCACCAAAGGAACCGGCCGGGCGTTATCGGCAACATCATCGGAAACGGACAGGAGAAGGAACAGCTCGTTTAGGAGACCAAGGTAAGCCTGTGGGAGCACTGTTCGTCCCCAGATGGTGAGGGTTCTGATACGCATCGGCGGATGCGTTGATTTTCCTTCCCTCGGGGCAGCGATGGTGGGTCTCTGCGGGTCTATGCCTTGTATGGTCCCTATTATGGGAAATTGATTGTTAGCTGTTATGTATGCACGCGGACTACACTAGAGCTGTTGTTTCTTCATGGTGACATTATTTGCGCATAGCGGCAGAAGGAACCTTGCATTGTCGAGGGGGAAGACACACACAATCCCGATACTATCTTGCATCTGATAACCAAGTTAGTGCAACATGGAGGAGGAGGCTGAAAGGAGTGCGGCGGCTCTTACTTTATTTATTAGGAAACCTGGTTTGAAAATGGTGGGGGATACTAGGAAAACAGTAACCCCACCTGCAGAAGACAAACTGAAAAAATTGGAAAAACTCAGAAGAGCAGAAATATCTAAGTGGTGGGAGGCTACCTCGTTACAGAATTATGTTGACCAAGAGATGGCTCCTCGAGGATTGAGAATTTTCATTACGCCCTCGTACGAGACACCAAACCCTAAGATGCTGGAAGAATGGTCCTTAAATTCCGCACTTAGTTCACGGCGGATGCTTGAAATACTTATCAAATATGCCTGGAGCGATCGAGAAATACTGATCATACAGATCAAAGAAATACAAGAGGAATTGAAAATAATTATGGATGAGGACAATCTCAATAAAAATTTGACAGCAATGAAGGAACGCCTAAACAAACACGAAGAGGACATAAAAGCCTGCAAGCAAAGGAAACTTAACAGAGACTACGGAGATTATGAGAGTGGAAGGATACTCACCTTCAGTAGAAAATACGATCATCTCTACAAAGATAACATTCTACATGAAGAAACTTTGACAACAGTCACTGAAAGTGGAACCTCGGAGGTATCTACAGCCAGTGAGAGTGAGTCTGATATATCAAGGGGCAACACCTCAGGAGAAGAGAGAGTGGGGCGCCCAGTTACTTTTTTAGACGAATACCGGACATTACGCAAAGGACGGACTATATTGCAAGATACCCCAGCCCCGAAGACGAGGGCACAAAGAGGGAGAGGACAAGGCAGAGGACGAGGAGAAGGAAGAACAGATGAAAACGAGTCCGACAGCAATGGCAGAAGAGGCAGAGGAAGGGGCCGCATGGGAAATACCAAAACACGCTCCAAAAAAACCAAATAATGGATGACACTATGAGTGAATAATACTATCATTAACTTATCTAAAAGAAAACTCAATGACATTGAAAAACGCACATTGTGTTTGGGGTTGTCTTTTTGTCCTACTTCCTCTTTTAATTATGTTGATACCAGGATTGACCTTTTTAAATATGTAAGAAAGTTGAAACTCAAAAAGTGGCATATGCTGAGACAGCACAGACCTAGAGGGAATATAGCTGGGGAGGTTACCCCCACCACTGAATTGTGTATAGGTGACATTGAAATTCTCACAACCATGCTTGAGTTACAACAGGACATGGGTTGTGGGGCCACTAACATTGAAGAGACACAGGTCTTAGAGGAGCTGGGGATTAGGGGCGACACAGCAGCATGTACGGACTTTAGACCCTGCTCCACTTTTTTGCCAACGCTGCCCCATGATAACATAGATACGTTCCATGAGGCTGTCACTAAGGCCCTGACGGACTTTCGACACAAGTCGTTTAACAAAAATAAACACAATACTAATCTTACCATCAAACAACGGGAGATTCTTAAATCTCTGTCTGAGGACAAGGACATTGTCATACGCCCAGCTGACAAGGGGGGCAATGTGGTTGTCCTGGACAGAGAACAATACCTCAGGGAAGCATTGCGACAATTGAGTGACACTTCTTCTTACATACCTATTATCAGGGAGATGTATAATGAAAGCATCATCTCCATTTGGGACAGTCTGACTAATTGGAAGGATAAGGGGATCCTGGAATGGGAGGAATTCTGCTACCTGAAAAAAGACCATCCTATACTGCCTGTCTTATACCTTTTGCCGAAGATACATAAGGACCCCGTTACACCTCCAGGTCGTCCTATAGTTTCTTCCATAGGTAGTGCATCTGAACATGTATCCAAGTATGTTGACCATTTTTTGAGAGAGTATGTTACCAAACTTCCCAGTTACATTAGAGACACTAAGGATTTTCTGGGCAAGGTAGAAAACATTGAATGGGAATCAGATTTCCTTTTAATCACACTAGATGTACACTCACTCTATACCATTATAGATCACCAACAGGGTATAGCAGCATGTGCACATTTCCTCAAAAATAGACAGGCCAAATACTTGGAACACACTCGCATGATTTTGGATATGACAGAATTCTGTTTGACAAATAATATCTTCCTCTTTGATGGGGTCCTTTATAAACAAACGACTGGGACTGCGATGGGTTCTTGCTTCGCGCCCAGTTTTGCGAATCTGTTTATGGGCCTCTGGGAGGAAGAGATTTTCAATGGTACTAATTACATACATAACCTGGACAGGGTTAAAATATGGTACAGATACATTGATGATCTTTTCATTGTTTGGAAGGGCTTGGAAACGGAAGCTGTTGAATTTGTGGCAGATCTCAATAAGAACAACCGCAATATACTACTCTCTAGTAATATCAGTAGTACTAGTGCAGTATACCTGGATGTATGTTTGGAGATCATGGATAATACCATACACACCTCTCTGTTTCGGAAAAGCACAGCAGGTAACAGCATTCTTCATGCCCTCAGTAGTCACCCTGATTCCTTGAAGTGGAGTATTCCATATGGTGAACTACTGAGGGCAAAAAGAAACTGCAACAGCGAGGAAGCTTACATTCTGGAGAGTAACAATATGATTGAGAGATTCAGGATCAGAGGCTATCCTACATGGGTCTTGAAGAAAGCAATCAATAGAGCTAATGGCGTGAACAGAACCCACACTCTTGCAGAGAGGGAGTCTACAGACAGGGAATCAAAAGAAAATGCCACTAGGGTCATTTTGACCTATAACACAGATTCTGAAAGCATCAGGCGCATTCTAGCCCTGAATTGGAATACACTCAGATGTGATGGCAGCATAGGGGGCAGTATTCCAGCAAGACCTAACATCACCTACAGACGGGGCAGGAACATCAGGGATATGTTGGTCCATAGTGATATCACTGTACAACAAGAAGTGGGGACACATAACCTTAAAGGGTTTTTTCCGTGCGGGCACTGCAAAGCGTGTATCAACAGCAATTTCCGCAAAGAATTTGTGCTGAATAGGCATAAGAAAATTATCACCCAGTTCCTCACTTGTAGCACCACCTTTGTTGTCTATGCCATAGAATGTCCATGTAAACTGCACTACATTGGAAGTACCACACTTATGGCGAAAAAGAGGATTCTAGAACATAAGCGTGCAATCACCAACAGAGATCCCAAATACCCAGTAGCACGTCATTTTGAGGAAAAACATTTTTCAGATTCATCCCTCATGAAGTACTTCATCATAGAGCAGATCCGGCCAGGATATAGAGGTGGTGATAGAGTACTCAGACTCAGACAGAGGGAGTCTAGATACATTGTGGATTTACAAACTAGGACTCCAGGGGGCTCAATCAGGACGAAGAACTTGCAATCCACCTTAAAAGTCAATAGACTGTGTGTATATACGACTACTGTAGAATTTGATGTATAATTTGATTGTGCTACTTATGGGTTATCTGAGTATTTCTGACTTAAATCACTGAGTTTAGTATTTCTTGTTTTCTGCTTAGTTACTTATGTGGTAATTTCTTGCCGCCACAGCTCAGGATCCCCCATGAATCAAAGCATTAGAAATTAATGATTTTAATGTCACTCTGGCACTATGGTGCCTTGGTATGATATTTTAGTATTCACTTTTCATTGTTTTTTCTGTTTTCTTTGTTTCTTTGTAGGAGGGAAGGAAGGGGCCCAATTTATACACAGGTCACCTAACCTTCTCTTCGTTATCACTTGGGACAACATGGTATCGACACTTCAGCATCAGTTTGAAAATATCTGTGAGGACAGTTGCCAGCCGGTGGTAAAGTGGACAGATTTGTTTTGTGATGTCATTTTGCAATATGATTATTAATTGCATTTATACTCAAATTTTTGTGGAACGAGCATTGGTTTAAATATGTACCTAGTTAGGCACTCACATAAGGTCATTTGAAAAAATAGGGCACTTTGCAACTTATTTGTTCTGATCTTGTCGGTGCAGATCTTACATGTAAGCTCGTAGAAAATGTCTATTTCAGTACATGAGTGCATTTGACAAGTGATAACTCCCTCTTATATAACATACCCGGTAAGGCACTTTTTGAGGGTCATTTAATTAAATAGGGCACTTTGCAACTTATTTATTGTGACCTCGTTGGTGCAGATCTCAGATGTGAGCCCTGTGAGCCCTGTGATTATGTTTCCCTGGTATGATTATGCACTGTGCGAATCATTGTGTCAGGTTTCTTTGCACTTACGTCTTATTAGGCAGAGGAAGAACCTCATGTAGGGTCTGTAATATGTAATATGTTCCAGAGCTGCATTGTATCAGTTTGAATCTCGAACTGATCTCGACATATGTAATTTAAAAAGCATTGTCTATGATATTTCATTTACAATTTACTTTATTGTATAATGTGCAATATTTTTTGCTCGATGGAATTTTCATTTGTAAATTACATTAGAATTTCTATTTTACTTCTTTACTTTACCACTATGTGATGGCCGCTACTTCTGGCTATTTCACTTTTGTACTTTACCACTATGTGATGGCCGCCACTTCTGGCTTCCAATTTGGTTTGTCCTCTTTTCATTTTCATGACCGCCATTCTGATGTTATTTAACACTTTTTTATTTTGTTGCACTTTATTCACGTGAGCAAGGCTGCGGATGCAGTCGAAACGCGTCGTGATTAAAACTTGGTTATTACACCGTATCGGATTGTGTGGCTGTATTTCCTGAGAGCGCATCTACTTTGGATTTACTTTTGATATATATATATATATATATATATATATATATATATATATATATATATATATATATATATATATATATATATATGTTTGTATGTGTAGATATATATATTATCTACTGGCGGTCGCCAGTAGATAGTTATAGTTAGGACCTATTATCCATAGGAAATCTGCGACATTCTATTTGAAATAACGTTGGCGCCGGTTGACGAATCTTCGCGAAAGTTTCCAACTTGTTGGGGCGCTCCGCTCCGCTCCTACCCTGAAAGTCTCGGGTTGATTCGTCAAGCGGGGGCAGAGAAAAAAGGGGGGTCCCAAAACGCATTTTCCCCATTCATTTTTCCATAGGAACCTTTAGTCGCAGCTACAGCCCGAACTGCTGAACGGAATTACACCAAATTTGGCAAAGAGGTAGCCCTTGGTTCAGACTGGTGCCTTTGGCTTAAATGGTGTAAATCCGTTCAGTAGTTCCTGAGAAATTCACAAGTAAAGTCACAAATATATCTATGGCCGAGTAGGGTCCGCGTACCCTCCCGATCACGAGCTGCATGCTAATTGGCTGTCAGCTGGCTGTCAACATTCCGATTCAGGAAGTGTTGGCAGCCATTTTGTCCTCGGTAGAACCAAGGGACAGAAACAAGTGCGCAAAGCGCACAAAGGGGGCAGGGTAGAAACACCCTAACCCCCTAGGCCTGCTCAGGGGTCCCACAAGGACCCCCTGGGCAAAAAGCATTTTTTTTTTTTTAAATCGGCAGGATGCGCTCAGGGTGCGCGGATCCTGCCGGAAAAAAAAAAATCGATGTTAATTTGCCCCCGGGTGGGCCAAGTCCAGGGGGCATGGTGGGGGGGTTAAATTTATGTATGGGGGCCTCTAAGGGCCCCCAAGCCCGAGGGACCGCCACCCCCGGGGCTTTAACACAAAATGGTGCGGGAGGGCTCTTTGCCCTCCCGCTGCCCGAGTACCGCCACCTCCCCGGGGCTTCTGTTTTAATGTTTTTTAACCTGTGTGGGGGGCTCCAGCCCCCACACGCCTGAGACCGCCACCTCCCCGGGGCACTAAAAAATTAAAAATGGGGTCCGTTTTGGACCCCGAAGCCCGAGGACCACCACCTCCCCGGGGCTTTGAAGAATGTGGGGGAGGGGGCCGCGCGGCTCGCGTCCTGTCATTGCAAACTTGCTTTGGATATTGGAAGAGAGAGCAGGAAACCTGCTCTGCTTCCAATATCCAAAGCTGATTGCTTTCCACATGGGGAGCAGCATGTTAGCTGCTCCCCATGTGGAAAAGCAATGCTCGGCTTCGCGCAGGAGGCGGGGAGCCGGCGGGACTGTGGGGGGTTTGGGGACCCCCCCACAGTCCCCAACGAGAGGCCAGGCCCCGGGGGATGGGGTCCCCGGGGCCATAAGTGGCCAGGGAGGGGGGCCACGCAGCCCCCCTCCCCAAATTAAAAAAAAATTAAAAAAATTAAAAAAAAGTGCACGGCCAGCCCCGGGGATGGGGTCCCGGGCCTTAAATGGCCTGAGGAGGGGGGCCACGCAGCCCCCTCCAAATAATAAAATCGAGGCCATGCCCCGGGGGATGGGGTCCCCGGGAGCCAATACAGGCCCAGGGAAGGGGGGCCACGCGGCCCCCTTCCCGTTTTTTTTATATTTAAAAAAATAAAATAAAATGCTCAGGTCCCGGGGGATGGGGTCCCCGGGGCCAAAAGTGGGCAAGGGAAGGGGGCCACGCAGCCCCCTCCCATTAAAAAAAAACAACAAAAAAAGCGACCGGCATCGTGCCGGAGGCCCGCCCCCTCCCTGCAGTACTCTGCAAACGCGCCCCCTGGCGCGTTTGCAGAGGAGAAGCGAATTCCCCTTGAATACTGGGGGTCCCTGGGGGCCAACTAGCCCACCAGGAACCTCCAGTATGCGCCAGGGGGCTGCGTTGCAGAGACGTGTACAGAGGCCACGCCCCTTTTTACACCTCTCTGCAACGCAGCTCTGGCGCTTTTTGGAGGTATATGGTGGGCTAGTTGGACTCCAGGGACCCTCAGGATTCAAGGGGACTTAATCCCCCAACTTAAAACGCGCCACGGGGCGCGTTTGCACAGTGGTGAAGGGAGGGGCGGGGCTTCAGGTGACATGTGTGCAAACAGGCCCCGTGGCGCGTTTTAAGATGGGGAATACATTCCTTTTCAATCCTGAGGGTCCCTAGGGGCCAACTAGCCCACCAGGTACCTCCAGTAAGCGCCACGGAGCTGCGTTGCAGAGTGTTGTAAAAGGGCGTGGCCTCTGAACACCTCTCTGCAACGCAGCCCCCTGGCGCATACTGGAGGTACCTGGTGGGCTAGTTGGCCCCTAAGGACCCTCGGGATTGAGGAGGAATTAATTGTCCAACTTAAAACGCGCCACAGGGCGTGTTTGCAGACATGTCACCTTAGGCCCCACCCCTTCCTTCACCATTGTGCAAATATTCCTCTAAAATCAGCCGAACTACGAATTCCGATTTACTCACCTGTTATCAGGACAGACCTCAGTGCTGCATCTTTGAGCCCAGTACTGATCCTGAAAAGTAATTCTAACCGTACTTACCAGTAACTTGAATTTCCTTCCATAGGATATCATTGCCTGCTTTTTGCTGAAAAAGTTTCTAAGTGTCGATTTTTGAAACATACAAATATTCCTCTAAAATCAGCCGAAATACGAATTTCGATTTACTCACCTGTTATCAGGAGAGACCTCATTGCTGCATCTTTCAGCCCAGTACTGGTCCTGAAAAGTAATTTTAACCGTACTTACCAGTAACTTGAATTTCCTTCCATAGGCTAACATTGACTGGTTTCACTTGGAAATTCTTCTAAGTGTGGAGTTTTGGAACTTTATAATATTCCTCTAAAATCAGCCGAAATACGAATTCCGATTTACTCACCTGTTATCAGGAGAGACCTCAGTGCTGCATCTTTCAGCCCAGTACTGATCCTGAAAAGTAATTTTAACCGTACTTACCAGTAACTTGAATTTCCTTCCATAGGATATCATTGCCTGCTTTTTGCTGAAAAAGTTTCTAAGTGTCGATTTTTGAAACATACAAATATTCCTCTAAAATCAGACAAAATACGAATTCCGATTTACTCACCTGTTATCAGGAGAGAACCCAGTGCTGCATCTTTTAGCCCAGCACTGACCCTGAAAAAGTAATTCTAACCGTACTTAACAGTAACTTGAATTTCCTTCCATAGGCTAACATTGACTGGTTTCACTTGGAAATTCTTCTAAGTGTGGAGTTTTGGAACTTTATAATATTCCTCTAAAATCAGCCGAACTACGAATTCCGATTTACTCACCTGTTATCAGGAGAGAACCCAGTGCTGCATCTTTTAGCCCAGCACTGACCCTGAAAAGTAATTCTAACCGTACTTACCAGTAACTTGTATTTCCTTCCATAGGAATCCATTGTCTGGTTTTCAGCAGAAAAGTTTCAAAGTGTCAATTTTCATAAACTACAAATATTCCTTAAGAATCGCCTGTATGACTTAAACGCATTCTTTCAACTGTTTACAGGAGATGCACCAGTGCTGGATCCAGGATCCACCACTGAGTAAGAAAAAATAACGATAACACTACTTACCTGCTAAGTGAATTTCGGCCATAGGATAACATTGGCGATTCTATGTGAAAAAGTTTCTAAGTGTCAACTTTTAAAATACAATAATATTCCTTAAAAATCAGTACTGTAACCAAAACGCTTTTACTCAACTGTTTACAGGAGATGTCCCAGGACTGAATCTAGGATCCAGTCCTGTGGTTAGAAAAGTAATCCATAAAGTAACTAATTGCATTTAACTAGAAATTCACATTGAGCTCAATGTTGCATTGTGTTTGAAATTGTGTTGCCCATTGCAACAACTGTAACTACTGTACTTAAAAGTCTATTGCCTATTTGCAAAGTATTTAAACTAAAGTAATTCATTCTGAGAAAGTATATTTTGTAATGTAATGTATAATGTAATTACAATGTAATTTAAAAAATAAAATATCTAAAAATAAATAGTTGAAAAAAATGTTGTAAATCAGTATCAAAAAAATAAATATAACAATTAATACAATTAAAAAATTGTCATTTACAAAACCTTTGAAATTCACTGAAAAAAACCATAGGTTTCAGGCACGTTATAGTTAGAAATTAGCATTTAAAAAACCTTACAAATTCACTGAAAAAACCATAGGTTTCAGGCACGTTATAGTTAGAAATTAGCATTTAAAAAACCTTTGAAATTCACTGAAAAAACCATAGGTTTTAGGGACAGTTATAGTTAGTTGGACATTTGAGATGTCATCAGTGATGTCATCAGTGATGTCACTGACCATGTCATGAGTGATGTAATATGTGACGTCATCAGCAGTGAATTGCGGGACGCGAGTTATAGTTAGCTGAACTAACTATAACGGGGGAATTTCACGGGTTTTGTACGCAGTGCAATGTCCAACTAACTATAACTGTCCCTAAAACCTATGGTTTTTCAGTGAATTTCAAAGGTTTTTTAAATGCTAATTTCTAACTATAACGTGCCTGAAACCTATGGTTTTTTCAGTGAATATATATATATATATAGCGTAATATTTTAATCTGCTAACACTAATATGCGGGTTTCGCACAAATGTTCAAGGGGACTTACGTTCAACTCCAGTGGGTGCTGAACAAAAATATCTGAGCTCTTGTCAATGCTCCAACCTCTGAAGAGTAATGCTCAAATGTTTACGAGAGTTGGACATCATAGACAATGGGCCTGGTTAGCAAAAGTAAACTTAGACCAAAAGTCTAAGTTTAGACCTAAAGAATCTAACTTTACTAATAGTAAAGTTAGACTTTTGGTCTAAGTTTGGACCAAAAGTCTAACTTAGACCAAAAGTCTAACTTTAGTAGTAGTAAAGTTAGACTTTAGTCTAAGTTAGACTTTTAGGCTAAACTTAGACCAAGAGTCTAACTTTAGTAGTAGTAGTAAAGTAAGACTTTTGGTCTAAGTTAGACTTTTGGCCTAAACTTAGACCAAAAGTCTAACTTTACTAGTTATAAAAATTAGACTTTAGGTCTAAACTTAGACTTTTGGTCTAAGTTTACCTTTGTGAATCAGGCCCAATGTGTTTTGGGCAGTGAACCCATCGATACGGGTGATTATTGCTCAACACAGGAGGCGCACCAGTTCTAAAACACTAGCTCGAACTTCCATTTCAACAAAACCGAAATGTGAGTAACGCTTACCTAGAGAAGGACTCTGTTTCTACCCTAAAAAACTGAATGTTATGCCATGTGAAGAATCTCTAGAAAAAAAGTTCTAGATCACTTCCAAGGTAGACATCAGGATAACGATTGTTTGATTTCTGCATTATCATGGACAGATCATGTTTCTGAAACTGACCACTAACATTGCTCGCTTTACTTTGCAGGCACTCGAACATGTCTTCAGTGAGGAGAAATAAATTACAGGTGTTGCTGGTGATCACTATCGTATTTATGCTGGCTTTTTTCTGGCACCGGAATATAATAGAGGTATGGAACCTTTATGCATTTAGGAAAGTGCCATGTTTGTGGGTACTTGAATAATGCTCTATTGTCCTCTACGTTTCAAGGGGCACTGGCAGGGTCGGACTTGCCTTTAGTGCAATCAAATGAGCTGGTCTGACAGATCAGTGTGTGGGCCAGTTTTTACTGTTGATGTCTCTGATATTGTCATTTCTTTTAGGTGTCTGCTTCACTAATGGGGCCACTTTTATTTTGGTACCCGGGCCTATTTTTTGTCCCAGTCTGACCCTGGACACTAGTGCACCAGACAGGGTCTTCGTAATTCCTCTGTAGAGTGATGAAATGACCTACTTCTGAGAATCATGGTTGGCATAACAATATAATAACTACATGGCAGTATCCCATAACACACCAATCATACACCACCATGAACCATTGCTATTGATTGTTTTTCAGTCCGGATTTGAGGCTTGCTGCCATTATTGGGTAATAAAAATTGTTCGGTTTAACTGAATGGTCTCTCTTTCTCTCTCTCTTTCTGATAAAGATTATGTTCAAGACAAAACTCTGCTTTTCATTTGACAGAGATTTGTTTCCTATCGAGGAATGACTGATTTTTCGAACACAAATTTTGTCTTAAATTGAGATTCTCTTCATAGAATTAATTCTTGTTCGACCATTTTAATCTTTGGCACATGCAGTCACTGGCGGAGCTAGGGGGGCGATCAGGGAGTTAGGAGAGAGTAAAGAGAATACATTCTTGTTCGACCATTTTAATCTTTGGCACATGCAGTCACTGGTGGAGCTAGGGGGGCGATCGGGGAGTTAGGAGCAAGTAAAGTTGGGGAAAGGATTGAAGTGTTCATACAAAAATTAACGTTTAAGGGCGGAAATGTCCTCTAAGTGCCAGGGGCTTTATGAATGCACTAGAGTTTTGTTGACACACATGCATGCAGATTAATAAAGTTAAAAATAGTCTTATATAGTAGGGCTGCCAACTCAGCACTTGGTTTTTATCCATTCCAGTTTTCCAACCTTAGTGAGAAGCTTCACTTTTGCCCAAGTCATGTCGAACAAACCACCCATGCTGCTGGCCAGAAGCCACCCTCTGAACTTCAGTTGAAAATCAATGAAATCTTCCAGAAAATTGAGCAGTCGCTACCCAACGCCACAGTCGGCAGCAATTGGAAAACTTCTACCAGTGGCAGAAACAGCAAAGGCACCATAGTTAACCGCAAAGACCTGTATTGCGTAGGCGATGTTCTGACGGTTCAGTACGACATGTTCGACCACTTGGGAAACAGGAAGACCTACGGAGGGGACTTCCTCAGGCCAAGAATATTTACACCTGAACTCAGTGCTGGCGCCAGTGGAAGAATTGAAGATTTTCACAATGGTACCTACCATATCCATTTTACCCTATTCTGGGAGGGCAATGTAAAGGTTTCCACTCAGCTGTTTCATCCCAGTGAGGGTGTTGCTGCTCTGTGGCGGTCGAGGCATGCAAGTCTAGGGGTCCTTGGTTTCCAGGGCCGTTTTAAAAATGTAAATACGAATACTGAAGCCATCACTGAATGTGGATTTAAGCTCAAGACGGACAGTGAGGTGTGTGAGTACATCGATGAACGAGATGAAGAGGCCTTCTACTGCATCAAACCTCCAAACCTGCCCTGCGGCTCCTTGAATGACATGAGGGCGGTAGACTTACGCAGCTCCTACCTCACTGCTGAGGAGCGGCACCTTTTTGAAAGGTAAGCATTCTGAGCTCTGTTAAACAATACTTCTGGTGTAAGGATAATTGTCACTTGCATGTATTTTGACTATTTTTTGCTCTGAGGCATCTATAACCACCACTTAAATATTAACATAGATTGTTGGATGTAGACTGGTGAAAGGAGTGATTTTGTAATTGTAATTGCATTTATATAGCGCTTATTACCCCTGATGAGGCGTCGTAGCGCATTTCGGCGAGTAGCATGCTACTCTGGAATACAAAAAGGATTACTGGTGAATTAGTATAGGGAAATATGAAATTAATTTGAACGGTGGACATGTGAGTCTGTTAGTTGGATTGAAAAGGATAGTGGAGGGCTAGATGACGGAAGCGTCTAGAAAGTGTTTGTTTTGAAGATCATTGCAGTAGGTGTAAGTTTTGTATGAGTAAAGAAGATATGGAGGGGAGAGTCTCTAGAAGTGGATTAAGGCGAAAGATGAGGTATCGGATGAGTCTTGGAGGAATACATGAGGGAAGAGTTTAGAACGGCTTGTTTGGGAGATCTGAATAGTGAAAGAGGATTGAGATGATGCAAGGAGCAGTAGAGGAAGAAAGAGTCTAGAAAGGGTTATTTTGGGGATCATAATAGTAGAATGGGGTTTGGGATGAGTCATGGAGTAGAGGTAGAGGATATATTGAGAGAGTTATAGGGTGAGAAATAGGGTAGTGCATTGGCGAGAGTAGTAGAATGAGGTTTGTGATGAATCAGAGAGGGGAGGTAGAGGATATATTGAGAGGGGTATAAGGTGAGATATAGGGTAGTGTATTGGAGATGCTGAATTAAGAGTCAATTAATAAATCGAAAGATACATAAGTACATGGAAGGTATATATGTAGAGGATATATTGAGAGAGGTATAGGGTAAAATATAGGGTAGTGCATTGGAGATGCTGAATTAGGAGTAAAGTAATAAATACAAAGATACATTAGTACATGGAAGGTGTATATGTATAAGGAAGGTAACATATCTCGATTTACGTTGTATTTAATACGCTCAGGCTGTCAGGTCTTGCTGTACTTTAAGCTAAATTAGTTGTTTTTATATTTTTTTTCCTTTCAATAATTCAATAGTGAAGCAATTGTAGATAAATAGTTATAAAAAATTACTTATTTATGCAGTGACCTATATACAAGTTAAACATAGAATAATATAACCTTAGTTAATATGTACATTTGTTAAGCAGACCTAGTGAATATCTATATATTCATAAACATAATTATCATACACATTTATACAAAGGGATGCAAATATCTAGATACATACATATAAGCTGAATAAATGCTTATATACACAGGGACATGCTGTGCATTTACGTTTCAGTACGGTGCTATGTGGGGAAGAGCCAACTCTTGAGTAGTCTTCTGAAGATTAGATAGTTATCCGTAGATCTCATGTTTGAGGGAAAGGAGTTCCATAGTTTGGCTGCTTGAACACAGAAGGATGTGCCACCTATGGTTTTTGTTCTTGCATGGTTGGATTTTGAAGTGAGGTGCCAATCTAGAGCGAAGGTTCCTTCGTTGAATGTGTTTGGTGATTTTATTCCTGATGAAGTGTGGCCCTGTTCCATGTATCGCTTTGTGGGTGATACAAAGCAGCTTGAATGTGGATCTTCTGGCAACCGGTAAACAATGTAGGGCCCTCAAGACAGGGGAGATGTGGGCTTCTGGCTTTGTCAGCACAGTTCGGAATCCGTTGTAGTCTTTTCATAGTTGTTAAAGATGATTCATGGTAGAGGCTACTGGTGTAATCGAGTTTAGACATTAGAAGAGAGATAGTAACCTGGACCTTGTGCATAACTTGGTAATATTGTGTGAGTTCCAAGGAAGAGAACTGGCACAGTGTATCTGCTCCAACATTCCAATGCTTGAGTTTGTTTTTTTCTCCCTTTTTGATTTAGACCATTCAAAAATGAGTGAGTGAATTTTTCTAGTAGTATTGTATAGCGCTTTTGCCTCAGGCTATACTGGTCATTAAAGGCCACATCCTCGTCATGGGGCCTAGCTTGCAGGTTGGGCCTATTACTCAGGTAGAGCGCATTAAAGAGCAGCTGGCTTTATTGCTAAACAATGTTGCTTTGCTTCCATGCTTTCCTTTAAATCACGTAGGCATGAAAGACATATAGCTTATCAATACTTGTTTTGTGAGCAAAGTGCATCCTGTGAATTATTACATAAAGTTATAAAGTAAGAGGATATATAGGTTTGTTTCACGTTAGGTGCAATTAGTTACTTATTCACACACTAAGCGCTTTTTTAAAACATTTCTTTATTGGGTTTTATAAACATTGTCATACAAAATCAACAATCTGAACATTTAGAGGTTTACAGTAAGAGTCATTGCCACAAATAACAGAAAAGCGATAACTGAAAGAATCCACAGGGACAAAAAGACATATGAGTAAACAAATCAAATCATGCAGTATGATGTAGCCAAGTTCATAGTTAACTGACTGGGAGAATCACCAGGAAAGAGAGGAGAAAAGGAAATAAGAGGAAGAAATGAAGGAAGTTTTATACAGAAAAAAGAAAGAAGAAAACATCAAGAAACAACTTATCTGGGAAATGAAGAGGGAGTGGACACCCTTGAGGTGACAAAAAAAGCTGTTAGTCGGCCACAAGTGTGTGTATCTAACGGTTCAATCAGCCTCAAAATTCAGTGTTAAGAATACTTACATAACCATGGTAATAACTCAATTGCATCCTATACATTTCTCTGGAATAGATAGTCTACTTTTATGTATTGGTTGCAAACGATGCCGCTTTTAGCAGGTCCATCGTAATTTTGGTGTGCACCATTAGTGTAGTCAGTCAATTACAAATTTAATTCACCATCCCACACGCCACACAGCAACATTTATTTTTGATTCATAATTATGCGTAACCTAAAACGCCATCAGAATCCTGTGTGGCTAATATAAATATTCTCATCATTGAGTTTCAAGATTTTTTTAACAGTTAAATACCAAATTCACCAATCAAAAAGGCTTCTTGTCTGGAGAAATTAATCACTAAATAATAGGAGACTATACACACCATATAACCCTACTTAGCAAGCTCTGAGGAAGAGCTTTGGTCTTGAAACATAGATAAGTCAAATGGTTTTTTCATGACTTGCAGATTGACCGAAAAATGAATGAGACAGATTTTTAAAACAAAGACTTAATTACAGGACCTTTGACAAATCTTGTAAAATATGAATTCTCACAGGTGATGTCTAAAGATTTCCTCTTGTATTTAATTGGTAGTCATCTGTTCCTCTCAATAAAGTACTGAACATTAATCTTAAGATTCATAACGGCACTGAAGTTGTTCATATCATGAAGGTCTTTACAGTTTTTACGATTTCCAGGTGCTGTCAATAACAGAGGTTTCCAAGTTTTTGATTCTTGTAATTTCACTTAATAGATGTTTTGTTTTCTCTAAATATGTATTCATAGGTCCAATATTGGCGTGGAAATACCCAAGAACTTCGAATTTGTAGTTGTTCAGAAATGTAATGGTAAGTGTACATGGTTTCTGATTCTGATACTTTGAATGGAAGTTTCTTGGTAGTTAATTAAAATTGTAAGACAGAGGAGCAACCTATCCAGCTTCTGTTAAGAGCTTTTAGACATGTTTACAAGCTTAAAGTCAATAACTTATTGTTTTTTTGTAAAATATGAGCTTAATTTAATTCCAAGGTGTATCTCTTAGCTAATTGAGCTATTTATCAACTAATACATTTAATACATCGAACTTATAGTGGGAGACGACACAGGGTTCTTCAGATTTATGCTGGTTGTAATTGTAAATGTTGTACAAGAAGAAGGGCCTTATCTAGAGTTCAGTGTACTGGCTGCCAAAAGGCTGCGGTGGCAGCCCCAGCCATCACTCAAAATCTAGTACTGGCTGCTGGGTGAGTGGCTCCAGCCAACCATGTGGCAGCCACTTTGTGGAAAGAAAAATGGTAATTGATTAAGTCAGTAGGTCTCTCCTTTGTGACCTATTGGTTTTACCAATGTTTTTGCTGATGCTGTGCAGCATCCGTAAAAGCCAGAGGCTTTTTACCGATGCTGTATAGCATCAGGTGAAAAAATGGTGTGATGATTCAGCCATGTCATTCCCTAGGCACGTGCATGCATGATGATATAGACGCAGGCTTAGTGAATAAAGTGAGCGCATTGTATATTTAACGATCCAAGATGGCGGATAGCATGTGGATCAATAAATTTAAAAAAAGTAATTTTAATAGTGCAAATTGGCTTTTTTAGTACTAGTGAGCGACCTAGGAGCAAATGGCAGCTATCACGCCATAAAATAAATAAATAAATAAAATACAAAATAAATGTTATGAACCTTGAGGGATTTGGGAAGCAAGGGAGGACCATGTGGGGGAAAGCCACTGGGAGTGGGCGAGGCCAAGGGAGCTATGGAGGTGCTTGAGGCTGGGCAGGGAAAGGCCCAATACAATAGTAAAAAAACAAGGGAGGGTTTGGGAAAGCAGCGGACGAGCTTGGAAGGAGGGATGAGGGAGCAACATGGAGTACATGGGGGGGCGGAGTAGGTCTTTGGGAGGGAAGCTGCACACACGTGAAAGAGAGAGCAAACCCATGCACTCATGGAGTGCTGAAAGTAAAAGCAAAAAATCAGCCCCCTAAGTGCAAGCAATGGAAGGATACAAGTGAGTAATCAAAAGGATGGTAAAGAGGTTATGCTCCAGGTTAGGGACAAATGCAAGAAGACGAAAGCAATCTATCGAATAAGAAATAAGCAAATGAGTAACAGTAAAGCCAATCAATAGTAAGTAATTGATGGGCAAGTTTAGCGCTGGAAAGTAATTTAGAAAAAAGATTTTGTGCCGATTTGCATCACAGCGGCGTAAAATCTTAGTAAATCTCCCCCCAGGCGGAAGTTTGAAAAATGCATGAAAAGACCGCCCTAGATTGCGCCTGATTACAAAGTATGAACCTGGCTACATTCGAGCTGAGATTACCAAAACAATGATTGCTGTACTCTAGTGTCTCCCCATACCAGTATCTGCAGAATCTAAAGAGGGGATAAAGGCACCAGACCTGCTGTGGTAGCAAACTTTATATCCCAGGATCGTTTTATGCAGCTTCCTTACAGTGATACCATAAATGCCACTGTAGGGTGCCAGACTACTACAAGTGGGCTCCAGATTGCCTCTTATGAAAGAAAAGGTATTCCCCCCCCCCCCAGGAAAATTGTTTCTTTTTGCATTGGCCTTAAACATTCTTTCCCTGAAACTGATTGCAAGAACCTAATAAAATAGGAAAAATCAGACCTTTTACCAAGTTTACTGTGATAATTGCCAGGCTACTGAATGAGAATAAGTATTGGTAAAGTCAACATGTCTGGGTTTAATGTGTTAACACAGGGAGCATTAGCACATTGAAGCGAGACTCACAGGAGGGAGCCAGCAGAAGCAGACACAAAGGGCTATAACTGTAAATAAGTCCCTCTAGCAGGTTGGTGCAAGAACCTGAGTGGAGGCGGAAGGATACAGCCAAACAGTCAATGGTATTCAATGAGAGATAAAGACTCCAGTGGGCTGAGCCAACACATGATTGACAAAGGCTCAAGCCAAAGGCTGAACCAGGCTGATCAAAGAAAGACAGTGGCTGGAGGGGCTTATCAAAAGTCTACTCCATGCATGTTGTTAGGAGTAGGTCTGTTTCACAGCTGTGCTGTCAAAACCCAGACCTAAAAATACTCATGTATATTCCGGAACTTAGTGTCTTGAGGATGCAGAAAACATGGCTCGCCTCCTAATAAGGTCACATGGTAACAGCATTTTATCCGTTTTTACAGTTTGGCACACTAACAGTGCCAAGTGGAATTCTTGTGACCTACAGTAATTCTGCTGAGATTTAGGATCCAATTTACAATATCATATCTCACACATTGGTCTCTCAAAACTTGGGAAGAACCACGCTTAAAAACATAAAAGGTGATGGGAGGAATGCTTGCTGATAGTCTAACCACTAGCAATCACTCAGGTAGCATTCCAACTCACCATTCTTTTGCCCAAAATGCCACCTCAGATGAGACTCCATCAAATTTACATCAGGCCCTGCCCTTCTCCAATAGAAGCAGTCAAGCATGAACTGCCAAGCCGGGTCCTCTCTGATCATGAACACAAGAAACCAAAACTGGTTTCGGCCCAGTTGGGCATCTTCAGTCCAGTCCAGTTGGATTCCTGTGCCACAGACAGCACGGGACCCAAGGCTGGACATACCATTTGCCATGCTGTGTGTTACATCAAACATAAAAGATGATGAAAAGGATGCTTGCAAATAGTATAACCATTGGAACTCGCTGAGGGTAGCATTGCAACACATCGTTCTTTTGCCCACCATGCCAACTCAGGTTAGACCCAGCAGCTGTTTGACTGTATTGCCACAACCATTTACAAATCTGGGTACGGTTTCGGAGAAACTTACGCTGTCTGGAATTCAAGAATCCAATATCTTTAATACAGCTCAAGCATAATTGTGTTCAGGTGTGACCAGAGCCGGTCAATTATTTTGTGTTTGCATTACAGTATTTACAAAAATTCACTATGGAAAAAACAAATGCCTTACATTCTTAAATCTAAACATGCATTCAACAAACCTGACCACCTAAAGATGCTTCAGTCACTGGGGCATTGTTGGGACAGGAAAATGTCCCTCGGATGGCTCTGAAACACATGCACTCCAGCCTCGAATTCACCATAGCAAGTTACTGCTCTTCAACACCGCACATGATCATCAAGAATGTTTTTTTTTTTAGATTGAGACCCAGAGTGGGGCTCTCCGATCTAGTGCGCCTTCTATCAGTCGCGGCCGGCATGACTCGCTGGTTGGGGTCACGCGGGGGTTCGCACGGGGGGGGGAATTTAATTTAACTTTTTTTTTAAAAACTTACCTTTCCGGGTCCCGCGCCATCTCAGCTCCTGACCGGGTCCCATGGAACAGGAAGCAGGCAGCCTCCCTCCCCTTCCCATAGCCAATCACAACGCTGCAATGGCAGCGTTGTGATTGGTGGGGACGGTGCCCAGCCAGGCGCCTATGGGGAGGCCATTTTCTCCATGTAGGCTGCATGCATGGAGAAAAGGGAGAGTGCGCGTGACTGGTTTGGTCGGCCCCAGAGGGCCGACCAAACAGTCAGGGCCCACAGCATTGGGCTAGGCACTTTCTTCCCTGCCCTCCAGCAGACCCGACCAACCAAACCCTTCTGCTTTCTACGCAGTGCGAGAAGCAGAAACATAAAATGGTAGTTTTACCATTTTATGTTTCTGCTTCTCGCACTGCGAGAAAGCAGTGGGGCGACGCTCCTCCACCCTAATGGAGGAGCCGCCCCTGCCTTCAATACTGAGCATGATAACCATCAGCTTGCCGGGCTATAGAGTATTGGCATTGGTGGTAGCTATAGTTTATCATGGCACAACAGGCCTTTTAACCTGCCTGTGCTAAGAGTCTACTTTTAAAGTTGTCTATCATTCCTCTGCAACCGAGTACTTTACACATCCACGTGAGACATGTATTTTGTATGTATTTATTGTTTTGTGCATATAGGATGCACATATGGAGCATGTGCCACTCTGCCTTCTTGCTGACACTTCATGACAAAGACATTTGCTACATCAGTAGAGTGGAAAGAGCAAAAGGGCGTAGTGCCCAGAAGCACATTCGGGCCTGGAATACAAAACTATTGTCTTCCACTTTCCTATAAAGATTGTACAAAGACTTCCAGCCAGGGTGTTTAGATTTCTCTACCAGAATCCACCATTTACACACAAGAGGCAACTAAGAAACTCTCGTTCTTCAGGGTTGGTGTATTCACTGCCAACTCCCCTTGCCTGTTTGGGACCAGAACCTGCGAAGGTTCGAAGCATGGCAGGAGAAGAAGCTGCCTTGGAGCCTGTCTTGAATAAGGATCAGACTAACCACTGAGGAAGGGCACTGGATATGCATTTGCATGAAGAAAATGCTGCCTGAGGATAGTGAATTTGCTGAGGAGGGGGTGAGATGTGATGGGCAGTGTTGCCTTGGTTGCACCACTCACGATGATGGGTGAGGTCCAGGAAAGCTGATTGTGCCTTTAGGAGGTATCTGAGGGTGAGAGGTCGTCCTGAAGGTTGAGCAAGTGCTTTGTGAGTCAACTTACTACTAATACCTAGAAATGTGAAACACTCATTATCTTGCAACCATAGTCAGCAGTTGCACTAGACAGTGCTAAGGAGAAGGTCATCAGACCATGTCTCACTCACCTATGGTCTGTTATCATGTTTGCATGTTGGACTTATGTCTGGGCACAAGAAAGAAATCACGGAGCAAGACTAAACTGAGTAAGAGCTGCTTGACCCACACAGCCAACTAAGCATACGCCATCTCTTCTGCCACAGACTGCATCCATGGCCAGCCAGGCCAAGGAGGAGAGCAGGTATTTGATCTGGCACTCTCTGCATGGCCATCCTAGATTATTTCCTTCCTTTGCTGAACCTGTTTTTGTTGACTAATAGGACTCTGGGTACTTTACCTCTGCTAACCAATGGTAAAATACTTGTGCTGTCTCCCATAAACAAGGTAAAATTGACCTATACCTAATTGGTACATTTTATTTACTTATGAGTCCTTAGTCAATGGTACTACATGTATCTAGGGCCTGTAAATTAAATACTACTAGTCTGCTGCAGCACCCATTGTGCCACCCACTACATCCCATTGCAGCCTCCAGCGCAGTTTAAACTGTAATTTCAGCCTGGCAAAATCAACCTTTTACCAAGTATAAACCTTCCTTTTTAATACTTGTAAGTCACCCCTAAGGTAGGCCCTAAATGTTCATAGGGCAGGGTGCATGGTGTTTAAAAAGTAGGACATGTGTACTTAATGTTTATATGTCCTGGCAGGGAAAAACTCCCAAAGTAGTTTTCCACTGCTGTAAGACTATCTCTGCCGTAGACTAACAGTGGGTTACCTTATTACACTTAATTAGTGATAACTTCAGTTTGGGAACAAATAGAGAAATGCTTCTTCCACTCAAATGAATTGTAACTTAAATTATTCTTCAATGATAAAGTCGGATTGTAAGTTACTATTCTGAAAATGCCACATTTAGAAAGTTTTTTTATACCACAGGGCAACCTAATCTTCCTCCACAGAACTGGGTACAGTGGGACAGTCCTGTACGGAGTACTGATTCAATGACCCGGTCTAGAGTTGCTGTGGCGTGATTTACCCATTGGTTAAGGAATTTGGACTTTATGTGGACAAGATATGCCTTAAAGACAAGTGTCTGCAGGATTGATTCATTCCCAACTCTGAGTCCTGATAATGGTCTTGCGGACCTTTGTGGCCACCTGAGACCAAAACTTTGACACATTATCCTCTTTAATATCATTAATTGCATCCTGTGGGGTTTCAAGCCTTTTCAACCAAGTTGAAAGATCAGGAATTAACTATTGTGACTGGATTTATCTTTCTATTTTGTTAAGAGGATGGTGCGCTTCCTAATATCCCTGCAATGAATGCATACAATTAATTTTTGTGGGGTTTTGTGGCAGCACCAGTGTTGATATATTGATGTACTGCTGTGTATATATTGCTGTATACAATGTTTTTTCACCACCTACGTGTTCAAAATGCATGTGTAAAAATTGAGGCAGTCATATAACAAAAGATTTATAAGAATAATATATTTTCTGAAAAACAGTACACCTGTGTTTTCGAATACATGAGCGACTGATTGATGGGATATAATCTGATCATTGCTATGACAAATCTAACTATTGAAATGATGTGTAAATAATTCCTCCAGAAACATTTTTCATATGTTACTATTAGAAAGTTGGCATTTTTCTGCCTAACCGAAATGAGCCTTTCTGCCAGGGTCATGTTGCTCGGATATGAATTTACCTTGGAAAAAGGAAAAGACAAGAGGCGTTTGGCACAACAGGAACGAGTTGGTTTAATTAAACGCAGCGGCTGGCAGAGCAGCAACAGAGTCGTGTCTGAAGGCTGTCTCAATGTACAGAGGTTTTGGCTGGCATTATATACAGTCCTTGAAGTACAATAAACTGATTACACATTCTTGTAGAGCACGTAAATCCGGGCCTAGTATTGAACCATAAATGTAACCGTCTGATAAGGGGGTACAGGTGGCTTTTGACTTTGTGGAGAGTGTATGCTGAGTTCTGATAACTACATGTGGCATCTTACTTTGTGGTATTTTGGGAACGCGTGCCTTTGGCCAAATGTTTTTTATTGGGGCCAATCTCCTCGGATCTATTGTGGTGTGGCTGCCTATATGTGGGATCTAACTGGGTTTTCCCGGTTCGCACGTTTGTCTTTGGGCTAAGTGTAACCCCACCTGTGACCTATCAATCGGTAGGCTTGGGTTTGGGTCGCAGGGCCTGTCTGACCACGTATCTGTGACTCAGGGTTGATGGGGTCATCTCAAGTGGATTCGACAGCAATGGTACAAGTTCATTATTATGTGTACATATAGCATGGTGGTCACTGATATCGCATTTACCGGTGTTCTCATCATTATGCATACATTTGTCGTGGCGTACATCAACATCATATTTACTGGTACTGCCATTGTTATGTGTACATATATTAGGGTGTACTTTGACATCACATTCACCAATATTAACAGTCACATGACTGTGAAAGGCTCTACTGTGGCATTTTTTGTATTCCCTTAAGACATAGGGACAAAGGGCCTTGGGTGTGAGGCAGGGTGTTTCTCTCCTGAGCAGTATATCCTGGAGGGTTGTACTCAGCTCTTCCTGAGTTTAAAGGGTAGCCTGAGGGCTTGCCCACCCCATTCCTGACTTATAAGGGCTGCCTGCCCTGCCACAACAAATTCAGCTCACACCTAGGCCTGCCTGCCCTTTGTTACCCTTGACAGTATGGAGCCAAAGCCAGGAAAGGGGGAAGGTTAGACAAAGGGGGCAATGCCCACCTGCAGGCTAGACTGGGGATAAATGTGGCACCATCAGAACCTCTCATTAGAAAACTCCTCATACTGTGGAATGTTCAGAAGAGGGACTGCCGTGTTGTCTGAAGAAGGAAGACTGGACCTGTTTGCCTTGAACCCAGGATTCCAAGAAGTGACTCAAAGGGGCAGTTGGCTGACCTGTTTGAGCTATTGAGACATAACAAACTACCAGAGACCTTCCCTGCAACCGCCCAGTTGAACAGCACCAACTGGACTTGCCTGAGGCCTGCTGCTTGTATTGTCTGGAGTGAGTCCTGATCCGCAAGAGGTGCCCATCAGGTTCAGGACCCTTGGCTAGCATCAAAGTGTAATCCTCTTGGACTCACAGTAAAGATACAGAAATTTTCGGCTGTTCCTGACTGCGAAGCAGGCTCTCCGTTCCAAGAAACAACCTCCCTCAATGACTGTCAATGGAAAGCACCAGTGGACCTGCACTTCACACTGACAGCGAGTGTCCACGACGACCTCCGACTCAAAGCTCCAGCAAGACCTGCACTTCATGCCCACAGTGACAGCTCGGGACAAATGCCGACTGGCTCTGTCTGCCACACCTTGCCTGCTCCTTGTGCTGATAACGACCTCCTCACAGCGCCCCACCAACGTGAATGGGAGCTCCTCACACAAGCTTGAGAAGGAAACTCTTCAGCAGGATGAGCCTGGTCCCTATATCCAACCCATGCTCAATCAAGGTCAGCCTGAACTTGTGACTTTACTCCGGTCCTTCATAACTAGATAACCACTAGTGGCGCTTTGTGCTTTTGGGTGCTATTTTCACCTAAACTTAACAAATTCATATCTCTGTTCCAATGATTGGATATGCATTCTTTTGATGTCATTTTATTAACTAAAATGTACTCTACTTTTCTAAATTGTTTTGGGATTCTTTTTGTTTCATGTTTTTACTTTATTACTGTTTAAGGTCGGCATAAATACTGCACATATTGCGTCTAAGTTGGTTTTGTGCAAGCTACCAGATGGCCTACACATGTTTATTAAGTGACTTTTGTGGTTTATCTTTACAAGGATTGTGTTTATTATTTAAGTGGGGCCTCCACCCCTTGCAACTAATGACCCAATTTCTTACAGCAGTCATTTTCCACTCACTGTGAGTTGCAAACCATCTGGAGTGGCAGGGCCGCTGACCATCAGATAACAGTGACATTTAATCTCCAGAAGGGAAGGAGAAACACATCGCAGAGGGAACTGTGATATTGCACTTTTAACTAACTGAGCTGCAGGAGTCCACCTGCCTTAATAACTCAGTAGAGCTGAGAGCTGAGGGATAAGGGCCAGTGCACATTGCTGCTACAAAAATCCCCCTAATTATTGTGAGTACTGTTTCTCATTTATACCCTAAGGAATGTACAGTGATTACCTTTATGTTAGTAATAAAAAAATATCCTTTCTATAAACTAAAGAACTGGCTGAGCAGTTGTAAGAAATCCTCCTTTTCTGCGTGGTTACACTCCATTTTTTGCCTGTGGCTGGATCTTATATTTTTGCTGGCTTTCAAACTATGAGCACTTTAACCCTGCTAACCAGTGGTAAAGTGCCTGTGCTCCCCATTTCAACATGTTTGAATTTGCATATTCCCAATTAGTATATTCAACTTACCTATACATTCTTAGTATATTGTACAAGATGTACCCAGCGTCTGAAAGTTAAATGACACTTGTGGGCCGCAGCACCTATTGTGCCATCGACTTCAGTGATAGTGTAAAACATAGCTCCATGCTTACCATTGTAGCCTTACTGTTGCAATTTAAGCATTGCAATTCAATCTGTCAAAGTACACCCTTTTGACAGGTCAAACCTCTCTTTTAAATAATAGATCTCCCCTTTATAGGCATTGTTGCCTACAAGGCAGGGTGTGTGATATTTAAAAGTAGGACATGTAGACATTTAATGTTAGCATGTCCTTACAGTGAGAAGCCTCCAAAAGCTTCATTCTGACAGGTCTAGCTGTCCTATATACAAAACGAGAGTACAGATTTAAATCCTAGCACTGTATCTTTGGAATGTGACTAGCTACAAAAATAATTAAACAGCTATTTTAATAGTTATTAAAATCCAATTCAATGGTGAAGTCAAATTACAATGAATAATAATTAACTTTGCCTGAAGGATAATTTGCATTTGCTCTCAAAATTCTCCCATGCATGGATTAGCTTTGAACAGGTGCGAAATGCCTCCCAGGAACAAGCAATAGGCTGACCTGAATGGGCAGAGGTGACTTCTCTGAACCTCACAGAATATAAAGGGTGGGAGCTGTGACAATCCTGCTTGAGTTTCAAATCCTGCTTTGCAGGTCTGCTGGGTTTATATATAACACTGGGGCGCACTTGAAAGAAAGGGAAACAGTATGCCAAGACAAATCTTGTGTAACCACTGCCTGGTTGCTGGAAACCCCTGCTTTAGTTTTCCTAGACTTCTGTCTTTGGTTGTATTGGGGGTACAGTGGCTGTCTCAAAATTATTTTAGTGTTAGATGTGGGAATACTCTAGGATTACTATAGTACACTCCCCACACACACCCTCAGAGTGCAGTATATACCACAGGGGGCAAACGTGAAAGGAAGGGAATCAATTTTCCAAGACATTTCTTGTGCATCCAATTTCTGGTTGTTGAAGCCCCTGTTTTTGTTTTACTAGATTTCTGTCATTGGGAATATTTGGAATACAGTGGCTGCCTCAAACTTGTTTTAGTGTAAGATGTGGGAGGACACTAGGATTACTATAGTACGCTCCCCTCCCACACACACCCAGCCCTCAGAGCCCATGTTTAGTGTGAAGAAAGATTTTCGTCCTCTTGAAAATGCACTCAGTGTGTAGGGATGGCGCTGGGAACATTTACCCCATTGGGTAGGGCGTTCCTAGGAGTCATTCCCACCCACTAGCTTGTACCAGACATTAATGTGGCATCTCCAGGCACCCACATCAGAACACTGCTGGATCTGAGGAGGAACAGAAGAGGAATGGATCATTCTCTGTGACCTGAGAGGCACTCTAGATGACTGGACTTGCTCCCTCTTGTACCCAGAACAAAGAAGTTGACCCCAAGGGTCAATTGGCTGAGATAAAAGGAATGCAACCAGCTACAAGAGGCCTTTGTTGCAACTTCCCAGCTGACCAGTGGCAGGTCAATCTGGTCTGGACTGTGCTGTAGCCCTCTGTCTGACACCCTGCGAGTCTCTAAGTACCTCCTCTAAGGTCCTGGGGGCATTAGAAGTGTACTCCTGTTATGCTTGGAGACCTATAGGACTATGGGCAAGATTTATGTTTCAGCAGATGGCTCATTTCTCTGCCAGGGCAATGGCGTAAATTACACCATTGCCCTGGAGGAGATGCTGCCCCAAATTTAGAAATGACCGCTAAGCTGGCGATCATTTCTAAAGCATTGGCAGAGCCACCATTACAGCAGTTCTTTTCAATGCTTTTCTCTTTCTCTTTAATTTTCAAATGTAAAATCTCGAAGCTGGATTTTATTTTTGAAAATAAAAAGATAATGAATGACCCCCTCGCCATGTGAGTCATCATCCATGGCAAGGGGGACATTTTTGGTTTTTTACTGTCCCTTAACGCCAGAGTTTGTCTGACAGTGACAGGCAGTAAAAAAACAGCTAACATCCTAATTTGGTTAACGGACATACAGCCAATTCTCCAATGGACTTTACTTCGTCTGAGAAGTTTGACCACGGCAGAGACAGAGTAATCTCCACCGTGTTCAAACTTAAGGTCAGCACGGATCTAAATCAGGCCGGTGGACCACATGTTGGTGGGGAGGGAACTCTGTCACCATTGCGACGGAGTTCCCTCTCCTCAACATTTAATTTAGGCCCTAAATCAGAAGGTAAAATGTTTGATTATGACGAACCTCGGAGGTGTATCCGACCCACACTCCATTGCGATCAGCCTCAAATTGCACCTAAATCTGGGTCAATCAAAACTAAGGACTATCATTGGCACTTTGTGCTTCTTGGCACTATTGCTTCTTAAAACCTTAAAATCTCATATATCTGGTTCCCCCATTTGATTTTTGTCATTTTATTTATTAAATTTTACTTTCTTTTCTCTGATTTGGTTTGGGGTTATTCTTGGTTTGCATTTTGACTTTATTACTGTTTTGGTACTGCATAAATACTTTACACATTGCCCTAAGTTAAGTCGGTATGCTCTGTTCCACAGCTACTAGGAGGCTGAGCTCAGGTTAATTTAGTGACTTGGAAGGGGTCACCCTGACAAGAGATGTGATTAATCCTTGAGGTGGGTAGTCACCCACCCCAAATTACAATCCAATTTCATACAGCACTAATTTACTAATTGTTTTGCGATAGTTTATTGAATTCTAAGCCTCTAACATCACAACACCTCTCTAAGTAAACCTCGAACTCCTTAGGTTCGCTATTCTGAGGGTCAAGTGCTAATTAGAAGTACTTTGTGCTCCGTGTTGGGTCCAATAGTAATGTTAAGCCCGACAAAACCCGTGGTAAACATCTCTGATTGACACACTCTCGGCCCAGTAAACCCTGATTGTCCTGAGACTCCTTAGAAAGTTCCCACAGTTATAAAAACATGCCTTCTGCTTGCTTGAAGTTATCCATTTGCTGTATACCAGGACTATACCCTGATATTGTTCCAGCTAGGGAAGGGAGTGCCAGGTGTAAATTGTATTCCGTAATGGTGTGTGCAAAGCTGTTTAAAAAATCATTAAAATCTGGTATTTCCCACCTTTAAAATAGAAACTTAAACCAAAAACAAGATAGAAATGCATCAAAATAATTTGAATGCTGTTTGCTCACTTTGAAGGGCCTATTCACAAACTGCATTTTGTAGTATATTTAGTAGTAGTACTATGATAGTTCAATTGAAAAAGTACAACAAAATGCTATTCACAAACGTACAGGTGTAAATCTCCACCACCACCTCTCCTATATTTTCTATGGGAAAAGGACACATGTAAGTTAGCTACGTATTAGTTAATGTGAGAAGAGAGTAAGGAGAGTGGCTGAAAAATACAAAATGGATGGGGTTTAAGCAGGGTAAGGAATGACTTACTCTTTTGTGGGTGGGTAAACGTTCCTCTCTTAACCCTTCCCTAACCCCCACCTATTTTGTAGTAAGTACACCTCACTTTTCAAACCTGGGATATTTGCCTATGGGGTAGCTCTCCAGTAGGATTTTTCTTAACAGTTGAGACAACTGCCATATCGATATGCTGTTCCTGTCTTTAGGGAGGGTACACGTGACAAGTGGAGACCACACGCCCAACATATTGTTTTACAGAATAGAAAAACACTGTCATCCAGCATCTCTTTTGTGGAAAGTAAGGAATGTGTCTGCATTGGTGGTTTAGACAAAGATCTTCTGTACCCTATTTATAATCTAAGAATTGTGTATCTGTAATTTATATTTCCAGCAGCCCGCATCTTGATCTCACCTCTTTGTTATCACTGGGAAGGGGCCTTCACTTCTTTGGATCAGTGATAGTTCTTTAAGTTAATTGCAATTAGTCTTTGCATTTCAGTAGTCTTCCATGTGGAATCTTGGAATTATTTTTAAAGATTGTTTTTGATGTTTTAGCACAATGACACCCCATGAGGGTAACAGATGCACTTTACAAATACACATAACAAGTTTTGTACCAGATATGTTTTAAACCTCTTTTGGGTGACACGGATGATGTAGACCGTGTTTTAATGGGGAATAAATGATGTTTCACTATCAAAGAGAACTCCCAAATTACTTGCTTTTCCCTGTAGCTTCGATGAGAGACAAATTACTAAGGTCACATGAAAAGGAAGGGATTCCAGTTATATCACTGTTGAAGCATTCAAGCATTCAAGCTAAAGGTGAAAGTGTGTTGTTGGCATGTATGTGGTGAACTTCCTTTTAGGTATAGGAGCATAGGATGATGGCAAAGTGCCATATAAAGATTGAATAAAATTGGTGAGGTAGCAGAGTGCAAGGGAGGACAAGGTTTGCTGTTGGCTGTTCTTCTTAGGAATGGGCCTAGATTAACTTGATGGGAGTTGTTTTGAAGGAATCTCTTGAACCATGACAGCGCAGTTTCTCTGATGTGGGCCGAAGCGGAAAATCTTTAAATTAGCCTCTAATGGTTTAGGGCGCCAAAGGAGGCTGGGAGGGCACCACTAGGATCAATACATAGGGGTAACGGTGGTCGCTGGAGCTCCAAAGCTTTTTTCTTATCTTGAGGCTGCCAATTTTGGTAATACAGATATCCAAAGTACAACTACATTTCTGACGGCTGGAGATTCTAACAATGGGAATAGCCTGTTGGCAAAGGAGGTGGGCCACATCATCTCCATATAGATGTGAAAACATTCTATGGTCAAACTTGAAGAATCCAATATGCTTGTTTGAAAGTAATCATTCCCTGCTATAGAACAAAGTTATTCCAATTGCTAGCGTGCACCCAACATGCTGCGCAGCCGGAGAGCAGTTTGGATTTATGACAGTGTCTCTTCAACGCTCTCCTTGCCATTTCATTTGGTATGGGTGATCAGTGTACCATTTGTTGGCCTTTAGGGGACATCATTTCCAGAGAGGGACTGGGGCAGAATATTAAGAGTATTGGTTAGTTTGGTTTCATTTTGGATGTCAGACTTGTCCCTGCCTGCAGGGTCATCCCCAAACATTTTGCCTTCACCCCTCCTGTTTTCTGGATCAGTTTTTGTCGGCTTTTATGAAAGTCCTTGTACTCTCCTCCTTAAACATGGTGCAGCTGGCTTACACCTGATTGGTACATTTAATTTACTTGTAAGTCCCTCACATATGCAGCCACGGGTACCCTGGGCCTGTAAATTAAATGCTACTAGTAGATAGCAGCACTCACTGTGCCATCCATTAAAGTAGCCTTTTAAACATGTCTCAGGACTGCCATTGCAGCCTAAAGAGTAGTTTTAAACTGCCAATACGATCTTGAAAAATAAACCTTTTGACAGGCATAAATCTTCCTTTTTAATACATATAAGCCACCCCTAAAGTGGGCCCTAAACAGCCCATTGGGCAGGGTACATTGTATTTGAAAAGTAGGACATGTTTTTAAGTTTTACATGTCCTGGTAATGAAAAAGTCATGAATTCATTTCTCACAACTGTAAGGCCGACCCATCCAATAGGATAACATTGCGTTACCATACCACATTTAAAGTTTTGATTGGGCGCAGGTAGAGATGTCATGTTTGTACTCAAATGAATTGTAATTTAAAATCCTCTTTAATGGTAAATGTCAGATTTCGGATTACAATTTCGAAACTGCCACTTTCAGAAAGTTGGATTTTTCCTGCCCTAATTATCTGAGTTCTTCTAGGAGTTTCTAGCTGCCTGTACCTGTGAATTGCTCCCCCATTCGGAATACGGATTTGGCACATACAGTAAACAATTGGATCCTGGGTGAAGCAGGGAAAAGGCCATCCTGCCTGGATGGGAGGGACGCAGCTGTTCCTCGCCCTATTTAAATTTCAATGGGCTGTCTCCCGCACACTTTAAAAGGAATTTGACATCAGCCTGTTGTCACCCTAGACCTCTTGGAGCCTGGGCAGGGGAAAAAAGTTTCCATAACCAGATGTTGCTGTACCGTTCCTACTAATTTAGTAAGACTTTCTATTTGAGCAACATAAGCGTCAAAACTATGGGGACTGCATTCACTCATACAATCAGAATATGTTGACCTAATTTCTGGCTAGCTCACAGTGCACCATCTGGACCCATAAATCGTACAATTGAAATATTCCTCTGCTGAACAAAGGCATAGGGCAGTTTATATGATGAGAATTGGGCCCATTCGCACTGTGCCTGAGTTTAGATCCGGCTGTCATTGTTGATTCAACCAATTCAGAGCTGTTGCAGTATGCTAGGGCAGTTTGCGCAGTCTCCTTGGACCGTGAACAAAATGAATGATAATATGATAGTTTGACTATGAATAAATGTATTTGTAAGCAAACACTTTCTGAGCACACTATCACATGCAAGCACGCAAGCAAAATGTACTAAAAGTAATCATCGAAAAAGATGTCAACTTTAAACGTAAACATGTAAAATAGGAGCATTTGTGCACAGGCCCTGTTAACCTCACAACAATGTGGGGATGGACTAGAATTTTCCCCACCTCAAAGGCTGGCACCATATATAAATGTTAGACCTCATGAGCCACTCATTAGTATTCTGCCATACCTGTGGACATTCCAGAAGAAGGACTGCCTTGTTCCCAAGAGCAATGCCCTGCTGCTTGATGCCTACCCTACTCTCTGAGAAGGAAGTCTGGACCTGCTCCCTTCATCCCAAGCTAACCTGAGTGACTCCAAGGGTCAGCTGGCTACAATCAATCAATAAAACATTTATAAAGCATGGCAAATCACCTGTGAGTGTCTTGAGGCACTGGAGATGATGGCTGCTGCGTGGTGGTTTGATTATTTAAACATCCAGGTCTTGAGTTCTTTCCTGATTTGCTGAAGAGATGGTGAGGTACAGGGGGAGGTTGTTCCATGCCTTGGCTGCCACTTGAGAGAAGGAGCGTCCTCCGCTGTTGGTTCAGCGAATCCATGGGGGTGTCTGCGAAGGAGAGTGAAGAGGATCGAAGGTGTCTGGTTGGTTGGTGAAAGGTCAGGCGTTTGTTGATGTATGCTGGTCCTTCAATGTGCAGGGCTTTGTAAGTGTGGGTCAGCATCTTGAACTGGCATCTCTTCTGAATCAGGAGCCAGTATAGTTTCCTGAGGTGGGGTGTGATGTGGGGCCTTCTGGGGAGGTCGAGGATAAGTCTTGCTACTGCTTTTTGTATTGTCTGGAGTCTCTTTAAGAGGAGTGCAGTGATTCCTACTTAGAGTGTGTTCCCATAGTCCATGCTGCTGGTGATGAGGGTATGCGTGACGGTCTTCCTAGTGTTGACTGAGAGCCACCTGAAGATCTTGTGGAGCATGCTGAGGGTGTGGAAGCAGGCTGACACTACTGCGTTTACTTGTTTCTTCATGGGTAGTTTGCTATCCTGGATGAGGTCAAGGTTGCAGGTGTAGTCTGTTCAGGCGGGGGGTGAGTTCTGTGGGCCACCAAGTGTTGTTCCATGGCAAGGAGCTAGTCCTGAAGATGAGAACTTACGTTTTGTCCGAGTTGAGTTTGAGACAGTTGTTCTTCATCCAGTCCACAACCTTCATCCTGCATCTGTGAAAGTTGGCTTTGGTGGTGGAGGGGTCTTCCGACAGTGAGAGGATGTGCTGGATGTTGTCGGCGTAGGAGATGATGTTGAGTTCATGCGATCTGACGGTGTCAGCCAGAGGGGTCATCTAGGTGTTAAAGAGGGTGGGGCTGAGGGACGATCCTTGGGGGACTCCGCAGATCAAATCAAATCAAATCAAATCAAGGGACATTTGTGTCGCGCTCACATCACTAGAAGTCTCATGGCGCTCGCAAACGGCTCTGATAGATGAAATAGCTCAGATGTCAAATAGCCATGTTTTCAATCCCTTACGAAAGGCGTTGTGGTCCGGCAAGGTGCGCAAGTGAAAAGGGATTTTATTCCAAGATGCTGGAGCGAGGAAAGAAAAGACCTGCCTCCTTTTCTGGCCATATGAACTTTAAGAGGGGTAAGCAAAAATGTATTACTGGATCTGAGCGTCCTATGTGGTTGGTACCAACATAGTTTCTGAGACCAGTATTTAGGGCCTTTACCGTGCATCTGTTTGTGGGTCAGGCAGAGAACCTTAAAAGGATTCGCTTTCTCACAGGGAGCCAGTGTAAAGATCTCAAACAGGGTGCGGAGGGGATCTGGATGGAAGATCCAGAACTAGCCTTGCCGCGGTATTCTGCAAGATCTGCAGTCTGTCTAGGAGACCTTCATTAATTGAGAGCAGTAAAGCATTCCCATAGTCCATTCTGTTTATTATTAATCCTTGGACCAAAGGTTTTCTAGTCTCAGTTGGAATCCATTTGAAAACCTTCCGTAGGCTGCGAATTACTCCAAAACAGGAACCAATAATGTGGTTGATCTGGTTTTTCATGGACAATTGATTGTCCATGTAGAAACCTAGGTTTCGTACTGTCTGTTTGGGTATTGGACAAAGTCCCAGCTGGGATGGCCACCAGTCATTAGACCAGTGCTCAGATGCATTGCCAAAAAGCATGATCTCCGACTTACCCCCATTCAATTGTAAGTGGTTGGAACTCATCCACCTATCAATGTGAGACATACATTTTTGAAACGCTGTTTAGTTTCAGCGGGGTCTGGACCAATAGTGATCAGAATTTGAGTGTCATCTGCGTAGGATATGACATCAAAACCGTAGAGTCTGATCACTTTGGCCAGAGGAGTCATGTACAGGTTAAAGAGTGTAGGGCTCAAATTAGAGCCCTGTGGCACTCCCATCCTAACTAGTCTCTCACATGAGATGTTGTTTCCCATCTGGACTGTAGTAGTTCGGTCGGTAAGGTAGCTCTTAAGCCACTCGAGGGCGTTGCCTCTGACACCTATCTCCCAAAGGCGCTGTTCTAAAATGCTATGGGAGATGGTGTCAAAGGCAGCGGATAGATCAAGTAGAACGAGAATGGCTGACTGATGTTTATCCAGGATTAGCCTGATGTTCTCTGCTACCTCGACTAGAGCCGTCTCGGTGCTATGCGCTGCCCTGAAACCCGACTGGGACGGATCCAACAGTCCCTGGCTCTCAAGGTGGTTGACAAGTTGTTGGTTGATCAGAGTTTCTAAAATGTTCCCAAAGTGTGGGAGCAGGGAAATAGGTTGATAATTTAGGAATAATTTTGGGTCGGCAGTAGGTTTTTTCAAAATAGGTCTTACCCGGGCTGCCTTCCACCTTATCGGAAATACCGCTTCCGAAAGTGACTTATTAAATAGGCCTGTGAGTCTTTCCAGTATTGCTGGGGCAATTAAGGGCAATATTTTTGGGGGAATAGCATCGGTGGGCGAGCCAGATTTTATCTTCAGCATAGTAGCAGAGACTGTCTTAATATCAAGTTTGGCAAAATTGTCCAAGATGTGAGGAGGATCAGGGGACAGGCCGAACACCTGTTCAGGGTTGGTAACTTTACCCAGTGGTGGAAAGGAGCGGTAAATGGCCATGATTTTCTCATCAAAGAATTCAGAAAGGGAATCTATCCAAGTTTGGGAATTGGGACTTGATAACTTGTTGACAGGAATTGTGAATTCTTTTAAGATTTGATAGAGTTCTTTACTAGAGTTTTCAGCCTGATTTATCCTATTTAAAAGAAACAGTTTTTTGGCTGATTTAATATCAGTCATAGCTAAAATGGTTTTTTTATATGCCTCACGGTCCGCCGGTTTTTTACTTTTACGCCATTTTCGCTCCGCAATTCTACAGCGGAGCTTAGTGGTTTTTAGTTGGTCTGTAAACCAGGGAGCAGTCCTAGACTTGATTTTAATCTGGGTGAAAGGGGCAATCTTATCTAGCGTCGTCAAGATATCATTATCCAGATCGTGTGCCGCTTGATCTACATTAGTTTCTGATCCTGGCCGGTCTAGGATAAAAAAAATTAAGAAAAGGGGCAGGGTAACTCTACGCCATAATCTTCGTGATATTAATGTGATTTGATGATCATTTTTGGTAATTTTGACAGGAATAGCAAATTTTAATAGGTAGTGATCGGACCACAATAATGGCGCCGGGGCGTCAACTATGGTTTCTGAAAAATTTGTGAAAAGAAGATCAAGTGTATGGCCAGCGATGTGGGTAGGACCTGTGATCAACTGAACAAGTCCAAGAGTGCTCATGTTTATGATCAACTGGTCAGTATCCGGATTGGATAACATCTCCGCATGAATATTAAAATCTCCAATTAGGAAAAAAGTTATCGGAGGCCAATACATGTGGTGCAAGGGACTCCAGCAATTTGTTGGAAAAGTCACCTTTGGGACCAGGAGGGCGATAAATAAGAGCTCCTCTCCAGGAACCCCTAGATAGGCCTTCAATTTTAAAAATACAGAGTTCAGAACAATCTGAAATGCTAGTTTCCAAAACTGTGATGTTAAGATTGCTTGTGGAGGCTATTAATAGACCACCGCCTCTTTTGTCTTTCCTATCTAGTCTTGTTATTTTATACTGAGGGGGAAAGGCAATGTGTACGTCTGGGGAGGCGTGTTCGTGCAGCCACGTTTCCGTGATCAGGCACAAATCCGGGGCGGTTATGTCCAAAAGGCTCCATATTTCTAGCGAGTGTTTTGGAACCGAGCGTGCATTAAAATAGGTAACACTGAGTTGGTCTGGGAGACTTGGTCTGCTGAGGCCATTCGAAGTGGAAGTTTTAGTTACATTAATGGCTTCCGAAAGACAGGAGATGTCAGGATGCCTAAATAGTTCATTTACTAATGTGGCAGTAGGTCCTAGGTAGGGATTGTTTAGATCTATTAACTCAACACTTTAATATTTTAGAATTGCCATATTACCAATACAAAGAATCTCATATATACTCGTTGCCGATAGTACAGAGAAGAAGGAACAGGGGTCCTGGCCTCTGGCGCCGGTCAGGCACGGACAAGCGCAGACGGGCTTGCCTTTGGCGCGCCGCTGCGCGCGTCTGCTCCTTGCCCTACCTTAAGTAGTAGTGGGTATAGAAAAGCTGAAATGCTAAATGCACTTCCGGCGAGCAGACCGGAAATTGCCTAAATGCCGTAGCGACCCTCCGTGCAATCGGCACAAGCCGTGACGGACCAGGGTCTAGGCAGCTATCTTCGTCACAGAAGCAGGATAATTAGAAGGTAAGAGGCAAAAGCCCTAGAAAGACGAATCGGCGCATATTAAAAAACAGTGCAAAAGTGATGTGTAAAACAATTTAAAAGCGAGGGAAATAGATTGCAAATTGACATGAAGCAGAGCGCCGCTGCGCGCGTCCGCTCCTTGCCCTACCTTAAGTAGTAGTGGGTATAGAAAAGATGACCTTCTTAGGCTCCGAGGTGAACAATGGGAGCTGGATCCTTTGGGTTCTGCTGTTGAGGGACGAAGCCAACCAATTTGAGGGTGTCACCCTGGGTCCCGATGTGGTGGTGTATGATGATTAGGGAGATTGTGCCAAATACGGTGGACAGACCCAGGAGGATGAGGGCTGCTGTTATTCTACAGTCAAGAAGGTCTCTGATGTAGTCGGTGGCAGCAATCAGGGCTATTTAGGTGCTGTGGTTAGCTCGAAATCCAGATTGGGAGGGGTCCAGGAGGTTGTGGTCTTCTAGGTGCTGGGTAAGTTGCTGGTTGATCGCTTTCTCAAGGACTTTTGTTGGATAGGGGAGCAGCGAGATGGGACAGTAGTTCTTTAGTTTGGCTGGGTCGGCGAAGGGTCTTTCCAGGAGGGGCCTCACTCCAGCGTGTTTCCAGTTTCCAGGGAAGGAGGCAGCAGTGATGAAGGTGTTCAGGACCTTGCTGAGCACTTCACCCATTGTCCTGCTTCTGAGGTTGAAGGCCTGGAGGGGACAGGGATCCGCTAGTGCTCTTGAGTGCACAGAGTTCATGATGGAGATGGTGTTTTGCGCGGTGAGGAGATCCCAGTGGGTGAGCAGGTGTTCAGGGTTTGTGTTCGTGGGCGAGAACTGATTGATGCTCTCAGCGGCAGAGGGTTGGCATTCTAAGTTTTCGTAGATGGCGGAGATCTTGTCATTGTAGAAGTCTGCAAGGTTGTCGCACAGTTCCTGGGAGGGTGTGATGTCATTCTTGGTGGCTGCGGGATTGTAAAACTCCTTTACGATGTTGAAGAGTTCTTTGCTGTGGTTTGTGCTGGCTTCAATGTGATCTGCCAGGTTGTTCTTTTGTGGTTTCTTTCAGAAGGCAGTGCTACTGCCTAAGAGCTGTCTTGAAGGTGGTGCAGTCCTCCATCTTTAGCTGATGCGCCATTTCCTTTCTAGCTGCCGCAGTAGCTTTTGGTGGTGTCCAGTTCCTCGGAGAATCAGCTTACTCTTTTGATTGGTCTTTTGGCCTTGGCTGTCTTGGAGGTGGTGATGGCATTGGCACATTCTGTGATCAAGTTACAGGGACACAAAACTCTCCAGAGGCCTCCCTGCAACTGCCCAGCTGACCTGCTGCAACTGGCCCCTGCCTCGACTTGCAACTGGACCTGCAATTGGCCCTGCCTGGGTCTGCAATTGGACCTACCTCAGTCCTGCTGGTCTCTGCTGGAGTGAGTTCCTGATCCCCAAGAGGTGCCTCCTCAGGTCCTAGACCATTGGTTGGCATCAGTTGAGCTCCTCTTATGAAATCCTGAGGTTTTGAACTCTGCGCGCCAGACTTTTAGAAGGCAACTTTTTCAGCAGGACTAACTTGATCCTTGTATCCAGCCCGCACTTCATCGTTGTCGGCCTAAACTTGTGAGTTTGTCCCAATCTAGAGCAACCAGATACCCACAGGTAGCACTTTCTGCTTCTTGGTGCCATTTTTACCTAAAGATTGCATATCTTTGGTTCTACTGATTGCATTTTTGTCAAATTGGTCACATTTTATTTAGCAAATTTTACTCTATTTTCTAAATTTGTGTGGGATATCTCTTGTGTTGTGTTTTTACTTCATTACTGTTTGTGCACCTCATAAATACTCAACACAGTGCCTCTAAGTTGAGCCTGACTGCTTTTTTACCAAACTACCAGAGGATTAAGCACAGGTTAATTTTGTGACTTTTTGTGGATCACCCTGGAATAGATTGTGGTTGTTGCTTGACTATTGTTTTTATCCCTCTCAAACAAAAAACAAATTTGTTACAGTGGACAAGAATGTTAGTGGGGGATTCCAGGTAGGAATCAATATAAAATGTGATTAAACAGTAGTATGTACTTAGGAGTTGATGGCATTCTTGGAAATGGTGTTTGGGAACCAGGGAGAAGAGCAGGTCTAGATTGTGGACCATGAACGGCTTCTTACACCAACTGGTTGAAGTTAAAGGAATCCATGTCTTCAGTAATATTTTAGCTATAAATATCATAAGACACACTTTCAGGTCCTCCACAATGAGGGCTCTGTGAAAGATGGTAACAACAAGGAGGTCAGAATGGAATGAAGCAAGACGTATGTTGGGAGGGTGGTAGATGAGGGACAATACCAAAGAGATACTATGGATCATTAACACTTCGGAAAGGAGATGTTTGAATGAATTACAACATAGGTAGGCTTTCCTGTTTTAGGTTTAAATCTACAATAACTGATAATACCCCACCGAAAGGGAAATAACCCTCACCAGTGTTAACATATAAACACTGAAAAAACACCTGCACAACCACAAACTAAATGCCATTCAAAGAAAGGAAAAGGAGAGTGCAAAGAGTCATTTTTTATTTCTTCTTGAAGGGGCCAATATATTGTAAATTTGTTATACAAGGTAGCAGCAAGAAAGACTGGGCTAACATTATTCTGCTTGAGTTTTGTTGTTTAGGGATGTCTATAAAATAGTGGGGCATATTCACAAGAAAGTGTGATAACCACCGCAAGTTTAGCTTAACGCAACTTTGCATATCACAGTCCATCGCGGGAAAACAACACTGTGTTAACGTACCATTCTCAACCCGGCGGCACCATGCGATAGTCCCACGATAACGCATAAAATGACCGCGAAAAAATAACGCGACGCCCAAAAAATGCGAAACACCAACGCGAATAAAGTTGCAATGAGGCCAACCTCGGAAAAAAAAAACAGCAATAACCAGCGACAGGCCTGCAATTCCCACGCGCCTGGCGGGAAAATGCACCATAAAAGACAAACAAGAAAAACACACCATAAACAAAATAAACTGCGTAGCAACATGGATGCACCCGGAACGAGTGACCAGGTCAAGGCGAACCCCACAAGCCCCACAGACCACCAGCAAGGAACCTCGGGGTCGGGGAAGGCCAAGGAGAAGAGGAAGAGGAAGACGGGGTACAGTCCGCATGACAACCGGATCGTCGTCACAGAGGTGACAGATCACTAACAACAACTGTCCGTCACCACCACCGTGTCATTGGCAACATAGACGGAAAAATGGCATTCCATCATGAATGCAGTCGGAGTGGCGAGGAGGCCAAGATGCGCTGGCACGAAGTCAAAAGCCAAACCAAGCAGAAACCCGCTGCCACCCGGAAGGCAGCAACGGCGAATGGAGGTGGGAGTCCTGCGCCACAGGAGGAGCTGGAGCAAATGGTGGCCACAGTCATGAGTGTGGAGACGGTGCAAGGAGTCAGGAGTCCGGACACTGCTCGACATGACTTGACATAACATCAACAGGGTAACTAACAGGGACTGGGGGACGGGCACAATGGCACACATGCACAACGATGTGTAGCACACTGCACACCCACAACAACCCTGGGTCATGTCCCTGATCCCCGTGGCACACTGCAGCACAGATACAAACATCAAGTAGGCCCCCGTCCACCATGTGCCCGAAGGGGTCCCACCCCAAACAACACCAATTCCACAACAAACACATGCACCAGTGCGAAACACAGCAAAGATGCATATGCGAGAGCCACACTGACAATGCAAGTGACACCACATGACAAGCAGCATGGCCGGAGTACAATCACCATGACACTGTGCACGCCACGAGACTGAGCTGGCTGAGTGTGGACTACATCCGGAAGGAGCAGGTCACACCCTGACACATCCACGTGCACAAACAACCACTGATGTCAACAATACATCTGCAGACAAACAATGCACAAGAGTACAAAAACCGTCCAGGAGCACAAATGACCCCAGTCGCCAACATTACAGCACCTCAAAAGCACAAAAGCCAAAGGCACACCGCCTCCAAGGGATAAGGGGCAGCAAAATCACAGCAGCAGGTGCGACTCTCACACAATGCAGCACACACACATGGCAATCACAGCACATCCACATGGACGCAATGTAGGACACAGTGCAACACTTACTGCAGAACAGAGGACTCAACTGGGTCCGCCTGTGCATAGAAAATGGCCAATCACATCTGACATAGCTGGAAACTGTGAGATGAAAATGTACGTGTACAACATCACCTACGTCATGTAGTCCAAATGTCCACTATCCCGCATCAAATAGTCCGCCCCTCCCAAACAGTCACAATGTACATTTTTATTTATTTATTTATTTTGACGGTTTTGTATAGCGCGAACAAGACCCTTGCGGGTATCAGAGCGCTTTACAGGGCAAATATAGGTAATGACATATACATATAAATACAATGAATTATGTGAATACAGTACTGGTAACTATTAGAGATTAGCACATATCTACAAGAGTGTATAGGACAAGTTCAAGTGAATTTGAACATGAGAATCGATTTCACTTCTTTTTTAAAAAAAGCAGCGGATGGATTAAGTCTCGTTTCTGGGGGTAAGGCGTTCCAGATCCTGGGGGCCATTCCTGAGAAGGTACGATTGTATGTTATCTTCTTGGAGAAACGTTGTGGTTTAAGTAGAAGATTATTAGAACTCCTGGTAGATCTGTTACCACCTGATAGTACTAGTTTCTCCGCTAGGTACCTCTGGGTTTTGTGATGTAATGCCTTATGTGTCATACAGGCGATTTTTAACTGGATTCTGGCCTCAAAAGGTAGCCAGTTGAGGGCATGAAGGTCAGGGGAAATGTGGCAGTTTCTCTTGGTGCCTGTGATGAGTCTGGCGGCTGTATTGATTGAGGCTCTGAGCGGAGCGGTCGTTGATTTGGGAAGACCACAGAGAGCGACACTCCCATAGTTAACTCTGGGAATTACTAGAGTTTGAACTGCCTGTTTAAAGTCATTTGCGGGTATGAAGGGTTTCAATTTTCTCAGTGTGTTTATCTGAAAATTTGCTCCTTTTGTTGCAGCGCTGATGTGCTTCTGCATGTTTAGCTTATTATCCAGGGTTATTCCTAGAGATTTAGCAGAATCAATGATGAGAGGTTGACCGTCGAGTGCAGTTAGGTGCTTCATCCACTCGCGAATGATGGTTGTTTGGGTGGGGGGAGCTATTAAGAGGAATTCTGTCTTTAGTGTGTTTAGTTTTAAATGGTTCTTAGCTAGCCAGGTCTGTGTTTTTTGGAGCGTTGAGTTAATGGACTTGATGTCTTCAAGAGAGTGGACCTTAATGTAGAGTTGTGTGTCGTCGGCGTACATGTGATATTGGATATTTGCAAAGTTGAGAAGCTCAGTGAGTGGTTCCATAAACAGATTGAAGAGTGTTGGGGAGAGGGAAGATCCCTGGGGTACTCCCAAAGTGACTGGGGTGGGGTTAGATAAAGATTGGTTGATCTTGAATCTTTGTGTTCTATTTTGGAGGAAGGAAGTGAACCAGTTCCAGATAGCCCCATTCTATGCTTCAAGAGGTCAAGTAGGTTGTCGTGTTTGACTGTATCGAAGGCTGAAGATAGGTCAAGTAGGATTAGCAAGCAGGCTTTGTTTTGATCCAGCATTTGTAATGCGTCATCTATTATGTGGGTCATGGCTGATTCGGTACTGTGCCCTGATCGAAAGCCTGATTGGAATTGGTCGAGCAGGTTGAAGTGGTCTATGTGGTTACTAATTTGCATGTGGACACATTTTTCGAGTAGTTTGGCCAGGGTCGAGATGTTGGATATTGGGCGATAGTTATTCAGGTCTGATGGGTCTGCTGATACTTTCTTTAGGATGGGGGATACCTGACCAGCTTTGAGGATGTCAGGGATGGTTCCTTGCAGAAGAGAGGTATTTATGATCCTAGTCCATGGGGGCACTAGCAGTGGAATGAAGGTCTTTAAGTGGGATGCTGGGAGGGGGTCTGTGAAATGATTGGAGGGATTCAGAGTAGTGAGCGTGTTTAGGATAGTTTCTTCGCTGTAGAGGTTGAAGGCAGTCCAGGAGGCGTTGTTCTTGAGGTCGAGCATTGTGGAGCAGTTAAGCGGGGTCCCTGGTGTGGTCAGTGAGGAGATTGTGTGTGTATCGGTAAGGGATAATAGATCGTTAAGTAGGTCTGTCTTTAATTTTTCAGTCTTTGTTGTGAAAAAGGAGGCAAGATCCTCACAATTGGGGAGTGTATGAGGATTGACTTGGGGGAGTGGGAGACACCCTTAGATTGAGCTTTGATTATTTCGAACAATTTTTTGGGGCGATTCTCAGCTTGGTCTAATTGTTTGCATATGAAATCAGCTTTTGAGCGTCTAATCCTTCTGTAGTAGGCATTTCTGGTGCTTCTTAGTAATTTGAGGTGGGCAGTGGATGGGGCGGCTCTCCATTGTCTTTCAATTGCTCTCAATGATCTTCTGTCTTCATTTAGTCTACCATCATACCAGGGGTTTGAGTTCTTTGTGGTGACTCTTTTTAATTGTAGGGGGGCTAAGGTGTCAAGTACCCTGTTCATGGAGTGGAAGTAGTGATTGGTCATATCCTGTATATCCTTTGATCCATCCGGTGGGGGAGTGAGGATGTGACTAGCGAATGCGAGATCGACCGGATTGATGTTTTCTAGGTTCCTCTTCCAGATTTTTGTTCTCATGGGTTGGGCAGAGAGTAGTTTAACTACTTCCTTGATATGGAAAGTGATAATGTAATGGTCGGACCAATCGCAAGGGAGAATCGATTCCAGCTGGGTAGAGTCTGCTTTGGAAATTTGTCATGCAGTCTGTATGTAAACCCGAACAATGCGTCAACATACATGCCAACACAATGTCAACAAGCATCTCCCCTTCACATTGCAGAGGGACAAGCAACACCTCCAGCAGAGCAGACCAGACAACCCATCAGTGATGCTGAAGAGGACCTCCACACTTCCGACACCGACGCCCTACAACAGTCCATGCACATCTTAGGCAATAGAGCTCCAGGAGCAGGGCAGCCCCGCTGCCACGAGGATACACCACCCCCTGCACGGACAACACAGCTGGACGCACCCACCACCCCGGCTGGCTCACAGCAGCCCACCTAAGCACACATCCCATTACAAGGCCAGCTGTCAGACTGCCAGAAGGGGCTGGCCAAACATGTGCGGGTGGGGTACTACCTCATGGGAGACAAACTAGATCCCATACGTGGGTGTCCAAGTACCATCAGGGACCACCTCCACACCCCAACGGTGACCCACACTGCGACAGGGACACATGCCTTTGCACATTTCCAGTACTGAACCACACCCAGAGCCACGGGATAATCACCCACACATCCACGCCAGACTGGCGTACGCCGGCCAAGTTCACTCCTCTTACGTATTGGATAGGGGACGACAAAGCTACATGTGCAATGTCACACCCTCTGCCTGCGGTGACATGGCTGCATCCTCTGCACACGGCACAATGTAAGGTTGTGGGGCCGGGGCCCTAATGCATACATCATGAGCACACGGACACACTCAGATAGTTCGTTGAACTGGCCACGAGCATGTGCGCTCGACACCTTTATTGGCATGGTCACATGTACAGTGACACATGTGCTGGATGTGTGTGGGTGAGGTGTAAGCCAGCCCTCAGGGAGTCGTTGGTGCTGGCAACAACTTGAACAGTGATCACAATTGAAGCAGAAACATAAAACACCAGCATAACAGAAACAACTGTGAAGCATCATGGTGGTTGCCGGAGAGAGTACAGTGTTCACCCAACATGCAAGCAGAATGGTCCTTGATTTGTGGTGCACTGAGTTAGTGGCACCTGAGGAGCTGAGCAGGGTATCAAGCTGATGATGGCACCCACGACTGGTGTGAGCTACTCTGAAAGTCTGGCAGTAAGACACTTCCGACTCTGGCACCTGTTGTTTGGAGTTGGTCCTGGCGGTGGTGGCGCGTGCATCCTGCGGTAATGTGACGTCCGGGCAGGTCAGGACTCGATTTGATGTGTGAGCCCAGGTGGACCGCAGTTGAGGCCAGAGGCAGCGGACAGCGCAGGGCCACAGACACATGGCGTTGATGACCCCCAGGCCATCGAACCAGAGGCCATCCAACATGTCCTCAGACTGGGGCCATGATTTGAGCTGCACAGAGTTAGTGGCCCCGGATGCACTGCGGCCGGCACAGGCACACCGCCATGGGACGGTGACTTGCGGTGCAGTGAGATAGGGCCACGCGAGGTGGGCAGGTCCTCATCGATGTCGAAGGTGAATGTAGCGGAGGTTTGCGGGGGACAGTGGAAGGTGTCCACCAGGGCATGATGCATAGGGCAGAAGCCGGCCGGAAGCGGCAAATGGAGGAGTGGAATGCTACAGGCCCATTTTGGCCACATAGTCAGTATCACCGACATGATGATGAAGACAACCTCCAGTCCATAGACTCAGTCACCAACAAATCTCAAGAAGAAAGTGTCCATGGATGTCGGGGACAGACTTAGTGGCACCGAAGCTGAAAGGGGATGCAGTCTGCGACGAGGCCAGTACAATGATATCAGCTCTGCCATAAATGAATCATGACTGAGTTCACAATGTGTGACCTACTCGACCGCTGTGTGGTCCGGAGGCAGCGGGCAGCGCGGGCCAACCGCTGTTCAGCAAGCTCCTCCTGGAACACTAACACACGGCGTTGAAATGGCATGTGGTGATGACTCGTGGTTGACCGAGGCAGTAGCGACAGAGCTGAGCAGGTGTTTAGCCAGCGACTATGCCGTGTCCTGCCTGGTACGGACTGGATTGGATTTGTGTGAGGCCTGCAGGCCCGCAGTGTAGTCCGAAGGCGTAGTCTTCAAGGGCCCACAGACACGTGTGGCTGGGATGCCATGCACATACTTTGTGTCACCACATCGAAGGGAGTATAGTGATATAAACTCTGCATTGTCGTGTGTACTCGGCCATTGAAAAATCAAGACTCAGTCCCAAATGTGTGACCTACTTGACCGCAGTGTAGGCCCGGGGCAGCAGTCAGTAGGGGCCCACAGCCACGAGTCGTTGGCCCACGATGCACAGAGTTAGTGACACCAGGGCAGTTGTCGGCAGTGTTCGAACACCTCCGCAACAATGGTCCTTTTCTCCTCCGGACTGAACCGCGTCTTCCTCTTACTTGTCTCCTTGCGTACAATGATATGGACTCCGCCATGCAGAAATCACGACTCAGTTCCACATGTGTGACCTACTCGACCGCAGTGTAGGCCGAAGGCATAGTCATCAAGGGCCCACAGACACGTGTGGTTGGGATGCTATGCATAGAGTTGGTGGCACCACATCGAAGGGAGTACAGTGATATAAATGCTGCTATAAAGTGTGTACTCTGCCATTGCATAATCAAGACTCAGTCCCAAATGTGTGACCTACTTGAGCGTAGTGTAGGCCGGAGGCAGCGGTAGAGTACTTCAAGGTGAAGGAGTAAAGCGGGCCTGTGTCGCGGAGGCCGTGTTGGTGTGAGGAGGCTGCCAAGGACGGGGGGCTCGGGCTTGGAGCTTGCGTCGGCACGTGGTGGGCCCTCTTTGACACACGCCGGTGTCGGCAGGTGAGCTGTGAGGCCTGGCTGCGCAGGGGCGGGCATGACGGGTTTGGGGTCCAGCAGCCCGTGGTGCAGCAGGCGCATAGGTTCGCAGGCCACAGCACTCACGGCGGCAGCATCGGCCTCATGGCGGGGTAGGAGGCGCCACCCTGGCAGACACGTTTGGCATTCCGGAAGAGAACCACGCCCAGGGCTACGTGCTTTTTATTCACACCCACTCCGCACACGCTTACAGGGGGGGACGTCACAAGCTACATTTCCGCATTCTTCCCCACTGGCTGGGGTGACATGGTTGTGTCCACTGTCCACTACACTCCAAACATCAGCAGTGCATGTGGACATGGATATGTCTGTGGTCTGCATACTGCAGTCTGTCCAGAACATCTCCGCCACACTTGGCATTGTGTACATTCTCATTCATGGGTCACTTGCCTCCTTCGCACATGCCTGGTTCCCACCTCTCCCCACATTCCGCTATTGTGTGGCTGAGGTGCCATGCCGTTGATGGCTCATGTACATGGCTGAGCAAGGTTGCCACAGTAAGTTGTGCTGTCGTGTCTGGTGGGTGGGCATGTTGTTTGGCATGTTGTATGTGATTTTGTGACGTGCGCATTGCCAGTGTTGTGAGTTGCATGATTGTGGAGTTGAGGTGTGTGGTGTGTTCATTTGGTACTTACCTACAAGCAGTGCATTTCCATTGGTGCCATCCTGGAAACGCTGGTTGATGAGGGACTGTCGGGAGATGATGGAATCATGCACACTGCCTGGGTAGTTGGCTACGACATTTCTGAAGGGTCCCCGCTGGTCCACTATTGCCTGCACATTGATGGGATGCGTGTGCTTTCTGTTGCAATAATTGTGTGCTTTTTCGGCAGGGGGCACAAGTAGGACATGTGTGCAGTCGATTGCCCCCAACACGTGTGGGAATCCTGCTATGGCGTATAGTCCTTACTTGGTCTCCAGCTGTTCCTGCACATTGTGGGGGACGTTTAGGTACTGGGGTACCTGCCTGATGATGGCATGGTGTGGGGAACTTGGATGGGGCTGGCTGTGAGACTCCTCCAACTCTGGCAGGTGTTGGTTGGGAGGTACCGGAGGCCAACAGGTGCAGCACAGCCAGCAGCTTTGTCTGCGGAGGGATGTTGGTTGTCCGCTGTGTTGGTACCCTCAGCCTGTGGGCAATGATGTTCAGGATACGAAGGATGGTTGTCCTTTTGAGCCTGTCGGGGGCATTGACATTGTCTGTTGTTAGGTGTGTGAGGTTGGTACATTTCCTGGAGGTCCGCTGTCTTTGTCTCCGCTGCCTCTGTGGTGGTCCGGGGGGGGTGGCGGTCCTGGGGGTGGTGGCGGTGGGTGTTGTTGCCCTCTCGGGGCTACGGGATGCATGTTGCGTGGCTCCATGGCATCTGTTGTCCTTCATGTGTGGCTCTGGGCTGGGCTCCCTTTGATGGTGCAGGTTGTCGTCCGACTTTACACCAGGTCAGAGCAGGTGTTAGTTTCCTGCTGGTAACGCGCCTTATTGCCTGTTTTGTGGCCTTATCGCAGATGTGGCTGGTCATTGAGAATGTTGAGGTGTGGTATTGTCACGGGTTTTTGCTCAGTAACGCCTACTCTGCATCTCATTAGCGATAATTGCCGGGGTCCTCTGTGGCGATGTTTTTTGCAGATGCTTTCGCAAGCAAACTGGTGCTATTGGCTGTTAGCACCAGCTTGTGAATGGGGCGATAAATTTATCGCGACTTTGGCTGCGTTAAAGTGCCGTTAACTTGGCGATAGCTCCTTGAGAATATGCCCCAGTGTTTCTTCATCCTTTGGCTTTTTTCAGTTTTGTGGTCTTTGCCTAAAGATGCAGGGTTTAGAAGCATGTTTTAGGTCTTATTTAATTAGTTTGTGAACTGTAGAGAATCAGGAAATATCAAAATCATATTTGATATTTTGGCTATTTTTAATTCTTTCACCGATAGGTAAAATGGCTGGTTTCATAAGAATCTTTCCCAATATGTAGCATCACATTTACCCACAGACAGAGAATGGGTGAAACCCTTTGATACATCAGCCCCCTTTTCTGGGGAGTCAGTATTGATAGTAGGTGAGTTGCCAAACACCCCAAGCTTTAAGCATTCAATGCAGGGTGTAGTGACAGGTATATGTGAAAAGAGTGTGGTCACCAAGCATCTGGGATAGTGGGGAAAATATGACACCAGACTTTTTGGAAAACTTGGAATGCAGTGTCACTTGGAATGTTGCTGTAAAAAGTTCTTAACAAATCAAAAAGAGATTGGAGTGATATTGTTTGCATTTGCAGTGATTCAGTTACGTATATGAAAAAGGTGTGTGATGACCTGTCAAAATCGATACCTGAGCTGAAGTGCTTCCCTTCAGAGATCCTTGCCACTTGCTATATGGTGTACTGAAAGCATCTTTATAATCTTCAGAGTTAATGAGGAATGCTATTGCCTTTGTAGTCCATTCTGGTGCACTGTTTTGTTATCCACAGGAACTAAAACACAAATATTTCTCGCTTTGTGCGGCATCAAAGAAAAAGTTGTTACAACTGTGTCATTTAGCCAGTGGTTCTCAGTCTTTGAGGCCGTGAATGCTCTATTATTCATGTGGCAACCATTTACAGAAATTTTGCTTAGTGATGATGCCAAAGGCAAGAAATGTGAGGATCTCTGTTCGCATATTGATAGTGATGTGAAAAAAGTACACTCTTCTGCATTCTTAGATTTTTACAGGAAAACATGACTGCAGTAGTGGACATAATCGAAAAACAAGATTTAAAAATTCCCTTGTCTACCAAGAGTTCAACGTAATTGGTGTAGATGTGAAACATCTCCTTAAAAGTATGCTGAGCGACACTTTTAGTGACTTTAGCATTGCCACATGTTTTATGTTAGAATGCTTGCCATTTGAAAGTAAAGAAATGTTGAGTAGCAATTCAGGAAATTGTATTTTACAATGCATGAGAAATGGCTTGCAATGATGCATCGACATGTCCCTTCACCAACTATGGCATCTGAAGTCTATGAAGACTCACTATGGTACTCTGCACAAGTTCTAGATCCCTTCCATTAAGGGGAATTATTTCCGGACTTTGAAAAGTAGTGCTTCATTTTTGACCGCTTCAAGAACTCTGAGGGCATATGCACCCAGTTCAACGCATATGTTGCAGAACCTGTTTCAGAGAATCGCTATCTTCAGGTGCACCAATATGAGCATGGAAAGCTACATCAGTGGCCAGAGTTAGCAATTGTGTACTGGCTGTTTAGGCGTTGCCCGTCTCAAGTGCCAATGTTGAGAGGGCCTTTTCACAGATAAAAGTTTACATGGGAAGGAAAGAGCGAGCGAACATGACCAAAGATTCACTGAAGAAGTATTGTATGGTGTACTACAATAAGTTTGATTTGTAAAAATGTATTTGGACCTCTTATACATTGTACGCACCTTCTCTACATACCATGCACTATCAGTGCAGAAAGCAAGTAATAATAAAGGCAAAATGTTCCATAAACACTGGAAAAACGTTGTTTCTGTTGTTTTTAATGGTGCAGAAATGTGTAACCACTGATAACCACAGTTTGTTTAAGGTATTGAAAACACTGAAAAAAACCACCAGAATTTACCAAAAATAGAAACTGAAAACAGGAAAGCCTAAACATAGGTCATGATGCTGCGTGTGTAGTAATTAATTCCAGTAAACCAGAGTAACCTGCCTTCTCTACCCCGCATCTACATTTTTAAACAAGATGTTGTAGCTAGGTAAACGTGATTGGAAAAATCTTGTACTGAAGCTTTGTTGAACACTCTCTATCTGATGGAAAGGCCTTGGAAGCGATTTTCAAAGATGAGGTCAAAATGTTTTAGGCACTTTAGAGTGCAAACCACCCATTAATGAGGACACAATAATGGGCACTGGCATAGTAATAGGGAGTAAGGAAACTTCAGCCCAAAAGACTGTGGTGGTGGTCAGTGGAGCAAGGAATGTGGGACTTTAAGGGCAAGAAGAAAGTGAGTGTAGCAAGATCAAATGGGGCAGGCAGATACAGAGGAGAGGATTGGATATGTTTAACAGCTTTAAGCTTGGTGAAGTTCCTATTGAGGGGGCAGAAGCTGAACCGATTTGCCTGGAGCATTATATTTCCATTATTCTAGATATGTATGGTGATCTAGTACTCAAAAGCATTATGAGACTCTGAGCTTCAGGCCACCATGGATCACTGTTTTTGAGGTGGAATAACAGCTTTGAATGAAAGTCTGCTCATATGCTTGAATGTCTGTGGTATAAAAAAAATGAGGTCAGTTTTTATATCTGCTTTTACTGGATTAAAGTTTGTATTTGCAATCAAAGTCTCTGGATAGTCGATGAGCACAATAGTTCATTTTGTTTTCTTGCTCGAATGCTGAAAGGAGAAAGAGTATTTTATAACTCAATGATCCATTTATGGTGAGATGAGCACTTACTGGATTGTGCAAGGCTTTAATGAAGCTGAGAAATGTGATCATGAGGTTTTTGGTTGAACAATCTGCTTGTTGTTGACAGCGGGTGGCAGTCAGGAATGGTATAGGTGAATCAATATAGCCTTAGAGCCCGACAGAGCGGGCTCTACTGGCCATTAAAGGCCCTCTCCAGCGTTAACGGCCCGAGCCAAAGGCGAGGGCCTTTAGCAAGGGAGCATGCCTTTAATAGCTGGTAGAGCCCACAATGCAGGACTCTAAGGCTATTAGAACATTCTGCCCCAGAGGGCAGAATGTTCTACTTTGTAAAACAAAGGCTTCACAGAGCCCAATGGGGTTGAAATCCCCTTGGGCTCCGTGAGGCCTTTGTTCACAGCAATAGCTGTGAACAAACATTGGAATGTTGATCCGCCGGGCTTTTACCAGCTATTAGCAGCCCGGAGCACTCCATTGTCTTCTATGGGGCGCTTAACATTCCAATGTTCTAATATAGAGTAAGGACAATAAGAAATGTATTCTCACCATCACCTGTTTTTGTACATGTCTAATTACTTCAGAGCTGAGGTGGGTACTGTGATAAACACGGAGCCAGTGGTGGGAGGGAATCTTGAGATTAGCCTCAACCTCTGGTAGTGAGATAAGTGAGGAGGCAGGTAATGGTGCTTGGTGTAATTACAGCCTTGGGAAGCAGCATGGGTGAGTATGATGGAGGGAGTTCTGTTTGAGGTATTCTAAGGGCATGATATGCTACCCTGTTATTGATAATGGGAGGGAGCCTGGGTTAAGCAGAGTTTCAACAAGTCATAACTCCTTATCTCCCTCCAGTTGACTAGTATGGGGATAGAGTAAGACAATGTCTGTCAGCAGCAAACTAGAGTGTCCACATTCAAGATGATTTGAGTTTCCCATGACTTTGTGCAAGATTCTGCTTTAATGGAACAGTGCTTAATTTGCGAACGAATAAATGCCAGTGCCCAAAACTCTGCTCAAAAGCCTGGGGCCAGTGCAATTACATGTCAGCATGCGGAATACCAAGGCTGGTAGTCTTAAAACCCCCTCATGCCTCTTTAATCCACTACCAGACACTCCCTGTCTCTTTATCTCACTCCTGCAGGTTCTTGCTTTCTTCCTTTGCAACAGTTTTGCAGTCTCTCTTCCTCAGACTTTCCTATCTGTGTAACTTCCATATCTTGCTCTCGGTAAATAAATGATGTGGGAAAATAAGTGCCAGTCCTCAAAAATAAGTGCCAGCACCCCCCACCAGCAACCACCGGCTCAAATTAAGAACTGCAATGGAAATAATTTTGCAACATTTTACTCTGTCAATGGGAGATGTGACATGATCTATTGTGGAGCAAACGTCTCGCCAGTTGGCTGCCCAACCCCCCCTTGTGTTACAGGCAGCATGGAACATGTCTAAGCTATATGGGTAGAAAAGAAGCACAGCTTTCAATTAAGGCCACTCATCGTCCATACCATACTCTTTTTGATGCACGTGCACTGCACCCACGAATCAGTCTGAGGATCCTAACTTAATTTTTAGCCTCCAATTTCAGATTCCTTCACATTTACAGAACTTTTTCAATTTTGCGATTGCACATTTTGCTTCTTCATTTATATACACTTTAACTGTTATTTCATTTTATAGGCAGTCACAGACTCCCCTGAGTAGGCTTTATGGACTCCCAGGGATTCCCAGGCCACAGGTTAACAAACCACTGGTTTAGACTATAAGCAAGCATTCTTCTGATCACCTTTAGTGTGTATGATGTAATACTCAAAGTGACCTAGGGTATGCTATGATGGGGTTTCCTTGCTCACGGTGCCTCAGGATCCAATCTATACCTCACTAACCAGGCCAAACAGGGCTGAAACCGGTAGACGGTTGCTTGCACGCCCTTCTGGAGGGGGCTTCACCTGGCAGTTATGGATCGGCTGTTCCCATCCCTTGCAGGGTCAGTACTGATTGGCATAAGGCATGTCTCAGTCTAGAGTGGAGGGTATGCTCAGTAGGATGCTTGCGTTAGTTCCCACATGGAGGGTAGGGTGCTCCCAGCTACTGCCACCAAGTCACTGGCATTTCCTTAACAGAACGGGGCTGCCCCATCCTATCCAGGGAGTGAGCGAATAAGGGAGGGGTGTTCTGGTGTCCATGGCTCCGTGGAGCTCTGCTTTGTGCATCCCCCTGTCCTGAGTCTCAGTCTGTGGAGGTATCTCTGTTCAGGTTAGGCAGACCATGCTTGGCCTGGTACTGGCCAGCCTACCCCTCAGTCGTCCTCTGAATCACTTTCTTTTGCTTAGCTCTGTCACCAGGATCTGCATATTATGGGCCTGCAGCACTTTCTTCAGTAGGCGCCTGCTATCTCTGCTGTGCTGTGCCTCCTCCTGGGCCATAGCGCATGGTCCCTTGGGGTGTGACTCCCGGTCTGCCTTGCACACCTGTGAGGCTCTTCTCCATATGTAGCATCAGTAGCCATTCAGCTGCCCTGTCCGTGGCCTCCAACTTCTTCTTCTACTGCTTCAGACGTGAGCATCACCTCTGCCCCGTGGTGTTTAGTGCTCCAGGTAGCAATGCAGGTCCTCCCGCTTGCTGACGCACAGGATTCCGTCCCCCCTCCCTGTCAGGGTTGTCTGAAGTTGTCCCTATCTGCCAGTGCTGCGGCAGGAGGTCCTGGCAACACTCTAGCGCTCTAGCAGGCCAGGGTCATTCCCCGGGTGCCATCTTGTGCTTCTCAGGCATCGGCATCCGATCACCCATCTGCCATTCACACTGGGCCTTCTGTTTTCATCAGCAGCACCTTCATGCCTGCCCAAACTCTGCTGCCAGGCAGTTCGGGCTGGACTGTTCCCATGAGGCACAGGGTCAGACTGATTTGCATATGGCCATGTCTGAACTGGGGTGGTGGAGTGAGCTAAAGAATGATGATGGATTAAACCCAGATCAGTTGACTGGGGGTGAGTGTTTGATTGGCTCAAACGTTCCGTCCATCATTTCCTTTTGTATCGCTTTGTTCGCCCTAAGTTGGCGGGGGTATGCCCAGACGTGGGTCCCTTGCTCACTTTGCCACTGGATTCAAGCAAGCCTGGCTGATGACGGCTGGAATGCCAGAAACCGGTCCTAGGATGCTTGTTTCCGGTCCAGGGAAGACATGGCTTGGCAGTTCGGGCTGGACTGTTCCCATGAGGCACAGGGTCAGACTGATTTGCATATGGCCATGTCTGAACTGGGGTGGTGGAGTGAGCTAAAGAATGATGATGGATTAAACCCAGATCAGTTGACTGGGGGTGAGTGTTTGATTGGCTCAAACGTTCCGTCCATCATTTCCTTTCCTTTTGTATCGCTTTGTTCGCCCTAAGTTGGCGGGGGTATGCCCAGACGTGGGTCCCTTGCTCACTTTGCCACTGGATTCAAGCAAGCCTGGCTGATGACGGCTGGAATGCCAGAAACCGGTCCTAGGATGCTTGTTTCCGGTCCAGGGAAGACATGGCTTGGCAGTTCGGGCTGGACTGTTCCCATGAGGCACAGGGTCAGACTGATTTGCATATGGCCATGTCTGAACTGGGGTGGTGGAGTGAGCTAAAGAATGATGATGGATTAAACCCAGATCAGTTGACTGGGGGTGAGTGTTTGATTGGCTCAAACGTTCCGTCCATCATTTCCTTTTGTATCGCTTTGTTCGCCCTAAGTTGGCGGGGGTATGCCCAGACGTGGGTCCCTTGCTCACTTTGCCACTGGATTCAAGCAAGCCTGGCTGATGACGGCTGGAATGCCAGAAACCGGTCCTAGGATGCTTGTTTCCGGTCCAGGGAAGACATGGCTTGGCAGTTCGGGCTGGACTGTTCCCATGAGGCACAGGGTCAGACTGATTTGCATATGGCCATGTCTGAACTGGGGTGGTGGAGTGAGCTAAAGAATGATGATGGATTAAACCCAGATCAGTTGACTGGGGGTGAGTGTTTGATTGGCTCAAACGTTCCGTCCATCATTTCCTTTTGTATCGCTTTGTTCGCCCTAAGTTGGCGGGGGTATGCCCAGACGTGGGTCCCTTGCTCACTTTGCCACTGGATTCAAGCAAGCCTGGCTGATGACGGCTGGAATGCCAGAAACCGGTCCTAGGATGCTTGTTTCCGGTCCAGGGAAGACATGGCTTGGCAGTTCGGGCTGGACTGTTCCCATGAGGCACAGGGTCAGACTGATTTGCATATGGCCATGTCTGAACTGGGGTGGTGGAGTGAGCTAAAGAATGATGATGGATTAAACCCAGATCAGTTGACTGGGGGTGAGTGTTTGATTGGCTCAAACGTTCCGTCCATCATTTCCTTTTGTATCGCTTTGTTCGCCCTAAGTTGGCGGGGGTATGCCCAGACGTGGGTCCCTTGCTCACTTTGCCACTGGATTCAAGCAAGCCTGGCTGATGACGGCTGGAATGCCAGAAACCGGTCCTAGGATGCTTGTTTCCGGTCCAGGGAAGACATGGCTTGGCAGTTCGGGCTGGACTGTTCCCATGAGGCACAGGGTCAGACTGATTTGCATATGGCCATGTCTGAACTGGGGTGGTGGAGTGAGCTAAAGAATGATGATGGATTAAACCCAGATCAGTTGACTGGGGGTGAGTGTTTGATTGGCTCAAACGTTCCGTCCATCATTTCCTTTTGTATCGCTTTGTTCGCCCTAAGTTGGCGGGGGTATGCCCAGACGTGGGTCCCTTGCTCACTTTGCCACTGGATTCAAGCAAGCCTGGCTGATGACGGCTGGAATGCCAGAAACCGGTCCTAGGATGCTTGTTTCCGGTCCAGGGAAGACATGGCTTGGCAGTTCGGGCTGGACTGTTCCCATGAGGCACAGGGTCAGACTGATTTGCATATGGCCATGTCTGAACTGGGGTGGTGGAGTGAGCTAAAGAATGATGATGGATTAAACCCAGATCAGTTGACTGGGGGTGAGTGTTTGATTGGCTCAAACGTTCCGTCCATCATTTCCTTTTGTATCGCTTTGTTCGCCCTAAGTTGGCGGGGGTATGCCCAGACGTGGGTCCCTTGCTCACTTTGCCACTGGATTCAAGCAAGCCTGGCTGATGACGGCTGGAATGCCAGAAACCGGTCCTAGGATGCTTGTTTCCGGTCCAGGGAAGACATGGCTTGGCAGTTCGGGCTGGACTGTTCCCATGAGGCACAGGGTCAGACTGATTTGCATATGGCCATGTCTGAACTGGGGTGGTGGAGTGAGCTAAAGAATGATGATGGATTAAACCCAGATCAGTTGACTGGGGGTGAGTGTTTGATTGGCTCAAACGTTCCGTCCATCATTTCCTTTTGTATCGCTTTGTTCGCCCTAAGTTGGCGGGGGTATGCCCAGACGTGGGTCCCTTGCTCACTTTGCCACTGGATTCAAGCAAGCCTGGCTGATGACGGCTGGAATGCCAGAAACCGGTCCTAGGATGCTTGTTTCCGGTCCAGGGAAGACATGGCTTGGCAGTTCGGGCTGGACTGTTCCCATGAGGCACAGGGTCAGACTGATTTGCATATGGCCATGTCTGAACTGGGGTGGTGGAGTGAGCTAAAGAATGATGATGGATTAAACCCAGATCAGTTGACTGGGGGTGAGTGTTTGATTGGCTCAAACGTTCCGTCCATCATTTCCTTTTGTATCGCTTTGTTCGCCCTAAGTTGGCGGGGGTATGCCCAGACGTGGGTCCCTTGCTCACTTTGCCACTGGATTCAAGCAAGCCTGGCTGATGACGGCTGGAATGCCAGAAACCGGTCCTAGGATGCTTGTTTCCGGTCCAGGGAAGACATGGCTTGGCAGTTCGGGCTGGACTGTTCCCATGAGGCACAGGGTCAGACTGATTTGCATATGGCCATGTCTGAACTGGGGTGGTGGAGTGAGCTAAAGAATGATGATGGATTAAACCCAGATCAGTTGACTGGGGGTGAGTGTTTGATTGGCTCAAACGTTCCGTCCATCATTTCCTTTTGTATCGCTTTGTTCGCCCTAAGTTGGCGGGGGTATGCCCAGACGTGGGTCCCTTGCTCACTTTGCCACTGGATTCAAGCAAGCCTGGCTGATGACGGCTGGAATGCCAGAAACCGGTCCTAGGATGCTTGTTTCCGGTCCAGGGAAGACATGGCTTGGCAGTTCGGGCTGGACTGTTCCCATGAGGCACAGGGTCAGACTGATTTGCATATGGCCATGTCTGAACTGGGGTGGTGGAGTGAGCTAAAGAATGATGATGGATTAAACCCAGATCAGTTGACTGGGGGTGAGTGTTTGATTGGCTCAAACGTTCCGTCCATCATTTCCTTTTGTATCGCTTTGTTCGCCCTAAGTTGGCGGGGGTATGCCCAGACGTGGGTCCCTTGCTCACTTTGCCACTGGATTCAAGCAAGCCTGGCTGATGACGGCTGGAATGCCAGAAACCGGTCCTAGGATGCTTGTTTCCGGTCCAGGGAAGACATGGCTTGGCAGTTCGGGCTGGACTGTTCCCATGAGGCACAGGGTCAGACTGATTTGCATATGGCCATGTCTGAACTGGGGTGGTGGAGTGAGCTAAAGAATGATGATGGATTAAACCCAGATCAGTTGACTGGGGGTGAGTGTTTGATTGGCTCAAACGTTCCGTCCATCATTTCCTTTTGTATCGCTTTGTTCGCCCTAAGTTGGCGGGGGTATGCCCAGACGTGGGTCCCTTGCTCACTTTGCCACTGGATTCAAGCAAGCCTGGCTGATGACGGCTGGAATGCCAGAAACCGGTCCTAGGATGCTTGTTTCCGGTCCAGGGAAGACATGGCTTGGCAGTTCGGGCTGGACTGTTCCCATGAGGCACAGGGTCAGACTGATTTGCATATGGCCATGTCTGAACTGGGGTGGTGGAGTGAGCTAAAGAATGATGATGGATTAAACCCAGATCAGTTGACTGGGGGTGAGTGTTTGATTGGCTCAAACGTTCCGTCCATCATTTCCTTTTGTATCGCTTTGTTCGCCCTAAGTTGGCGGGGGTATGCCCAGACGTGGGTCCCTTGCTCACTTTGCCACTGGATTCAAGCAAGCCTGGCTGATGACGGCTGGAATGCCAGAAACCGGTCCTAGGATGCTTGTTTCCGGTCCAGGGAAGACATGGCTTGGCAGTTCGGGCTGGACTGTTCCCATGAGGCACAGGGTCAGACTGATTTGCATATGGCCATGTCTGAACTGGGGTGGTGGAGTGAGCTAAAGAATGATGATGGATTAAACCCAGATCAGTTGACTGGGGGTGAGTGTTTGATTGGCTCAAACGTTCCGTCCATCATTTCCTTTTGTATCGCCAGGTATGCTGCCAGCATCTCCTCCAGTCCCCCACTCCAGCACCCCTAACCGCCGCCCCCCCCCCCGCTCCAGGATAAATGGTAATCAGCAGGTGACGCTGCAGCGACTACAAGTGTGCGGCCATCTTGTTGTGTGGTCAGTCACAACCCCTCTCATTAGAAGGTCTCAAATTTGTATACAGCTCAATAGATATTGCCAGAGGTTGTGGTGAAGTACAAATATAGACTGGTGAGTTGCCTGAAGTAAAATGTTGCAAATGCTGAATAATGCCACGAATAATATAAGACAAGTGAAATATAAGGTACAAAGTGAGCCTTTGAGGTCTTGAGGAGGAGTTCCAAATATTGTATGAATATGTGCAAAGAAAATTGAGCATGGACAATCACCGCCTTGTCACCTATAGTGGTTTCAAAGAAGGCAAATTGAAATATCATGGGCATTGTGGACTTGCGCAATTTACACAAATGGTGAATTAACACGCATACCAGAAAATACATCAATGGATGTCCACATCAGAGGGGTGAAATTATTTTACCATCTGGGGATTTATGATAGCTTACCAACAGGTGACCTTGAAATAGAAACCTGAAGATGCTACAGCTTTCATAGCATTTGAGGGAGCCTTTAGATTGCTGAGAATGTTTTTCAGACTTGCCTTCTCATCTTCAATGTTCCACAGATTAATGTAAGTATTATATTTGAGAATCTGAATGCCGAAGGCACCATGGTTCATGCGCTGACACTGGAGGAGCAGGACAGCATTATGGGGAGAGTGCTGCCAAAGTGAATGGGGAAAGTAGTCGGAAGGGACAAGTTCATTTTTCAGAAGAGAAAGGGAAATTCATGGGTCATGTAATATCTCATGATGGTGAAAAGCCAACATCGACTTTTACAGTAACTGAAGATGTATGAGTATTTTGTGAAGTTCATTGAGAATATTGTTTAGAAGTTGCAGCTCTTACAAGGAATGATGTGCGAAGAGGAGCAAATTCAACAGAAGGAGAAAGTCAAAATGTGATTTGGAGATTAACTTGAAAAGTCACACTGCACCTAATTACTTGGTGTACCGAGTTGTCTTGTGTCGGTCAGGCGGACACCTGAGTGGAAAACATCCCAGTTGTTTCTAGCTGCACACGTACAGTTCCATATATTGTAAAGTGAAAAATTAGTTATGAATAGGAATAACCTTGTAACACTGTTTCTATTTCTGTTTTCTGTTCCCAAGAAAATATCACTAAACCGACTGAAAAATGCAAGACAGGAATGGCGTCTCCTTACCCTAGCGGATATTTCTTACAAAACATATGGCGTCCCGTTTTCTGCAATATGGTGTCCTACAAAACTGGTGATGATTATCTGAACTGCTTGCAAAAAAAGCGTCTTTATCTGATCGGAGACTCCACCTTACGTCAATACATAATGTACTTCACAGAGCATAACAAAAGTATGTTTTTCTTCAATTAAATTCTGAATTTCTTATTATGCACAATTCTTATGCAGGACGGTTTGTGCTGTGGAATAAATCGTACTAAAATGTAAGCTACTGGGTATAGCCATATTTACACCTTCTTGAGTTTGTTATATATTATATTATTTATCCTTTCTCACTTTTCAGATTAAGTAGTATCAGTAATTAAATGTACATATTCAATTTTATTTAAAATATTGCACACAGTACTTTACAGGACTAGTGTGTAATCTTTTCTTCGTCAACAAAAACGAGGCAATTGTTTTAGAACCCGTGTCTTTGATTGTACGTTTTTAAGACTCTCTCACTTTTACGAGTAAAAGACGACATCAAATCCAGGCAGCAACCTGTTGGCTGGCGCTTCGTGCTTAAAAAGTGCCCCAAACAAAAAAACAGTTGCACACGTACACTTAGGGCCAGATGTACGACCCGTTTTTGCATGCGCAAACGGGTTTGCGAACCCGTTTGCGCATGCAAAAACCTATTGGGCCATGTACATAGCTTATTTAGTGAGTCTCAATTTTTTTGCGACTCGCTAAATAGGTTTTGCGACTTGCTATTTGTAAGGGGCGTTCCCTGCCAAATAGCGAGTCTCAAAACCATGTACAAATGTTTTGCGATCGCAATTGCGGTTGCAAAACACTCGCAATTACTACCTACTTCAAGTAGGTGGTAATGCAGTCGCAAATGCATGCAAAATTATTTTTTAAGGGCAGGCAGTGGTCCCAGGGACCACTGCCCGCCCTTAAAAAATGAAACGAAGACGTTTAATTTTTTTTTTTTTTTAAATGCATTATGTTTTCCTGTAAGGAAAACAGGCTGCATTTAAAAAAAAAAAAAACTGCTTTATTTAAAAGCAGTCCCAGACATGGTGGTCTGCTGAGCCCAGCAGGCCACCATCCCTGGGAGGGCTGGCATTCCTAATGGGCTCGCAAATTGCGAGAGGCTCATTAATATTAATGGACCTCGCAATTTGCGACCCCATTGGGAATCGCAAACAGTGTTAAACACACTGTTGTACATTTCATTTAGCGCCTCGCAATTTGCGACTCGCAATGTGTCGCAAATTGCGAGGCGCTAAATGAAATGGTCGTACATCTGGCCCTTAGTGAGCCATCCTTTATTAACAATCACAGAGAAGTTCATGCATTCCTTTGTTTTATCACAAGGGTTCATTCCTCCTCATAATCGCCAGATTACTGTAAACACAATGATCAACTCACGATTGTTCCATGCAAACACCTGTGTGTCTAAGAGGTTCACACAAACATGCTGGCTGCAGGGAAAATGCAAACTAGTTTGAAAATACTGCACAAGCACCCGGATAATGCACCATTGATAGCAACACCCTGCAGAAGTCCGAAGGTAAATTCACAATACATTAAAAAACAAAATTGGACACCACGAATACTTGTCCTATCGGCTCTTGTAGCTCTAACCTCCTACGCTTTCTGAAAAGACACAGTGCACAACCAGATGAGGGTACTTCTTTGTGGCTCTAGGCCCGCATCTCTGGAGCTCTTTGCAGAGTGCCCTAATGAGAGACGAAGCCCCTCCCCTTCAACACGTCTTCTGTGCTAGCTAGAGCCCTCATCCTAACCTCGTGAGAAGCCTCTAAATGAGATTACTCTGTGATACGTACTGCGTCAAAGTAGGCCAAAAGCAGTTGTACATCATGCACAAATGTAACAGTTATTGTTGTATAGGTATGGAAAAGGGTTAAGTAGAGGGTCTACATCTCCATCCATACACATATACACGCCGCCCACCCTCTCCGTTGCATTCAGGGCCGGACTGGCTACCGGGCGTTTTGGCATGCTGCCGAGCTGGGGGCTGATGTCACTGTGGTGGGGACTAATTTCATTGATGGAGACCTGCGTGTGCTTCGAAATAAACAAAGCAAAACGAATTTCGTTCAGCACACGCAGGTCCCCATCAACGAAATCAGCCCCCAGCTCGGCAGCATGCCAAAACGCCCGGTAACCAGTCCGGCCCTGGTTGCATTCACAATTACAGTCTTATTGCATCAGTGGTCCTATATATCACTCAACTAACAGCCATATTCTCTACCTGTAACAGAATCGTACCACCAAGCTCTCGCTTTGGTACACTGCACTGCTCACTTGCACACTCATGCTGTAAGCTTACTGTGGAGACTTACCATCAACCCGGCAGTGCGATTTAACACAGACAACACCCTCACCTTCTGATGATACAGGTCAGCATTGGCGGATGAATAATGTCTGAAATAATATTGGGCAGGAGGAACATTCTTTAAGGTGGTGGGCTCCTTTGCCCTTTTTTAGGACTTACATTGTTCATCCATGCAAATAAAAAAATATTAAACCAATAGTAAGAACAGAAAAATACCGACAATCGGGCAGAATTCCAAGGAAAGCAAGTAGCAATGCAATTTGTATTTGTCCAGCAAGATTTTGCTTTCCACCTTGAATGTTGCCCGGTTTTAGTGGTATTTATCTGGTACGCTCTGCTATAGAGACCACCTAGATGCCCGTGCTGGCGTGCCACCAGGTAGAGGCCTCTGCCTCATCGAGATACACCCAGATTGCTCCTCATTCTACCCAGCAGGATGTAATCTAGGTGTAGCCTTTATGTACACCCCTAAAAGGTAGCTTTAGTAACCCACCCTTTGTAAGCTTAGTGTGGTTAACCCAAGTTCAACTTGTGCGTGTGGAGCTGGGGGCCCAGATTTACTCTGATTTTGCACCAGGGTTGTGTTACTTTTGTGGCACAGCTCAGAAGCAAAATCATTTTTGCCATTTACTAAGCCACGCAAAGTCACTTTACGTGACTTTGCATGCTTTAGTAAATACAAAGTAACGCAACACAGCACATAGTACTGACCTGTGTTAAAGTGTGTTGGGTAGGTGTGATATGGGTAGAGCATGGGTGTTCCCATGCATCTACCCATGTATTTTGACATAAACCCACATTCACAAAGACTTGTAAACCTGTGTTTGTGCCAAAATGGTGCGCTTACTGACAGAGACATAACGAGGAAAGATATCTTTATTTCTCCTTGTTACTTCCTCTTTCAATGCAGCACACATAGAAAGAGGAATATGCTTCTAAGAATGTTTTTGTGCAGGAAGGAATTCCTTCTTGATCAAAAACAATCCTGGCAGTATTGCAGGAACCCTTGCACAATGGTGCAAGTGTGCCTGCGTTGGTGCTAGGCAGCACACTTCACCAGCGCTAGGACAAAGCAGACATTTTCCATATCTTTGTAAATGTGGACGATTCCTGCTCTCTCCCTTTCACACAATGCAGCGCAACAAGTTCCCTTGCTGCGCCGGGTTGAGTGAAACAGTAGTAAATGTGCCCCTTAGTGTCTTTCATACTTGAGTCACCTGTTAGCTTGAATGAGTGCATGAGACCACACAGCTTCATTGCAGAGCTAACCCCTTCCCCCTTTTTTTTTTTTAGATCTGGCAGCTGTCTGCAGACAATTGTTACCAATTCTATAAATTATATATAAAGTGGGCCTTGGCTCCTTCCACAATTATATTATCCTGTCATGTCATGCAATTATAAGAAATTGGGTTATTGGTTGAGGGGGATGTAAACCCTTCTCAAGCAACAGCCACAATCCTTGTCAGGTTGAACCACAAAAGTCACTAAATTAACCTGTGCTTAACCCTCTGGTAGCATGGCACCAAAGCAGCCAGGCTTAACTTAGAGGAACTGTGTTAATTAATAAAGTGATAACACAACACAAGAAAAATCTCACCCCAATTTAGACAACTAGAGTAAAATGTAATAAATAAAAAGACACCAAAATAAATTAAATCCAATCAGTAGAACAGGAGTTATGAATTTTAAAAATTCTAAGTGAAAAATATCACCCAAAGATCAAAGCGCAAACGCGGGTATCTAGTCGCGCAACACCGGGGTAAAGTAAAAAGTTATGGCTGATCCCGATGGAGCACGATCCGGATACATAAAGTGAATTCTGCCCAGTCTCTGCTTACCTTTGGAGTTAAAAGAAATTTGGAGGAAAAGTTCCTGAAGTTCAGGGGGGCAAGGCAGGAGACGTTGTCCAAGGAGGAGGCGTCATCCTTTTGGAGCCTCTGGACGAAGTCGCAGTCAAGATTTCTACTTTCAGACTTTGTCAATTTTTTGGAAGTTGAAAATCGCCAGTGGGATGAAGCTGCAGGATGTAGCCGTTGAGGGCTCCACGAGGCCAGATGCCCTTTCTTAGAGGTCCAGCTGAACAGGATTTGCTGGTTAAGTGAAGGTATCTGGAACTACCATTAATTCATTCTGGCCAGCAATGCATCTCAGGTGGATAGGCGAGTGGCCAGGTCCCGGTCTTGTGGCAGTTCTCAAGCCACTTTTTGTTGAAATTTTTTCTAATTCCGCAGTTCAGGTTTTGGCTGGAGGAACACCTTTAGCAGCACTTCCAAGGTTTAAGGACTAGTTGAGCACCACTTGGGGAGGTCAGGACTCACTCCAGAAAGAGGCCAGGTGCAGGGTTCATGGTCTCTGGAGCTTGGTATGTCCCTGTAGCTCATCCTGGGATCAAGCAGCAAGGCAGACCGGAAGCAGCAGGGCAGTCCTCAGAGGTGAAAAAAGGCATGATTCAAGCAGCAGTGCTGTCCTCTGGTAGCAGCAGGGCAGTCCTCTGAGGTAGAAAGCAGACCTCAAGCAGCAGGGCAGTCCTCTGAAGTACAAGTTTGCCCTGAGGGTCATATATTTATACCTGGTGCCAACCTTCGAAGTGGAGTAATGTTCTGGACTACCCCCATGTCTGGTTATGGAAATTTCCTTCCTTCCCCCTTCCAGGCTCCAAGTGGTCTAAGATGGTGTGAAATTCATTTGGGACTGTGCGGGAGGAATGCCTTTGAAATGTAAATGGAACAGGGAACAGACCGTCCCTCCAATCCAGGTAGGATGGCCCTCTCCCAGCTACACCTAGGTCCTATTGCTCACTGGGCTCAATACGCATTCCTGACGGGGGAGCAATTAACAGGCCAGGCACCTAGAAACTCCTGGAAGGCTTTAGAAAATTTGTGGCAGAAAAAAGCCAACTTTCTAAAAGTGGCATTTTCAAAATTGTAATCTAAAATCCCACTTTACTATTAAAGAGGATTTTATAGTACAATTCAAACATGTCCAAACATAATATCTGTATCTGCTCCCAATCAAAAGATTGGACTTGTTAAATGTAATAAGGTAACCCAATGTTATCCTATTGGAGAGGTAGGCTTCACAGTAGTGAAAAATGAATTTGGGAGTTTTTCCTACCAGGAGATGTAACCCTAAAAAATACATGTTCTGTCTTTTAAATACAATGCACCCTGCCATATGGGCTGTTTAGGACCTAATATAGGAGTGACAAATGTATTAAAAAGGGAGGTTCGGGCCTCGCAAAAGGTTTATTTTGCTAGATCATTTGTAGTTTAAAACTGCACACAGGCTGCAATGGCAGACCTCGTACATGTTTTAGAGGGCTACTTAAGTGGGTGGCACAAAGTGTTCTGCAGGCCAAGATGGCCACCACAAGATTGAGCCTCTATGAGGCCCCTGGGCTTGGGATTACTTTTTTGGTCTAAATTTCAGTTTAGGCCTGCCATCTGCCCCCTGCTGCTGTCTCAACCTTCTACTAACTCCCCAACAACTTCGCAAACGTAATTGGATTTAAGACATCATTATTATCTTTGATGATTTCAGTTTAATGTCCCTTAAAGCTTAGGTTTCGTACCCCCAGCAAACTGGAAGTCTTTGTCTCTGGACCCGACAGCTGTCCTCTAATCTGTAAAGGCTTCCTCTACTGCTGACCCGTCTGCTTGAACTTCGCTCGGTTGGCACTGCACTCCACGGATCTCCGGGTGGGTGTCTGAAAAGGGGCGACTGATCGATCGTTACCGGAGTCCACCATGTTTATGCCCACGACCGTTAGAGCTGGAAGGCGGTAGTCGTTGTTGCCCGACATACCCCTTCCGCCTCGTTTTGACGTTAATGCAACACACTCCACGGATCTCCATATGGCTGTCTGAAAAGGGGCGACAGTCCGCCAATCGCTACTGGAGTCCACCATGTTCATGCCCACAACCGTTAGAGCTGGAAGGCGGTAGGCGTTGGGCCTGACATCCCTCTTGTGCCTTGGTCCGATGTTACTGTCCCACAGTGTGGCTGCGCTGCATCACACACATGCTCCATGGTTCCGGTAGGGTTCTCTGCGCTGGACGATCCTCTCCCAGGACCAAGTCCCCCGATGCATATGTTGAATCCGGCCCTTCCCTCTGGTGCGAGAGCAGCAGAACCCCTGGCAATCAGCCTCGGTCTGCTCACCCGGGTGGCTATGTGCGAGATCCTCAGCCTGATTCTCCAGGTCGGCACTGCCTGTCTGGCTGGTGGGGCAACACCTTGCAAGCTATAGACCGCTAGTGCGGGATAACGGTCTACAGCAGGAAAACATACGTGCTCTCCTGGAGATTATCCAGTGGTCCTGTAGATCACTGAGTAGGAACATTGTAGCCCACTACTGCGATCGGGAGTTCTTGGGTTTCTGGAGCTCTTGTGCCTGTTGTTGCACTCCCGCTCTTCAGGGATCTGTTGGGAGCTCGATAATCAACGGTCCCTGGGCCTCTCATCGATCCTGTACAGCCTGGACCTTAAAGTCCTTCGTTTTATGAACAGGGCATTTATGAACCTTAGATTTTAGCCCGTGCATGGTGAGCAGCATATTTGCATGTGCTACCCTCTCCCCTCAAGAGCTCCTTGTGTTTTAGTCTCCTGACTTGTTCTTGACACACAGACACTCGGCATTTTGTGTAGCTAATTTGTCCTAGAAGAGGACTCACTAGTCCTTTTGCCTCCATTTTGCAGATCCCAGTCTCTATTTCTGCCCTCAGATTCCCCTCTCTATATTTCCTCAAGTCTGGCTTACTTTCACTTTCCAAGATGGCCCCCCTAACTTTGTCCCTTAACTTACCCTCTTCCTCTCTACTGTTAAGCAGAGAAATAGGAATATCTCTCCACATTACCTGTACAAAAACTGAAAGAGGAAATCTCATACCCTATCTAAGAAGTAGCCCTCTCCTTCGCCTGTTGTCTAGCAGCTATCTTGTAGCAGCTACCTCCTGTATTTACATACATCCTCTACCTCTCTAATCCACCCCCCCCATTAGGACTATCTTTTTGGACCTACCCCATATCATCGCACAAACCCCCTATTGACCCACATTTTTCTTGATCCAAGGTGCCTCCAAGGTGGTGGCCATCCTGGAGTAGAATGAAGTTGTTCACTAATTCTTCATAGTTGCCCACATTAGTACAGTTTAAGGAATGTCTATTCTTATCTATACTCACCTCTCATCCCCACTTCTTAGGACACTGTTGATCCCAACCTTTGACACAGTCCTGCTTTTTAATAGGCTACCTTTTTAGAACGGACCCTGGAAATCTCTCCTCCAGCCTCCCTTATTTCCCCCATCCCTCTCTTCCTCATCTTTTCCTACTCTCTCCTCCTTTTCCCCTCCATCTGAGCATTACTTACCCCTTGTTCCTCCCCTCTTCCTCTCTGGACTTTGGGGTCCCTAGCCATGGATCCCCTCTTGCGAAGATCACTATATTCCAAACTGGTTCCAGCTGGTTGTAATGCCTATACTATCATTTATCCCCCTAATCTATCTAGAAGCGCTTCCAGGAACTTTAAACACAGGCTCCTCAAATCTTACCCAGAAAACCTTATTTCCGATCCCTACTTCTGTACGAAAAAAGAAGCTATCATAAGTGATCTTATCTTATCTTCTACACTTGAAGACTAGCACAATAGAGGAAAGCCCTTTACTCTCTGCTCTGGATCACAGCATCCACTCTCAGAAACTCCGCAGTTTCCTCAAACGTGTGTTGAGCAGAGGCAACCATCTCCCATTATAATAATGGGATTATTCTCATCCAAGCTTCCCAGAATAACCGAGAACTAATGGATGAGATATTCTCACTTATCAAAAGCTATGTGATGAAGAAAGTATCCTCCCCGACCCAAGGTCATCCTAACCCTGCATGCAGACCACAGCTATCTCTTGCTATACCCTCCCTGCACACCATTACTTATATTGCTCCACCCCTACCCCTCCTCCCCATCCACCCGATCAGTTCACTCAACATCACACCCTCCCTATTACCCCTGGAGCTTGATTCAACCTACATTAGTTGTCATAATAGTCTGAGCCCTCTCCACACCTCTAGAGCAGTGATCACGGAAACACACTGCCTTGTAACTAACACCTTCACCTCATCTCTGCCCTTGACCTTTGAACATACCCCGCAGTTACTACTGAAATTCATATAACACTCCCTCCGGCCCAGGCTATGACACTTGCTAATGTGGGACCCCCAAACATTACCCGCAACTTGGCTCCTCTCTCCTCAGCACTCCTTATCAACCAGTGTATGTGATCCACATCTCCGCCCCTCAATCATGACTTACTCTATCCCTATGCACCTCTCCCCTCCCTGGGCTTTCCCAACTCAGCTGCTACCAAACAACAGATGCGGATACACCCTCTCTTCTCATGACCTCTTGACCCACATTTCACCTCCCTGCTCCAACACGAAACTTAGCTCCAAACTTATTGAGATCTCCCCGAAGCTTCATCAAGTTAAGGCTGACTTACAATGCCTAATATGCATCACCTCTGAGCTAGCTAATTATTGTTATCCCACCAGGCCAATAGGTAAGAATAGACATTTCCTTTCCCAATCCAACAACAATCATGTGAGACGGATGTCACCTCCTACATCCAATGGGATCTCAACAATCTCAACGTCTCCCCGTCCGACCTGGAGAACAATTCTCTACCCCAACGCCTCCACCCGACCCATCAGGGTGAAAGAGACTTTATCGGACAATTATATTTATTCCCTCCTCCTCGCTTACAATTCCAAACACTACGACCCCCCAGCCAACTTGGGTCAAATTCAGACTATTCAGACAAATCCACACAGGGAACTTATTCCCAATCCTAGAGCAATAAACAATTCCTACCTCAAACAAATTCCCATCACTCGGGCTCCTTCCGCTGTCACCATTCCCCACCTGAAATGTATGATACTCAATTGTAGGTCAGCATCTAGACACGTGGCAGCTATTGCTGACCTTATCCTTACACATGATCTCGACCTCATAGTTCTGACTGAAACATGACTACACTACTCTTCCACACCAATTCGTGGTATTCTCGTACCTCCCAGTTATGATATCATCAAATTAGATAGACCAATCAGACCAGGTGGAGGTATCGCAAGTATTCACAGCAACAATCTCTCTGTGGAGCAAGCTCAAAATGACACTCTCACCATATGTGAATACCTTGGCATCGATATCTTGCTTAATGATAGACCTTGATGCTAATTGCATTCTTTCTACCATCCTCCAGGATACAACCTCCCATTCATTGAACAAATTATGGAAGTCATCACAACCAATTCTGGTCTACACTGCACCCAGATCTTCCTTGGTGATTTCAACCTACACTGGAACAACTCAAATGACCAAGCAGTTATTAGCCTAAAATCTTTCCTAACTGACCTTAACCTGATCCAAATCTGTGACAGACCTACCCACAACCTGGGAAGGATCATGGATCTAATCATCTCCAATGCTAATTTCATTCAACTTGAATCTATCGTTCCCTGTGATTGGACAGACCACCACCACATCACTTTACACAACCATGAATCTGTGTCCTCAAAAAAGGCGCAAATTATAAAACCCAATCACTGGAAAAGAAGCTTTTGAAACATAAACTTGAACGACCTGTCATCTATCACCAACTACATCCTAACCCCACCCGAAGATATGTCAGATGTCCAGGTCCTTACTGATCATTATAATAGCTCAATGACAAACATTCTAGATGCTATGGCACCCCTCCAACTAAAAAGAATGTCGTCCAATGACTCCAAGCCTTTGTACAATGGTAGCCTAAATGCTGAAAGACAAAATCTTAGATTAGCTGAACGATCATGGAGATTCTCCCCCTCTCTCAAACACCTCAATCATCTGAGAGATACAAGAAGCATTTACAACAAACGCATACGTAGCCCAAAAGCAAACTTCTTTAGGAAACAGATGGACGACGCTAGGAACCGACCTAAAAAACTGCTTGAACTTGTCAAATTGCAATCGAACAGGCAATCCAACCCTCAATCTGGGTCTAAGCTGCAGCCTACCTGTGAAGAACTTGCCGTCTTCTTCCTGGGAAAGACAGGAAAGATTGAAAGTGATTTACGATCAGCATTGGATCTTCTCCTGGGGCTCTCACACATCAGCACTCCCCCCCACCCTTAGGGCCTGATCGTCCAGGTTGCACCCCTAAAAATAATGCCTTGTGGAGCTCATTCAAATCGGTTGATGAAATTACCATACTAAAAATCCTGTCAACAAACTTCTAACCACTTCAGTGATCTACTTCCCTTGAATCTCTTCAGTGAGATTAAAAGCTCTCTTCTCCCACTCTGGACCAAAATAATAAATGCTTCATTTCTTCAAGGCACTATACCGGACTGCCTCAAGTCTGGACAGATAACACCCATTCTTAAAAAACCCACGGTGGACCACACTGATCTAAATAACTTCGCCCTATCTCCAACTTCTCCACTCTTTCAAAGCTCCTTGAGAAATGTGTCCATACCCATCTATGAAACCACATTGATCACTTCCAACCCTTAGACCAATACCAATATGGCTTCTGTCGGGGCCACAGCACTGAATCAGCCCTAACTCACATTGTTGATGACGCGCTACAAATACTTGATCAAAATGAATCCTGCCTTCTAATCCTCCTTGATCTTTCATCAGTATTCGACAAGATCAAATATGACAGCCTCCTTGACTTACTGGAACTCAGGATGGGGCTTTCTGGTCCGTCCTTGACTAGTTTGCCTCCTTACTCCACAATAGATCTCAAAGAATACATATTAATCATTCCCTGCCCAACCCCACACCTGTAACATTAGGTGTCCCGCAGGGGTCCACGCTCTCACCCACTCTCCTTTACCTGTTCATGAAGCTGTTGACTGAAATTCTGAAATCATCAAACATCAATTATCACATGTAAGCTGATGACACCCAACTTTACCTGAAAATCCCCTTCTTTGAAGAGATTAGGTCTCTTAACCCTACAAAAAACTTGAAATTGGTTGACATGCAACCACCTCAAACTAAATACTCTTAAAACAGCATTCCTATAAATTGCAAACCACAAACAATAACATTAACATTTAACAGCACTCAATTACATTCCTCATGTTATAGATAGATTCCACAAAAGCATTGGGAATAACGCTTGCGAAGAATTTGAACATGCAGGAACACATCAGCTCAGCCACCAGAGGAGCTAACTTCCAAATGAGCATCTTAAGAAAAAATAAACCCTTCTTCCCTCTCGATGACTTCAATTCAGTTGTTCAAGCCCTTGTAATCTCCAGGTTTGACTATGGAAATGTAACCCCTTGTGGCCTTCCTAGATCAAAGTTCCCCCTTAGGGCCTCCCTTAACTCATCTGCAAGGCTCATTACTGTTTCTAAATGTAATAACCACATCATGCGGGATTTGAAATCACTAAACTGGCTCCTTTTCGAGGCAAGAATTCAGTTAAAAATTGCATGCATGACAGACAAAGCGTTACATATTAACACCCCAAAGTACATTGTACAAACACTGGAGCTATCTGGCGGCGCACAAACCTCAGTCCCTACTATTGAAACCGCACAAATTTAAGAAGAAGAAAACCTATAATCAGGCCTTCTCTGGCATTGCCCCGAATATCTGGATTTCCCTACCTTCTGAATTCTGAGTTAACCCTTCACCTGTGGCTTTCAAAAAACAAGTGAAAGTACTATTGATGAACAAATGCCTGCTCTAGCTCCCAGGTTCTCTGCCACTGATAATGCACACGGGCTACACAAGCGATCTGTCACTATGGCTTGTTCTGTTTCCCCTTTTGGACTAGAGGGAGTTTCTCACCCCGCCTTGGTACTACTACTTCCTATATTGTTTGTGTGACTGTTATTATCACTTATGATCGTCTACTGTACCTGTTTCTCTCACCCTGAGCTTCTGTAAAGTGCTCTGATACCCACTTGGGTAATGTTCGAGCTATATAAAACTCTAAATAGATAAATAAAATAAATACAACTAGTAACATTTAATTTACAGTGCCCAGGTACATGTAGTATCACTGTACAAGGGATTTACAAGTTAATGAAATCGGTCAATTGGGTGTGAGCCACTTTTACCATGTTTAAAGGGGAGAACATAAGCACTTTAGCACTGGTTAGTAGTGGTAAAGTGTGCAGAGTCCTAATTCAAACAAAATCCAAACAACAGGAGGGGAGAAGGCAAAAACTTTGGGGAAAGACCTCATCAAATGCTGTTAGGTTTAACAGTCTTACTATTACGGCTGGGCGGAGCTCGTGGAGTTTCACTCCGTGGAATTCTGCGGAGTTACCAAAAAATTCCACCTAATTCTGCAGAGTTAATCAACTGGGCAGAGTATTGCTAACGAGAGCCCCCGGCTTATACTCGTTCAAGCCCAGGTATACACATACCTGATTGTTCTGTGCAGCCCTCTCACGTGCTTCTGCTGTTTTTAATGCTGCCTTAATCTACATTTGATTACTCACATCAGCCTTTGACGGTGCTGGACCAGCGCAACCTGTGGCATCACTGCTGGGCCCTCCTCCTCCTCTTCTTCTTTGTTGTCGGCTTACTCCTCTACCTCGCTGCACATCCAATTCTACTTCTTCTTCTTCCTCTGAGTCCTCTTCCATCAGGAAGCAGGGCCACCTGACTGGCTCTGTATCACCTTCTCCGGGGACAATACTGCTCGACCTTCCTGCGGTGAGAGATGGAGACCTCTGGAGGAGACAGGGGAGGCTGGCACTTTCTGTGCTGCAGCACCCTGCAGTGCCCCCCGCCTGTCTCTTCCTCGCTCTGTTATTTGCTGGACTGCTGTGACTGCAGTCGCACCACATCCATTGCCCCTGACATCAGCTCCAAAACTGCATCCAGCATCGCCATTCACTGCAAGGAAGGGTGTGTGTGATGCTGCACACCAGGCGCGTGATCCAGCGCTATCAATAAAATATTTTCTCCTATACGCTTTGGACGTCCAGGTACAAACATCCCTTTCAAACACAACTTATATCTATATGACGGTGGGGCCCATAACACCGCATAAACATACACTCTATCATATATTCCCTGGATTTAATCCATTTAGGAGAAAACAGTAAATGATTTGCTGGAAGGAGACGGGATACCTTTTTAAAACAACATGATACTTTTCAAACTTAAAGGTATTCCGCTCATTGGTCGATGGACCAACTAGTAGGAATCAGTTGATGGTGATTAAGACCAGCTCAATCACTATAAACCTTTAAACATTTACATTTATCATTGAGCTAAAGAACCACAGACTCATTGTTTTAAAGATAATAAAGTTTATCTAATTTTTAGAAGCATGAATAAGTTTCAAATTTATTATTCATATTATTACATTTAGCATCATTATAAGAATAAATTTAAGTTGCAGTGCATACCTATTAGATGGAAAAATAAAGTTCGTCACAGCAATGGATTCAGATCATCAGCATAGAACTCCCAAAAACTGTCTATCTGTCCTGTAAAACAGGTTTTCTCGACGGATCACCTTTATGGTGTTTCCCGCCACAATCCCCTTAGTGTTTTAAGAATAAAAAGGTCTAATAGTATTAAAATGGAAAAATCTATTAAAAGCAAAAAGGTTCTCCAGCAGCAGCGTCTCGTGCTCAATCAAAAATATAAAATAGCAGCAGCGTTTCAGTCTCCCGCATCCGATCCCCCTCCCTCAGAGTAGGTCTTCTTATACCCTAAAACTAGCTTACTAAGTGAAAATGTTACATCTTTGGGGGCAAGATTCTCTCTAATTGGTCCATTTGGGTCAGTATACATCTCATTATGAATATCCTTGCTCCAACCGGTTCTTTGTGGAAAGTTCATACTTCTGTCGTTTCTCACGAGTTCATGACTTTACCCATCCGCACATTGGACTCAATCTGTATCCTTTTCTGATACTTTAAGTTGAACAGTTCTTTGTTTATTCACATATTTACTGCAACTTCTCACGCTTTTCGCAACGTCCTTCTTTGGCACACGTTTGTAGAATAAGGTCATTGCAGCCTTGACCAAGCTTCCATCCTAGGCTTTGGGACGGTCACATGATCCTTTCTGCTCACAGCCTTTCTTTCTTTTGGAACCCTTTTCGCGCCTGCGTACTCTAGCTTGTTTGCCTCGGCAGCCATTTTTACATCACGGCTCAACAGGCCTAAGCAAACTATTTATAAAGATAAACAGAACATAGTTAAGAATAAAGAATATAAGCCTTTTCGTTTCCCTCCCGTCATTCTACGTACCCCAATTAAGTATTACCTAGCAAAAGCAACATATAAAGCCATTTCTTACTTACCAACCGCTTTACTTTGCCACTTCACAGTTTATTTCCAAGCACAAATCATGCATTTATTATTCTAGTTAGTACGCAAGTTATTAGGCTTATGTTATTCACGTTAACATTTGTAAGTAAATTAGTTTGCACGGATATAGCGTGTTACCTATGACCCTTATCATGACACATACATAGTTGGTTATTTACTGAAACGAACTTGTGTGTTAATTATTCAACATGAATGTTAGGAGGTTAAAAAAATTTCGTTTACCCTGCTCCATCAACTCCCCCTTTGGTGATTTTTAATTTCACCACAAAAACCCATGTTACACAATTCTTTCAGATAGCATATTTCTTTGTCCAATTTGTTTTTGTTAGTTTACACAACTGTATCCCTTTCATCTTGTCTCTTCGTTTTCTTATGCATGTTTTCTTTTATTTCTTCGAGCTCTATTTCACCCATTTCTCTTTCTCTTTCTTTATTCATCTTATTTTCTTTTTCTATTTTATTCTGTCTTTTCTTTCTCTTTATACATACAATAATTAGCTTCAGTACTAGAACTACTATTATTATTATAGTCGCTACTATAATGATTTTCCCTATTATTAATCTACTCATTCTGGTAAACCAATTCATTACTGAGGAAAAACTCTTACCAAGTTTTCCCAATGCATTTTCAACCTCCAGTGGAACAAGTTCTTTGTGCAAATTTGTAATATTCCTTATATACTTCTGTATATTTTCACTCTTATCTGGAATGTAAGTGCAACAATGTTGGACTTTCAGCATTCCACAGACTCCACCCTCTTTTGCCAAAAGAATGTCAAGGGCAAGTCGATTTTGCATCACCATAGCTCTCATGGCAACCATTTCGGTATTTACCATCAAGAACCCTCCAGCAGTATCTGTAGATAAACGATCTACTACTGTGGATAACTTCCAAATTTTAAATGCATTCAAAGATATTCCCACTGCTGGTATCAATGCTCCAAAAATATCACCTACTACTTCTGAAAAACTTTCCCTTTTCCTACGTGTAAATGTCTTTATCATTTCGTGTGTTCCCTTTTCTGCTCTATCTACATGAATTTTTTTGGAAAGACCAGGCCTAAGTAACATGATCCATACCAATGGTCCGGCAACCTGTAATAAGCTCTGTTACCACAAATATAATAGATCCCAGGAAATATTGGATCTTTTCCCCTTTGAATCCCCATCCTCCTAAAATGTTATAATCGTCATAGCAATCACTGGAACCCACGAAATAATTGTCATATCTTGTTCTATTTCTTCTAATGCACAACCTTCCCTGTTGGGGCCAATCCAGAGTCATAGCTGCATTTGTCTTTTTCTTGTCATGATTTTCTTCCTCAAACGCCCAAAGAGGTGTTTTTGTCTCTTCTATCACTTTTCTTTGAAATTTCACTCTTCTATCCTCGACCATTTCTAAAAATACCTTTTCTTCATTCCTTAACTCACAGGTAAGGTTGTTTTTAACTATATCATCTAATGTTAGATTTCTATTTTCTATGAAAAATTCACCAAATATTCTTGCCTCTTTCACCTTGTTTAGTTCAGAAACTATAGGAATCTTTGCAAAAATCTTATTTATATCAGTGTAATAATATTCTAATCTTCCTGTCTTGTAAAATAGACTTGCTAAAACACTACATGTTATTCCATACGTCAAAGGAAGGTGATGATAGGTCACACCTTCTGCAACAGACGCAGGCAATTGCATACAAACATAACAATCTCTTACATCCATTGTTTCTACATACTCATATAATAATTTAGTAAAAACGTTTTTGGAAAAATCTGTTATTGATTTGTCTTTATGTAATTCTGCACTACTTTTTAATATAGCTGTTTCTTGCATGTTGGCTCCTTTTTCTTTCTCTGTGTCATTCTTTAATATAGACATTTCTTCTACAGCTTATCTAATTGGAATGGTGATTGCTAAGATAACCCATACGGTCATTAATAATCCTGTACAAAAGAAGCACATCTTACACCATCTACTTAAGAACTCACATCTACATTTTCTATCTTTAGTATCTACCATTTTTTTTTTCTATTTACCTAATTTATAATATGTACAGAAAATGTGTCACCACACCTCGGAAATAACCTCTTAGCCACCCTACACGCTCACTTTGTCTTGTTTCGGTACTTTCTTTTAGTTCGTCTCAGAACTCTTTCTTTGTCAAATCCAGTGTTTTGTCCAATCCAGTAGAAATTGTTCAAATTTCTTCAATTTGTTGCACTTCACCTTCACCCATTAGGTTGTAGCTTTGTTCCGGGTTCTCGTGAGTGATCTCTTCTTCCTTGATATCAGTCAACGCAATGTATAGCCATTCAGGCGATTTATACTTCAGATTTGCTTTCTTTACTCTTTTTGTTTTCTGCAAGTGTTTTCCTCCTTGTTTTTCTTGTTCCTTTTGACTTGTTATTTCATTTACTTGTTCTGCACTTTTTCCATCTAATCTTATGATCTTGTATCTCAATCTTCTAACTTCGTGGGGCCAATTGTCTCCTTTTCTTGGCCTTTTTGGTTCACTTTCTTTTTCCTCTCTTTCTGTTCTCCAAGTTCTCTTTCTTGTCTCTAGTTTCTGGTTTCTTTCTTCTCCACTTTCTTCTGACTCTGTTTCAGTCCTTTCTTTATTGTCTCTTATCTTAAATTTTAGAATTTCACTTCCTTCATCTATTTTTGGTTTTTCTCTTCTTTTCCTTTGATCACCTACTTCTGTCCCTCCTCGAGGTTCTTCCGAATTTGTGTCAATCTCTCTATCTGTTTCTGAGTTTCCCTGTTCTTTTGTTCGACGATCTGTCCCTATTGCTCTTCGGGGGTCTTCCGATTCTTCTACCTTTCTATTTGAAACTATCCCTTCTTCATCTATTAATATAATTTCTGAAGGATCTTCACCATAACTTTTATTGGTTGCTCACTGTTACTTTCTTTTTGCTCAGTTTCTTCCTTAATGCTATCAAATTTCCAATTTCTTTTCAGATTTTCCTCACAATCCGAATGCTCTGTATCAGATGCTGAACTGGTGTCTGATATTTCCAGATGTCGACTCACATGTCGATCTTCAGATTCTGGAACCTCTGCTATTTTCTCCACTCCTCCTGTCGTTACTCTTGTGACTGGGTCTTCCAGATGTCGACTTACAGGTCGATCTTCCATTTCTGGAACCCTGTTCGTCTCTTCCTCTGCATCAGATGCTGAACTGGTATCCAATACTTCCAGATGTCGACTTACAGGTCGATCTTCAGGTTCTGGAACTCTGATGGTGTGACTGGCATGTACCCAGTGTTTCACTCCTGCACATTTGACTGCAGTTGTTGTCACCAGGATCACTTGTCGTGGTTGGTCCCAGCGAGGAACCAAGCAGTTTCTTCTTCGGTGGACTTTTATGCGGACCCAATCTCCTGGATTCAAGTCATGTGCTGGTTTTCTTTCAAGAGTGGTCGCATCCGGTCCAACCTGATGAAACACAGAACGTACTACATCAGCCAATCCTTTGCAATAATCCAACACGAGATCATCAGTTATAGTCAGTAGTTTGTTGACGGGTACATGTGCTTGTCTCATTGCTCGTCCCATAATAATTTCGTGGGGACTGAGTCCTGTCTTTCTTTCCGGTATACTTCTGATAGTCATTAAAACCAATGGCAAGGCATCTGGCCATTTGAGTCCTGTGGCTTGACACATTTACCCTAGCTTGTTCTTAATTGTTCCATTCACTTGCTCTACTATTCCAGAAGCCTCTGGTCTGTATGCACAGTGCAGTTTCTGTTTAATACTAAGTGCTTCACAAATCAATTGAATCAATTCGTTTTGAAAATGTGTTCCTCTATCTGTTTCAATCGTTACTGGAAAACCATACCTTGGAATGAATTCTCGCAGCATAAGTTTTGCTACTGTAATTCTATCATTCCTTCTGGTCGGGTATGCTTCCACCCAACGGGAAAACAAACAGACGACTACAAGGACATACCTTAGTCTATTGCTCGGGGGCATTTCTATAAAATCCATTTGCATTCTCGTGAAAGGACCTCCCTCCCGTCCTATTGTTCCTAGACTCACTACTGTCTTTCTTCCTGGATTTAGCTGTTGACAAATAAGACATCTTTGACAAAGACTCTCAGCTATGGCTCTGAATTTTGGATTATACCATGTTTGTCTAAAAAGTCTGATCATTGCATCTCTGCCGATATGAGCTTGTCCATGGTACATCCGTGCCATGTCAGAAATCATACTAACAGGCATAACTGGTCTTTCATCCCTGTAAACCCAAACATCATTTTCCTCTCGTTTTCTGCATCCTGCTTTTATCCAGCTATCTTTTTCCTCATCATCTGCTGCTTCCTGTAATTGTCTCACCTCATCCCATGTCTCAACAGGGTTAGTAAAAAGCAAAGGACATGAAATATGCTCTCTTTCTCTGTTTTTGTTTAATGAGACGACATTTTTGGCACAGTACTGTGCGATTTCATCAGCAAACTTATTGCCAACAGTTATGTAGTCTTCCCCATTTTTATGTGCATTGCACTTTACCACCGCAATCTGTTTAGGCAGCTGTATCGCCTCAAGCAACTTTTTCACAAATTCACCATTTCTTATTGGGGTTCCTGCAGACGTCAAGAAACCTCTCTGGGACCAGATCTGCCCAAAATCATGAACCACTCCAAAACCATATTGGCTATCCGTGATTACTGTGATTCGGACATTCTTTCCCAATTTGCATGCTTGAATTAGAGCAATCAACTCCGCTACTTGGGCAGAACGTATCCCTTTCAAACAAGAAGCTTCCATTACAGTAGCTACTGTGCAAACTGCATATGCTGCACTCAGAACTCCATCATTCATTCTCAAGCAAGAGCCATCCACAAACAGAATATAATCTGATTCTTTTAAGGGCTCATCCCTTATATCTGATCTCTGTTTTGTACAATATTCTAGTACATTCAGACAATCATGATCAACTTCATCCATTTCAATCACACTCTCTTCATCTGGCAATGATGTTGAAGGATTCACATTTGTGCATCTGTCAATGGTGACATTGTCTGCACTCAAAATTACTTTTTCATACCTAGTCAGCCGACTATGTGTCATATATTGGGTTTTGGTTCTTGTCAAAAGAATTTCCACAGAATGAGGGACATATACTCTCAGTGGATATCCCATCACTATGCCTTCACTCTGCTCCAGACTTACACAAGTAGCAGCAACTGCTTTCAAACATCCAGGCAACGCTTTCGCTACTGGGTCTAAGACAGCTGAAAAATATGCAATGGGTCTTTTCATGTTTCCGTGTCTCTGCACTAGGACTGAAAACGCACACCCATCCCTTTCACTGCAATACAACTCAAAGTCTTTTTCATAGTCAGGCATTCCCAATGCCGGGGCTTCACACAGTTTTGTTTTTAGTTCTCTGAATGCTTTCATTTCCTCATCATTCATTTCAAAAGGATCTTTTACATCTTTCTTTGTCAATCTCTGTAATGGTTTTGCAATTAATGAAAATCCACTTATCCACTGTCGACAATATCCAACCATTCCTAGGAACATTCTTACTTCTCTCTGCAACTTTCACTTGTGCCCACATTGCTTTCTCTTTCAATTTACGCTGTCTACTCTCAATGTCATCACTGCAGTATTTAGCATATCTCAAAACCTCGTCTACCGTGCTATTCTGCCAACAAATCATATGTTGCTTAATCATTTCACTTATCTCTGGTTTCAACCCATAAACAAATCTATATACGAAATGACTCATATCTTTCTCATTTAGTGTCTCATAGCCACTATACTGTTTAAAAACTAACAGTAACCTCTCATAGTACGCGTGTACAGATTCCTTACTCTCCTGTGTGGTTCTGTCAATCTTTACCCAATCCGTTTCTTTGGGTGGGATTTTATTTTTCAAAAAGGTAATAACTTGGTCATATTTCCTCATCACTTCTGGTCCTGGCGCTCCTGTTTTAGCATCTCTTGGATATTCTACAGTTGGCCAATCAATAGTAATCTTACATTCTGTCCACAAATCAGCTGGTACTACTATGTCAAATAATCCATCCAAATCTATCCATAACACTTTTGAAACCTTAACAAACCTCTCCACTTGTCTGTACCATTCTACTGGCTTTTCTCTTAATTTTGGGAAGTCATTTGTAAATGACAGTATATCTTGTCTAGACCATGGGACATGCACATAACTACCTCCTGGAGTTTCTCTCATCGGGTACTCCCTTACAATTGATTCCTTGTCAGTCACCGCAAAAGCCAAAGACGCTTTATCTGTCACTTTCTCATTCCTTTTAGTCCACCTGCTTCTCCATCTATCCACATCACCCCATTTCCTTAGTAAAACAATTAATTCTTTTATTTGGGTCAACCGTCCTGCTGTGTTCAAATTTTCTATTTCTTTCTCGCAAAAATCTACTCTATATGGTTTCTGCAAAGTTCTCACTTTTACAAATTCTACTCCTAGTTCATTTGCTGTTTCTTCTAGTTGTCATGCAAATTTCTAGCTCTCCACGTAATGCTCTTACATAAGAACATTATCTCATCATCCTGATAAGTTTTCAATTTTTCTGTACCAATTGTCCCTAAGATCAATTCTTCCATGTCTATTTTTAACCTAATTATATCTAATGGTTTTGATTCTGTCTCTTTCGTTTTCAGGGTTTTCATCCATTCATTCAATTCATCCGGAGTTGGACCTACAGGTGTACTATTTAATTCGATCCAATTTTTCTTTCTTTCTGGTGTCTCTGATGCAGACTCAGTTCCCATAGGTATCCTTCTAAACTCATTCTCATTTACCGTCAAATTAGTAGGTGGGCTTGGTCTATATGAACTAACCAAATTTCTTGCACCTTCATTGTCTAATTCCATCCCTTCTTTCCTTCTTTGCAAGTTTGAATTCATAGGAATGACCAAAGAATGCTCTTCTATTTTCTGATTCTCAAAAACTGGTATTACTGGACCTATCGTTACTGGTACAGTTACAGCTTCCATATTCATTGTTAATTCTCTTATCTTTTCAGTCAATTCTCTTGTAGTTTTTGCTAATTCAGTTGTATTGTCACTTTCAATCTTTTCATTTTGTGGGGTTTTTAATTGATCTTGTGACCTATTTATCTCATATCCCCGTTCGGGATTTTTATTCCTCCCAGTTTCCATTGGCGGTGCATTGGGTGTCACCACCGCAGAATTCTGTTGGTAAGGAGGTGGGTTTCTGTTTAAAATATCTTCCAGTAATTCATCTTCCGTCTCACTACCACCATACCCATACTTTTCAGTAACCAAATGTTTCTTTTTCTCAGTACACTTTCTCTTTGCTTCTTCCTCAACTGTAAAAGCTGGAAACAAACCTCCTGTCATATTAGCATATCTCCAATGCTTTATTCTGTCCTCATGATTCACTCCCCATAACCTTCCAGGTACAAACTCATGATTTCTTAATCCTCTGAATCTTTCTCGTTCATACATCTCATCTTCCCATTCACTTAAAGCTTCAAACTGTGTTGGTCTAGGTCTAGGCTCAAGCTTTGTCATCTTCTCCCTCAAATTCCGAAGTACAGCTACGCTAAATGAACCATTCTCAGGAAATGCTAATGCTCCATCATTTTGAGTATATTTAGTCCAATTTTCTAACCATATGCAGGTATGATATCCATACTTCAGCATCATGTGCGAAGCTGGTGATTTCGGCGGAGGAATTACTTGTCCCTCTCTAGTCACTACCTTTTTGTCTTTCTTAAAAAAGTTCTTAATTTTCACCATCTACGACGTTTTCTCTCTTCCATACTCATAATAAGCCATAATTCACAATTTCTTTCCTTTCTCAAAAATCCGCAATTCAACACTGTTCTCTATGCGTTTATTCGGACCTATCCCAGCGCGACTCACACCAACGCTCCAATCCTAGGCTTCTACGTCACTGCTTATCCAACTAATCACAGCGCAACTCGCACCAACGCTCCAATCAGAGCTTCTTCTGTGTAACTAGTGCACTGTCCAATCCCAGCGCGGCTTTTGTCTACGTCAGTTCTGCTCCTGACCCCTCCTTTACAAAATGTATCCGCAATTTATTTTCCAACAGTTCTTTGTTAGTTACAACATTAAAAACACATTTCCATTGTCTGATTTCGCTAACAAAAGTGACAGTTTTATTCTAGCTCACAAGAATACAGTTTCGTTCAATAAGTGTAGCACTTCCCTCTACCTTACCCCTCTTTCAAGCAAGGGGTAAACCCATTTCTCTGGGGATAAAACACATGTGGAGACTACACTGCTCCTGAGAATTAAGGCCAGAGTTTCACAAGAAAACCGGTTGCTATTTCACTCACACACCTTTTATACGGAAAATGTCCCTATCATAACACAACCTGTGTTATCACTAATATGAATTCAGACAATGCACTATTCCATGTGACTTCTCTTGCCACACGTGTCCACTTCCTACTTCCCGGAAGCTTCAAAACCTTTGACTTACATATAACGTGATACCATACAACATGAAGTGTTATACATAAAAATAACCAATAATCAATAATCACCAAACTAATCTATAGTAACCATAACTCTGCTACCAAGAAATCTGATCCAGCGCTATCAATAAAATATTTTCTCCTATACCCTTTGGACGGCCAGGTACAAACATCCCTTTCAAACACAACTTATATCTATATGACGGTGGGGCCCATAACACCGCATAAACATACACTCTATCATATATTCCCTGGATTTTATCCATTTAGGAGAAAACAGTAAATGATTTGCTGGAAGGAGACGGGATACCTTTTTAAAACAACATGATACTTTTCAAACTTAGAGGTATTCCGCTCATTGGTCGATGGACCAACTAGTAGGAATCAGTTGATGGTGATTAAGACCAGCTCAATCACTATAAACCTTTAAACATTTACATTTATCATTGAGCTAAAGAACCACAGACTCATTGTTTTAAAGATAATAAAGTTTATCTAATTTTTAGAAGCATGAATAAGTTTCAAATTTATTATTCAGATTATTACATTTAGCATCATTATAAGAATAAATTTAAGTTGCAGTGCATACCTATTAGATGGAAAAATAAAGTTCGTCACAGCAATGGATTCAGATCATCAGCATAGAACTCCCAAAAACTGTCTATCTGTCCTGTAAAACAGGCCTTCTCGACGGATCACCTTTATGGTGTTTCCCGCCACAATCCCCTTAGTGTTTTAAGAATAAAAAGGTGTAATAGTATTAAAATGGAAAAATCTATTAAAAGCAAAAAGGTTCTCCAGCAGCAGCGTCTCGTGCTCAATCAAAAATATAAAATAGCAGCAGCGTTTCAGTCTCCCGCATCCGATCCCCTCCCTCAGAGTAGGTCTTCTTATACCCTAAAACTAGCTTACTAAGTGAAAATGTTACATCTTTGGGGGCAAGATTCTCTCTAATTGGTCCATTTGGGTCAGTATACATCTCATTATGAATATCCTTGCTCCAACCGGTTCTTTGTGGAAGGTTCATACTTCTGTCGTTTCTCACGAGTTCATGACTTTACCCATCCGCACATTGGACTCAATCTGTATCCTTTTCTGATACTTTAAGTTGAACAGTTCTTTGTTTATTCACATATTTACTGCAACTTCTCACGCTTTTCGCAACGTCCTTCTTTGGCACACGTTTGTAGAATAAGGTCATTGCAGCCTTGACCAAGCTTCCATCCTAGGCTTTGGGACGGTCACATGATCCTTTCGTTCACAGCCTTTCTTTCTTTTGGAACCCTTTTCGCGCCTGCGTACTCTAGCTTGTTTGCCTCGGCAGCCATTTTTACATCACGGCTCAACAGGCCTAAGCGAACTATTTATAAAGATAAACAGAACATAGTTAAGAATAAAGAATATAAGCCTTTTCGTTTCCCTCCCATCATTCTACGTACCCCAATTAAGTATTACCTAGCAAAAGCAACATATAAAACCATTTCTTACTTACCAACCGCTTTACTTTGCCACTTCACAGTTTATTTCCAAGCACAAATCATGCATTTATTATTCTAGTTAGTACGCAAGTTATTAGGCTTATGTTATTCACGTTAACAATTGTAAGTAAATTAGTTTGCACGGATATAGCGTGTTACCTATGACCCTTATCATGACACATACATGGTTGGTTAATTACTGAAACGAACTTGTGTGTTAATTATTCAACATGAATGTTAGGAGGTTAAAAAAAAATTCGTTTACCCTGCTCCATCACGCGCAACACCCATTGGGCTGAAAGGGCTTCAGCCCCCCCCGTCGTGTGGGTCAGCCCGGGCTGAGACAGCTTCCCGGGCACACACACAGCTGAACCCGAGTACTTCACAGACCATTTACTTGCTAACGAGGCTTTGTTGTTTTTTTACCCCTTCTTAGAGCCCCTGCATCTCCACTCTGCCTATCACTGGACGAATTAGCCCCCTCCGAAATTTTTAGTAGGCCCCCGAAATGTGGCTCTAGTTGCGCCTCTGCTGCGCTTTGATGTCAGTTAGCCAGCCTATCGGCACCATGCGGAGTTGCCTGGTTTCTCAGAGATAAAAAGGCCGATCTGCTACAGAAATAAGCCCTAACATTGGTCTTTAAAAGGGTATGATGGCAGGAGGGTGAGTGCGCGCACGCCGGGTAAACTCCACTCCACCGGCAGTCAGAGCGGAGTTTTCACCGAACTCTGTGAACCAAGTGGAGTGTGGAGTGCGGAGTGAGCAAACTCCACAAACTCTGCGAGTGGAGCGGAGTTAACTGCCCACCCCATGTTACTATACATTGAAAAGATAACTGAATCATTACATTTACTTTTCTATTTCTTATATACATTGTATACAGAAAGTGGTCTTTCTTCGCAGTACTGGTAAAGCCAATAGTACTGATTTTAATGTGCTAAATGGCATTTGCACATGCAGTGCATGAAAACAGCATTTGTGTGTGCATGCCTGTAATTGCATGCCTTGGCTTTGACAATGCTTGTTGTGTCTGTGTAATACTAGGTTGCCATGGATCCTCACTGGGGAGGCGACAGGGTATGAGAACCACCTCCCTTCCCAGAACTCCCTATGCGACTATGACCAGAAAGCCAACCCAGTGAAAGTCTGTGAAGCTAGCTTTGCCTTTGATCGGATGCTACTGGTAGTTTCACAGAAAGCTCAGTACCCGTTTGAAGCTGAACAGTAATTCAGCTCTGCTCTAGAATTGAATTGAATGTATACTGGATGCTTTGGTGCCCTGAAGCTCTTCAGGGTGGAACTATATGCTGTTGGTCTACTTCCAGTCATCAATGGTATGTGGATTAGAATGAAGGACTCTTTCCATCCTGCCTAGTGTAACAGAAGAGCTAAAGCCAATTCAGGTCTGACTGCTTAGGTCCCTCTAGAGGACTCAGACAAGTGAAAAAGGCATATCTGTAACAAAAAAGAGGTAGTTACAAGAAATAACTGTTGCCTACAAGAACATATAGTTAAAAATGAAAAAAATAACTGATGCTGCAGTAAAATAGTGACAGAGGTGTCAAAGGTTAAATAAAGCGCAGAGGACATTGGTGGTTGGAGCTCATGTGCTCACTCAAAGCGACAAAGTACTCAGCCTTAACAAAATAGCGGAAATAAGACACATTGAAACTGAAGCTGATACATCAAAACAAGCTAATAAACAGATTATATAGAGAGGAACAACCACTCAGTAGCCATCATGGAGCCCACACAGAGAAAGAGGGGATCATGGCATTCCTATAACTATCATTGACATCTGTCTAGCAGTTGTTCATCTACAACAGCACACAATATAACTGGTGATGCGACTGGAACACATGACTGGGATGAGGCAATATAGTGTCAAAACAAGAAAAGCACAACAAGCAAGATCGAACTGAGCAAGTAAGTGAATAAGCAGTGCATCAAGTACAAGTGACAAGTCTTGACATAAGGTGCTGCTTGCTGTGAAAGAAGTGACCAAAACAATCACAAAGGAGAAAAAGGGGTACAATGATATCTTCACAGCTCTGGACATTATTGATCAAAACCGGTATTCACAAGCCCACATGCACATTGGACTCACTAGCTTACTATTTTCATGTATAGAACTCCTCTATGAAGTCACTAATTTACACTTGATCTTTTATTTCATGTAGTTCCTTAAACAGACTTCTTTTTACCTTTGATTTCTAATTGGGCGATGAACTCCAATAAAGAAAAGTACCAGCAGCACAAGCTGGTTTAGGAGAATGTTACCCATTAAAGAGCTCCTTATTGGTCTCCACCAGAAACCAAGCTATAGCGGCAAAATGACAAGTAAAACCACCATCCACCTCTGCCTGAGATTCAGGCATTGCTTTCCAACCAGAATTGAAATATGTAAGAAATTGGGTTATAAGTTGAGGGAGGTGAGTACCCACCTCTAATAATAATCAGAATCCTTGTTAGGGGAAATGCCTAAAGTTACTTAATTAATCTGAGCTCAACCTGCTGGTAGCTATGGCACAGAGCAGACTGGCGTAACTTAGGGCCAGTGTGTAATGTATTTATGTAGTACTAGAACAGTACCAAAGTTAAAATACAAAACAATTTAAAACAATAGAGTAAGATTTAATAAACAAAATGATACCAACCAAAATGATAAAAACCAAATAAAGGGAAGCGGAGATATGAGTTTTAAAAAATGTAAGTAGAAATATAGCCAAGAAGCATAAAGTGACAATGATTAGTCAATGGTAACAGTAAAGCAGGACCTAGGTGCAATTTGACAAAGATCCCAATGGATTGCAGGTTTGTATACACTAACCAGGCTTATCCTGGTCAAAGATCTTACCTTATGACTTGATTTAAACTTTTGTATAGCGCACGAATGCCCAAGGGCGTCTAGGCGATGGTGCCAGAAAGACCTAGAAAGGTTGCCGATGAGAATAATAAGCAAATTTTAGTTGGCAAGAGCCACGTTTTTAGTGATTTTCTAAAAGATAACAGCGTTGGACTGTTCTTTATGTCAGCCGGAAGCGAGTTCCATGCTTTAACTGTCCTCAAGATGAAACGTCTTCCACCACAACGTGTTTTCTTGAATCTGGGGGTCTGTAAACATTTACTATGTGACTATCTTAGGTTTCTGGAGGGCAAATACCAGATCAGATGCTTCTTCAGATATTGAGGACCGACACCGTGCAATGCCTTAAATGCTTAGCATTGGGATTTAAATGTAATCCTTTTTTCGACTGGGAGCCAGTGCAAAGTTTTCAAACCGCAGGAGACTGGCAGAAATCTAGGAATATCCTGCAGCAATCTGGCTGCCGCACTTTGGAGATGCTGTAACTTTTGTAAGTACTGCGATTGGATACTCATGTAAAGAGCATTGACATAATCCAATCTGGACATGGCTAATGCTGTCACCAATGTTTTTAGGGTGTCAGGCGGTATGAAAGGGTGGACTTACCTAATTATCTTTAGAATGAAGAAGATTGCAAAGGTGAGAGTACTGAGCTGATTTTTGAAGGTCAGATTGTCATCAAATATGAAACCTAGGTTTTTCACCTTCTTCACTGGGACTGGAAGATCTCCCAAACTAGAGGGCCACCATCTGGGTGACCAAAGGAGGTATCTGTAACTCCGGTAGGTCCTGGTGTCTCCAAACTTGGTGGAGAGGCAGATCTAAGCCTACAGAGCTGTTGTGCCTCTTCTTGCTTTGGTGCTGAGTCGAGGCCTTTGGGGAGCAGCAAGTCGACAAACTAGATTTTATGGGATCGGTGCCTGAGGTGTGCATGGGTGTTATACCTTCACTCCAGGGGAGTTTCTCTGCAGTTTATTGAAGTTTATAGGTGCTCCAAGGTTCTTGGAGCCCCTGCAGGTTCAGGGCAACACAGCAGGCTGCGATGGTTGAGTCCTTGAAGCAGCCTTTTTCTTCTGCAGCAGGGCTTCAGTTCTCTTGCAGCGGGTCTTATTTGTTCTGGTCTTCTTTGGTCCAATGAATCAGAGGTTCAGTTCTTGGGAGCCACCTAAATACTGAATTTAGGGGCATTACAAGTGGAGACAGGGAATAGCCAATGGGCTATTTACCTTTAGGGTGTCTACACCGTTTAGTGACCACTTCCTGTGGGAAGGGGTACTACCCTAGCCCTGATTGGAGGTTTTGTCACCATCCCAAGATGGTGGAATTTCAGGAGAGGGGTTCACCTCACCTGCCTACCCTAGGGGTGATGCAAGCTAAGGGGGGGGTCCCCCTCCTCATCTAACTAATTTTCCTGCCTTTCCTCCCACCAAAAGTAGAGCAGGGAAGGGGGCTTGGCCTCCCCCACTATCTGGTGGTTCCTGTGTTGGATTTCAAAGGCAGCATGGCCTTTGAAGCTTCCCGCCCAGGAAGGCCATTCTGTCCTGGATGAGGTGTGAAACACCCCTGCCCAAACCAGGTATTGTTTCTGTACTCTAAGCACTGGCTCTTACCCCATAAGGTCAGAAGCATGTCTGGTGGTGGCAGACTGGTGAAAACCGGCCAGAAACCCCACTAGGGTCTCCGGTGTGAACTTATTAATAAATCAAACACAGGCATCAGTGAGGCTTTATTAAGACAAGATGTTAGGTACCAAACATCTTAGAAATCAGTGAAGCCATCATGGAGCTAGGAAACTCGTGTTGACAATTATTTAGCCCATGTACTCTTTATGGCTTCCCTGTTCACTTACAACGTCACAGAATGGACTGGACATTGTAGGGGAATATCTGCTCATGATGATATTCCCACACATAGGATATAGTGCACCCTGCCTTAGGACTAAAGGCCTGCAGTAGGGATGACTTACCTATGGGAAGCATGGTACACAGGGCTGTGTGCCATGGCGACTCTTCAGATTTTCCTGCACAAAGACACGCAGCCTGCAATGGCAGAGTGCATAGCCTTGGTAAGGAGGTCCTGGGGTGGCACAACAAGTGCTGCAGCCCCAGATGACCCTCTTCAATACCCATGCCATAGGTATCAGGGGTACCACTTACTAGGGACTTACAGGGGTAGGTGAAGGTGTGCCAATCATGGTAATGTGTTTTGGGAAAGAGATCTGGCACTGGGAACCTGGTTATCAGGGATTCAGTGCACTTACAGTTCAAACTCACATCAGGCAAAAAGTGGGGGCTAACCATGCAAAAAGAGGCACTTTCGTACACGACCTCCCCCCCCAAACAAAAGAGGTTGAGACTAACCTTTCTCTGGAGAGTCTTCATCTTCTAAGTGGAAAAACCTGGAAAGGCCTTCTGTATTGGCATGGTCAGCCCCGCGTCTGTGTTTCACTGTAAAGTTCATTCCCTGTCGGGATTTGGACCACCTTAAGAATTTGGGGTTTTCTCCTTTCATCTGCATGAGCCACCTGAGAGGTCTGTGGTCAGTTTGGAGAAAGAAGTGAAAACTAAACAAGTATGGTCTCAGCTTCTTTGGGGACCAAACCACAGCAAAGCCTTCCCTCTCTATGGCAGTCCAATGCTGCTGTCTGGGGAGAAGCCTCCTGCTTATAAAAGCAACAGGTTGGTCATGACCATCATCATGGGTCTGGGATAGGACTGCTCCTATCCCATGTTTAGAGGCATCTGTCTGCACTATGAACTGCTTGGAGTAATCGGGAGCTTTTAGAATGTATGCTGAGCACATTGCTTCTTTCAAGGTGTCATAAGCCTTTTCACAGCTCGCTGTCCAGTTTTCCTTTTTTGGGCATTTTCTTAGAGGTCAATTCTGTGAGGGGGGCCACAATGGACCCATATCCCTGCACAAACTACCTGTAGTTCCCAGTCAAGCCAAGAAAAGCCCTGAATTGAATCTGGGTGGTTGTAGCTTCCCAATCCAGAATTTTATGGATTTTGGGCTGTAGGGGCTGAACTTAGCCTCCAAACACAAGGTTGCCCAAGTATACAACCTTGCACTGCCCTATCTGGCACTTGCTTGCCTTGATTGTGAGGCCTGCTCTCTGCAGAACCTCCAGGACCATTTGGAGGTGGATCAGGTGATCCTGCCACGTGGAGTTAAAGACAGCAATATCATCAAGATAGGCTACACTACAGGCTTCCCATCTCATTTCAATACTTTATTCGATTTCATAATAAAATCATAAAAGTGCAGTGCATTACAATAATAAAATCTTAGTACACAAACATAAAAACAATTCATAAAAACAAAGAATTTCTTTAAGGAAAATGCTGATCAAGAACAATTAAAAAAAAATTCTAGCATAAAATACAGCCCACATGAAACTTGACATACTACAGCATATCTCCATAGTAGACAAAGATTGTAGGTAAAGATAAGCAGGGTGACATTGTTTGAAGTTGAGCGCTCCTAAAATGGGAAGAATATAACGTTTTCTCAGATTGCTATAAAATTTGCAGAAGAGAACTACATGCATAGTGCTCTGTGCCATCAGAGTGTCACACGGACAATTTAATAGTATTTGCAGACCAATCATTCATTTCGGGAAGCTACTTAAACAATGATAAATATCCATTCTTAGGCTGGTGAGGTTAAATCTATGCCTAAAGTTTAATACAGATTTACGATAAGGCTGCATTTCATATGTAGTTATAATGGCTTTATTTTTTAATACGCTAGACTTTAATATTTTGGTGGACAGCCTAAGATTCTCAGGTGTTCCATACATTAATTTTTCAGATCTTTTCTATTGATGGCTACCAGTGATTCAGACATCTCATAGTAGCGAGGATACCCCAAATCATGGAAAAAACGTTGGATATATGTCAATCAGGGTATACGTAAGGGTAAACTTGCCATAAGGCAGTCCCTGATAATGGCACGATTTAAGCCAGTATAGTCCGAAGTCCAGATTTTGTGCTATATTAAGATGGGCTGCAGCATTATTAAGCCTGTAAGAAATGGCACACCCAGTTCAGCGTGACAAACGTATGCAGAACAACTCTTTGGAATCAAAAGAAGATACTTTAAAAAGTCATTTTCCACTGTCTGCAATGACCTACAGTTAATATGTCCCCAAACTCCCGCCCCATATAAGGCAACACTCACACATTTGGCTTTATAGATCTTTATCATTTCGTCAGGGGGGTTCATACTCAATCTCCTGGCAAAATTTTGTGGAGACATAGTTGCCTTTTTGAACTGTAACTTCCTGGTGGAAATGGAGTGGGTCCATGAGCCTTCTTTGTCGAATAATATGCCCAAGTGTAAGAAAGTAGTGGTAAAAAAAATGTTTGTTCCCTTGATTTTTATGTCTCGACACATCGCTGTTCTTCTCCCACATTTGATAATGAACGTTTTATATTGTTTAACTATAAGTCCTAAATCCTGCATATAACCAACAAAGTTTGTAAGGAAGCTCTGTAGGCCCAGGGGAGTTTGACTCTAAAATACAATGAGAGGGGTCCCACGAAACCAAAAGGGACAGGGCGCCACGTATGACTCAATGTCAAAAGTATGATTCCCTTTGGGTGCAAAAATTAACAAACATTCTACATCTACTCACATACATCAAACCAGAAGCAACAGGTGCAGAGATTGACAGGCTATCGAAACACTTATAGATTCAATTTAATAAAAAAAGTTCTTTATCACAAGTACTACAAATTAAAAATTGCTAAAAACATGAATCATACAAAATTTATAATATAAAAATCGGAAAGGACTTCGAAAAAGACAATCACATTTGTCATCAATGCATTAATTTGTAAAAATACATAAACTCCACATATGTTATGTTATTTTATTCTATAGCGTGCACAGATACTCCAATGAGTGTCCCGGCGCGAGCCAAGAGGGGTAGATAAGGATGCACCAGGCAAAGAGAAAAGTTTTCAGGTTTTTCTTGAAGGCCCTAGGGTCTTGAATGCTGCGTAATGCAAGAGGCAGTGCGTTCCAGGCCAGGGCAGCTTTCAAGGCAAGAGAGCTGCCACCTAGCCTTTGTCGTTTGATGTGGGGAACCTGGGCTAGAAGTTGAGATGTGGAGCACAGATGTCTCATAGGGGCATAGAAGGAGAACCGCTTCTGTAGATAGGTAGGGCCTAGGCCATGGAGGGCGCGATGGGCAATGACTAGGGATTTAAATTTGACCCATTCTGCCACGGGAAGCCAGTGCAGTGAGCGAAGGTGTTGTCTCACGCTGCTTCTAATAGGGATGTCAAGAAGAAGCCTGGCTGCCGCATTTTGGACCACCTGTAGCTTATTCAACAGGTAGCCAGGGATGCCAACATACAGCGCATTGGCATAGTCTAGCCGGGATAGGATAAGAGCACGGATAACCGTTTCTTTCGCAGCCCTTGGAAGGAGGGGAAGAAATTTCCTGAGGGTTTTGAGTAGCCCAAAGCAGTTAAATAATGCAAACAATCAATTCTTTGTCAGAATGTAGTTCCATACAGTACAAATTTAACAACACAACAAGGTGTTGACGTGTTTCAGTGGGTTTACAACAATGGAACCACCTTCCTCTGGACAAACACTTATATCTTCTCCTCGCCTATATTTAATCGTGAAACCTAGTTGAAAGAAAGACCATCTTTAATCCATTTTGTTCATAAAAGTCTCATGGCATATACAATTCAATACTGTGTATTATTTTACCTCAATTTAACATCATAAATACTATAAGTGTTCCTGTATGCATCCAATGAAGTGCTGACCCTACGTGAAGGGTTAATAAATCCACATTATACTGTCACCATATTTAATAAAACAGTTGCGGCTGTGAGGACGAATGAGATGAATAGATGATGGTTTTATTAAATATGGTGACAGTATGAATGTGATTTGTTAACCCTTCACGTAGGATCAGCACTTTATTGGATGGATACAGGAACACTTATAGTAATTATGATGTTAAATTGAGGTGAAATAATACATAGTCTTGAATTGTATATGCTATAAGACTTTTATGAACACAATGGATTATAGATGGTCTTTCTTTCAACTAAGTTTCACAATTAAATATAGGAGAGGGGAAGATATAAGTGTTTGTCCAGAGGAAGGTGGTTCCATTGTTTTAAACCCACCGAAACACGTCGACGCCTTGTTATGTTGTTAAATTTGTTCTGTACGGAACTACATTCTGACAAAAAATTGATTGTTTGATTAGGTGGAGTTTATGTATTGTCACAAATTAATGCATTGATTACAAATGTGATTTTCTTTTTCGAAGTCCTTTCCGATTTTTATATTATAAATTTTGTATGATCCATGATTTTAGCAATTTTTAATGTGATGTACTTGTGATAAAGAACTTTTTATTAAAATTGAATCTATAACTGTTTCGATATCCTGTCAATCTCTGCACCTGTTGCTAATGGTTTGATGTATGTGAGTAGATGTGGAGTGTTTGTTAATTTTTGCCCCCAAAGGAAATCATACTTTTGACATTGAGTCAAACCAGGGGAGTTTGAGCCATAAGAACGGCATCTTCTGCATAGAGGAGAGCCGGGACAAGGCGATGTCCAATTTTTCGGAAGATCTTACATTTGGAGGCTAGCACAGCCCCTACACTGTTTATATATAGTGAAAAAAGAAAGTGTGATAAAACACAGCCCTGTCTTACACCTCTCCCTATTTTAAAAATATTGTGTACATTCTCCCCTGGTGCGATATCTAACCCTAGCTCTACATTCCAAATGCAGTTCCCGTAGAAAGTTGATAATCGATACCTCCAACCCCAAATCTCTCATAATTGCCCACAACTTAGCATGGATGACACAGTCGAACACCGATGACACGAAGGCCAAATAGATGCTCCCCTTTTTGAACTTGGTATACTTTCCGATTACCATGCTCAAATTCAGTCCCTGCTCTATTGTCCCAATTCCAGTCCTGTAGCCTATTCAAGATGATTCGGCCAGCTATCTGTGCTAGGGAATTGAGAAGGGAGATTGGTCTATATCATTCAGGGCTGAGACTATCTGGCTTTTTGTAAATCAGGACGATAATTGATTCTGCCCACATAGGTAAAAGACCTATATTACAGCATGCCCTCAATACCACCATCAAAAAAGGACCCCATAAAGGGGAATTGGCCTTAAACAAATCCACTGGTATAGCGTCAGGGCCAGGGGCTTTTCCACCCTTACTTGCAGTTATTGCCTCGTTAACTTCCTCCAAACTAAACGGAGGGCTGATGGAGGCTTGGGGAATAACATCAGTGGCAGTGTTACAAATGTCATGACTCATCTCTGGCTTACTAATGGGACTTGAATAGATGCCATAAAAATGCCTAATCCATTCAGCTTCCAGGATTGCAACCTCCATCCTTGGGCGTTCCTCTACTCTCAATGGTGAAGAGTTAATTACCCGCCAAAATGCCTTGTTGCCATTATTAATACTTACCTCGTGCAAGGCTTCCCAAGCTTTAACCCTCAATCACGTTTTTCTTTGTTTTCCAGCCCTTTTATAATCTGTTCTACATGCCTGGACCTCAAGTTTGCATCTGGGAGATTTATGTAAAGCCTCCTTTAGTATCTTATGGGCCTTAGTACACTCAGAGTCAAACCACCCTTTTCTCACTTGTCTCTACTTCGCTCTGGCAACAAAGAGGCTCGCTTTTCTCCCTCAAGAAATCACCAAAAAGACCTTAATAATAGCACTTGGGTAGGTAGTTTCATATAGGCAGATCTCAATAGCTTCTCTATTAGTGCTAATTAATAGTTTTAAGTACCCCTCAGGCAGGACCTGTGACCCGCGCAAAGTATAACCGTTTAAGGTAGCCAACTCAATGTCTTCAGCCAAGGTAATGGTTTGGCTACAGGCCCGGCTAAAGATTAAGGTGAGGGAGTGTTGGATACTCTGAGGAAAATGGTCACTTATTGATATATTATGGTTAATGCTGCATAATTGTTAGAAAGTAGGACAAAGTCAATGATGCTATGGGCATCTCTACCATTGAAAGTACTTTTAAATGGGGCGTAGGGAGAGGAAATTTCATTAGAAAAAGCCAAATCAAATTTGTATATCAGTTCGTTCAGCTTATCCTAATATTGGTTATGAATACAATGGGATTGGCAAACATTTTCCAAGTTAGTTAATCCACATACTTTTTCAGAAGACATGTTACACAAGTGAGCGTTAAAATCCCCCCCGTCCCCATAGACAATCAAATTCTTACTGTTATTTATACCAAAATGCACCAGGTCTTTATCCAGTTATTGTAAGGTAACAGTTAGGTGTGACATGGTAGCACTATTATAAAATTTAAACACTGCTAACCAAGAAGATCCAGAGCTTCACATATAATTATTTGGTAATAGGAATTGTGTGACACCATACTTATTTTAATAAATTGCAGGTTATTAGAAACATAGGTACACAACCCACCCTTTGATCTTCCATGGTTTGAGGCAATTTATGGAATATGATACGTTCTAAAACCATTTGTGTATGGGGTCTATAAGTCTCCTGTAAGCAAAGGAAATGAAAATCCGCTACAAATTCTTACAATTATATGTTGCTAATTTTATTCTAAAGGCCTGCCACATTCCAAAATATAAATCCCATAGTGACTGCAGGTAGACTACCTAATCGACTATTGGATGGAGTTGCCAAGGTAGTACTGGTATTTGATGATGGGGTGATAACAGGTAACGGAGTTCGCGGTTCATTCGTCAGCTGTGTAAAGGGACCCATGTCAGGCCTATCAGGGGTATGGTGTCTCCTTGCCTCTCCTTCACAATCCACACAATACTCCCCAACTACAGGCTTCTAATCCAGCAAGGACTTTATTCACCAACCTTTGAAAAGTGGAAAGGGCATTCTTCAAACCAAAGGGCATCACAGTGAACTGGAAGTGCCCATCTGGAGGGGAAAATGCTGATTTTTCTTATGCTCCAGGAGTCAGACCTATATGCCTGTACCCTGATGTGAGATCAAAGTTATTCAGATATGTGGCTGCCCCTAATTTGTCAATAAACTCATCATCTCTTGGAATTGGATGTGCATCTCTCTTGGTAACTGCATTGAAGCCCAAGTAGTCCACACAAAACCTCATTTCTTTCTTTCCACACTGGGAATGAGGCTTGGGGACTTACACAACTGGGCTGGCCCAGGGGCTCTCTGAGGGTTCAATGACATCCAACTCCAGCATCTTGCTTACTTCGGCTTTGATGCTTTCCTTGACATGATCAGACTGTCTGTATATTTTGTTTTTGACAGGTAGGCTGCCACCAGTGTCCACATCATGTGTACACCAGTTAGTCTGTCCAGAGATCAAGGAAAAGAGCTCAGCAAACTGGTTTAGGACTTGCCTGCAATCAGTCTGCCGTTGGGCAGTGAGGGTGTCTGAATAGACCATTCCATCAACTGACCCATCTTTAGGGTTGTGAGAGAGGAGATCAGGGAGTGGCTTGTTCTCTACCTCCTGTTCCTCATCTGTAACCATAAACATGATCACATCAGCCCTGTCATTGTAGGGTTTAAGGCGATTTACACGTATTACCCTTTGGGGGTTTCTACATGGCCAACACCCACTTAGTAAGTGACCTCCCCTTTTCTCTCAAGGATAGGTTAGGACCCAGTCCATTTGTCCTGGAGGGCTCTAGGTCCCACAGGCTCCAAAACCCACACCTCATGCCATGGTTGGAACTCCACCATGGCAGCCTTTTGATCATACTAGAGTCTCTGGAGCTCTTTGCTGGCCTCAAGGTTTTTGTTTGCTTTCTCATGTATTCAGCCATCTTTGAGCAAAAGCCAAAAACATAATCCACAATGTCTTCCTTGGTGCACAGACATAATATCGAGTTTTTTTTTTCGAACTACAGAAATATCGAGTTGGAACTATCGAAGGGATAGAATATCGACATCAAGAATATCGGTGACCAGAACATCGACCTGAAGGTAAGAAATATTGTTTTTGTTAATTTCGAAGTCAGTAATATCGTTTGCAAAAATATCGTTGTTAATAATATCGATGTTTATATTAGTGTTATGTATTTTAGTATGTATTTTATATGTATGTGTTCTATATTTTTTAAGTATTGTATTTTTTTAAATATATGTATTACATTTTTAGAAGTTAGTAATTTTTTTAAAGTAAATTTTGCGTTTTAGTACCGTAGCGGGTTGTGGGTTTATAAGGGAATAGGGTGGGAAGTAATTTAATTATAGTAAATTAAATAATAATTTTTAGAAATTATTAATTATTTTTAATTAAATTTTGCGTTTTAGTTCCGTAGCGGGTTGTGGGTGTATAGGGGAATAGTGTGGGAAGTAATTTAATTATAATAAAGTAATTATTAATTTTTATTTTTTGGTATTGATAATTAATTTATTGTTAATTAATTATTAATTGGTAATAAATTTTTATTAATTGATTAATTGATAATTATATTAATTGTTTTAATTTATTTTAGGAGCGGGTTGTGAGTTTATAGGGGAATAGGGTGGGAAGTAATTTAATATAATGAAGTAATTATTAATTTTTATTTATTGGTATTGATAATTAATTTATTGTTAATTAATTATTAATTGGTAATTAATTTTTATTAATTGATTAATTGATAATTATATTAATTGTGTTCATTTTTTTAGGAGCAGGTTGTGGGTTTATAGGGGAATAGGGTGGGAAGTAAATTAATTATAATAAAGTAATTAATTTTTATTTATTGGTATTGATAATTAATTTATTGATTAATTATTAATTGGTAATTAATTTTTATTAATTGATTAATTGATTATTATATTAATTGTGTTAGTTTATTTTAGGAGTGGGTTGTGGGTTAATAGGGGAATAGGTTGGGAAGTAATTTAATTATAATAAAGTAATTATTAATTTTTATTTATTGGTATTGATAATTAATTTATTGTTAATTAATTGGTAATTAATTTTTATTAATTGATTAATTGATAATTATATTAATTGTGTTAATTTATTTTAGGAGCGGGTTGTGGGTTTATAGGGGAATAGGGTGGGAAATAATGTAATTTTATTAAAGTAATTATTAATTTTAATTTATTGGTATTCATAATTAATTTATTGTTAATAAATTATTAATTGGTTATTTAATTTCAAAAATAAATAAATTGATAAGCATGTTAATTTTAACCCTCTGCTATCCAACACTTTCCCTACAGTTACAGTCTCTGGAGTGGGAGTAGTAATTGTTACCCCTACGCTATCCAACACTTTCCCTACTGTTGCACTCTCTGGAGTTGGAATAGTAATTTTAACCCCTTTGCTATCCAACACTTTCCCTACTGTTGCACTCTCTGGAGTGGGAATAGTAATTTTTACCCGTACGCTATCCAACACTTTCCCTACTGTTACACTCTCTGGAGTGGGAATAGTAATTTTTACCCCTACGCTATCCAACACTTTCCCTACTGTTGCACTTATTGGAGTGGGAATAGTAATTTTTACCCCTACGCTATCTAACACTTTCCCTACTGTTGCACTCTCTGGAGTGGGAATAGTAATTTTAACCCCTACGCTATCCAACACTTTCCCTACTGTTGCACTCACTGAAGTGAAAATAGTAATTTTTACCCCGACGCTATCCAACATTTTCCCTACTGTTGCACTCTCTGGAGTGGGAATAGTAATTTTTACCCCTATGCTATGCAACACTTTCCCTACTGTTGCACTCACTGGAGTGGGAATAGTAATTTTTACCTCTACGCCATCCAAAACTTTTCCTACTGTTGCACTCTCTGGAGTGGGAATAGTAATTTTTACCCCTACGCTATCCAACACGTTCCCTACTGTTGCACTCACTGAAGTGGGAATAGTAATTTTTACCCCTGCGCTATCCAACACTTTCCCTACTGTTACACTCTCTGGAGTGGGAATAGTAATTTTACCCCTCCGCTATCCAATATTTTCTCTACTGTTTTAGTTAATGTAGTGTATAATTTATTTTAAAAAGATTAAAAATATTGTAATTTTTTAATTTGTTATATATATTTTTTATATTTTTATTTATATTATTTTTTTTGTATATATGTATTTATAATTTTTTTAAATGTTTTTTAACAATTTATGGTGTCCATTACGATACCGGGCGGTAAAAATCCGCCATCTACCATAGCGGTAGAAATCCGCCCGCCCACACCGTCTGAATACCGACCGAGCAATTACGATGGCGCTATCCGCAAACTGCCGGCGGCGGAAAATACACAAAAAATACCGCCCGCCCATGTCCGAATCCAAGTCCATCCGCCCGCCACGGACGGAAATACGCACGACAACCCAAAACCGCCCGCCCTGACGACCGAGATACCGGCCGTGAAATTATGATTGCACCGACATGAACGCGGTAAATCCACAAATACACCGCCCGCCAGCGCAAACAACAGTGACGGAAATGGACACGGCGGAAGCTCAGGCGGCCACGTCCCTGCACAGAAATCATCCGCGGACAAAAACAAACACACACAACATGGCCAACAAGTCCACACAGCAACCCACGCACAAATACCCAAACACAGTACACATCCCGAAAACACATCCCCCTGGACAAACAAATAAACTACAAATCCCAGAACACCAGCCACAACACACCTGAAAACAACAGACCATCATGACACACCCACATAGGTAAGTACAAAAGCAGCTCCTTCACAGACCACAATCCCTTGCAACACTACAAACTGAGGACGAAAGCACAGAACACAGCGAGACAGAAAGGACAGCAGCACACCACAGACACGCACCCATCACACCCATCACCACCACCACCAAACACCTGACCCACAAACCCCCTGCACATCACACACCCACACACCGCACCAGCACCACAAACACCAAAACACACACCATGGCATCACACAGAATGCCCAAGTTCACTTCCACTGAGCTGACGGTCATGGTCGACGAGATCGTCAAGGTGCACCCACAAATCTATGGCAACCAGGTCCAACAGACACCACTATCCACCAGAAACCGGTTGTGGAGCAGGATCGTAGACCAGGTCAATGCAGTCGGGAACGTGCCACGCAACAGAGGCGAAATCAACAAAAGGTGGAACGACCTGAAAAGCGTGGTCAAGAAGAAGGAGGCCAAAAATCAGCAGCTGGCTGCCAGGACTGGCGGAGGTAATCCCGCGCTATTCAAGACCTTCAAGGCGTGGGAGGAGAAGGTGCGAGTCATAATACATCCGGAGATCCTCACCGGATTACCAGGGGGAGTCGAGGCTGGTAAGTACAAACAAACGTATACCAGCACACCGCTATGTACTCACATGCACTACCACTATGCCATAGCTCCGAGGGACAAACACCCCCATGTCCAGTACACAATACACAAGACATCACTCACTCATGCAACAGACACTCACACACACAGCCCAAACCTACCAACTGACATAACCATGGGGGCATGTGTACAGTCAGCCAGCACCGCAACTCCCACCATGTCCCCTCGTACTCCAGAAGCACCAGAAGGAGCACTCCCCACACCCATGTGTCAGCCATAGCTGCACTAACCGACAAGTAACAGGTAAGGAGCCGCAACACAAAGGCAGTGGGTCGGAGGGGGACAGCTGAAGTACAACAGCCACCAGGCCCCCAGTCCCACAGCGCAGCAAGGTGGAGCACCCCCCACACCCATGCGTCAGCCACTGCAGTGCACACCTGCATCCGACAGGTAGACATCTCACCCCACATGCAGGGGTTCCTGTGGGTGTCAGGCCATCACCACAACTCACAACACCACCCCCACTCCCACAGACCAGCAACATGGAGCACCCTCCCGCCCATAACCATGTGGCATCCATTGCATTGCGCACTCAAAAACAACCTGTAGGTGGGAGACAGTACAGGGCGGGGTGTCTGTAGGCATGAGGACAGTATTACGACTGACACATGTGACATGTCACGTAGCAGAGGAACACGCAGCACTGCTCCCTGTCACAATCATGTGACCAATGTGCACACGGACATGTATCACAGAGTCATACCCCACATGACCCATCACAGATACAGCAACACCTAAGGAGCCACGTCTGCATGCACAAGTCCCACTGGAGTACAGACCCACACGGCAGGCACTGTGCCACCCATCACACACATCAGCAACACCATCGAAGTCTTGTCCATGTAGTCCTCACTGCCTGTCACCCACACATCTTACAACAACGCCCATGTAAGACAAACCTTACTAGAAGTAACAGCGTGGAACCACAATATTGCACACAAACACCACTGGACCCATGAAACACACAGGCACACAATGCACATTCAACATATCATCCATCTCATCTGTCAGCCCCAGTGTCATGGAAGGTATGTCATCTGAACAGCTGGCCCTCATACAGCAGTCATGCAGAGATACCTGCCCATGACAAATCATGTGCCTGCAGTGACTGAAGCGCACGTCACACTGTGAGTAACAACACACATAATATAGTCAACACCCCAAGAGCACTGCATTGATGCACATGTCCGAGGGCAGCACACACACCAAGGGTTTGGCCCATCTGCAATACGTCGTGTGGCACACAACAAGCACAAACTCACAACAATGCCACCAATGTAATGTCCACAAATGATGACAGTCAGCAGATATGCCGGGTATGTTAGACAGACACACACCTTTGTCTATGCACTGTCATGTTGCCAGAACACATGTCACGTTCTGCACCCATGACTCACAGTATGTACCCCAAAACCATATTTCAACCCAAAAGCGTTGAGGGGGCTGTACCCCCTTTAGCCATCTGCGTTTCTAAGCGTTCCATTTGAACCCCTAAACCATATTTCACCTCAAAAGCGTTGAGGGGGCTGTACCCCCTTTAGCCATCTGCGTTTCTAAGCGTTCCATTTGAACCCCTAAACCATATTTCACCTCAAAAGCGTTGAGGGGGCTGTACCCCCTTTAGCCATCTGCGTTTCTAAGCGTTCCATTTGAACCCCTAAACCATATTTCACCTCAAAAGCGCTGAGGGGCTGTACCCCCTTTAGCCATCTGCGTTTCTAAGCGTTCCATTTGAACCCCAAAACCATAGTTCAACCCACCATCGTCGATGGGTCTGGAGCCCGCATACACCCGAGCCACAAAATGTAGGAGCATAGCAACACACACCCATCGGCATTGCTAATCCGTCCCATGCCACATGTCCACATCACACAGTACCATTGCCTAGCCCACGCATACACACATCGTACATCCACACACACGCCCCTGGGAAACCTGTGCACGACAGTGCACGAACTGTGAATGTCAGACAACCAATACATACTTTGCTAGGTGCAACACAATGACCTATCACATTCTCCCCACAGGTGCCGAACAGCTGGATGCTGGAGAGGGAGACAGCAGCCAGCACAGCCAGCCCGCAAGCCCCCGACCCGGACTCACGGATGTAGAAGACCTGGACACCTCTTCGGACGAGGACCACCCACCAGGCCCGTCTGGAGTGGCAGGGCCCAACCGCTCCCCAGGGCCCCTCCTACCCACCAACACATCACCCAGGGCTGCTGACCAGTCACAGACCCCTGCTGCCACGGTCGTTGCGGCCACCACCACCGCCGCAACAACCACCACCACCACCACCACGCCATCCCTGGCCACAGCACCTGCGCAAGGGGTGGCACGCCCGTCGTGCTCGACCCTGGGAGCCAGACAGAGGACCGTGGTGACCAATGTGGCGAGTGGGCCGGTCGGTGGCAGCAGTACCGGTGGGAGGAGCAGGGTCAGGCCAACGCCATCTGAGCCTGGGAGCCAAGCCCTGCCGCAAATCTCAAGAGTCCTTGGGGCCTATGAAGAGGCCCAAGGACAATGGGCCAGGTCGGCTGCCGACACGCGGGAGGTCCTTGGGGTGTTGAGGTCCATGGACGCCCATATGGGCCAATTCGTGACCCGTATGGACCGACTTGTGGACCTCATGGGCCAGCTGGTGGTGGGGGAGGGCCCAAGCAAGGCCAGCCACACCACCGCCGCCACCACGTGCTGTGGCGCAGGCTCGTGCAACATCTAGTTCCCCTGCGTCCACAGCGAGTGAGCAGTCCTCAGCCACCACCAGCAGCCCACCAACACAACCCCCCTACCAAACGTGGAAGGGGCCGTCCGAAGAGGAAACAGGTGTCCAGAGAGGACTTCGCACGCACCAAACGCCAGTGAGTCAGCCAGCCACCCTGACCACCTACTGCACTGACTTGGACTACGATCCTACCCCACACTGCCATGTGAATGGCATGTGTCTGTTGGACTGTGGACATAGAACTTCATGGGTACACCTTGACCATCACGCAGCCATGGCCGTCAAATCATTGTCACAGCATGCACCACTTTTGTCATCACCTTGCACACAATCACATGTCACCGCTGTAAATAAATACACCTTGATCACAATCTGCATTATGTGTCCTGGGTTTATTCAACGATGTGCAATCGCCACCATGAGCAGAAATGCATCTGCTGTGTGGTATGTCGATGGGACAGGAGAGGCTGTAGGGACCTAGTGGTGAAAAACAGAACAAGAGTACAGTCAATGAGTGTGTCACACACTCATCACACAGTACTTGTCACAAACTACAAGCAATGTACACACATCTCACACAGCAACAGGGCACAATGCAACAGCCACTGTCAGTGGCATACTAACCTGGACATGGACCATTGACACACAGCACTCAGTGAACAAAAGGCCTCCGTGACAGAGCACACATACACCTGCACAACTACAGCTACATCAGCCGTCGTACATGGACACTCACCGTCAAGTGAAGTAGCGGGCGATGAGCTGCTGACGCACATTCACAGCTCCCTCCTCCCCACTGTCCTCTTCACTCGACCCGTCCTGGTCTGCAGGCTGGGGCCCTGGTTGATCTCCGTCATCCACAATTAGGGGGATCTGCTTGCGAATAGCCAGATTGTGCAGCATGCAGCAAGCCACTACTATCTGGCACACCTTCTGTGGGGAGTACGCCAGTGCGCCCCCTGTGCGGTCCAGGCATCTGAACCTGGACTTGAGGAGGCCAAAGGTCCGCTCAACCACACGTCTGGTCCTCCCATGTGCCTCATTGTAGCGGACATCAGCTGGGGTACGAGGATGTCGTAATGGGCTGAGCAGCCAGGGCCCATTCGGGTAAGCAGAGTCACCTGGGTGTGAGGGACACAGAGAATCGTTGCAATTCCAACTGGACACAATACAGCATCGCACAGCCAGCACGCTACACTACTCCACATACTCACCAACAATCCAAGCACGGTCCCGTTGCAGATTGGTCATCAGACGTGGTAGGATGCTGTTGCGCATGATGTGCGCGTCATGTGCCGATCCTGGAAACTTCGCACACACGTGTGAAATGACCATGTCCGCAAGGCACACCACTTGCACATTCAGGGAGTGGGTGTGCTTCCTATTGCGGTAGAGGTGCTCAGTGGCCTGTGGTGCAACAAGGCCAACATGGGTGCAATCTATTGCACCAACAACGTGGGGATCCGTCCAAGGGCATAGAAATCACCCTTCACTGCCGCCAATTCACGAGCCCTGGGGAATCGTATGTACCTGTTCCTGTACAGCATCATAGCTGACAGTACATCCCTCAGCACCATGCAGAACATGGGCTGGGACATCCCACCTCCACTGCCCACTGTGTGTTGGAATGACCCACTGGCGAAGAAATGCAGTGCAGCCATCACCTTAGCCGTGGTGGTAAATGCAGTAGGATACACCCTGCGAGGACGGAGGTGGGGTTCCAACAAGGCACATAGGCGATGCAGGGTGGGTCGGTCCAGACGGAACTTCCGGATCACCTCCACATCCTCCATGGCCGACAGCAATTGGTAGGGGCGATGTATGTTTGGCCTCCTCCTAGGAAAGATGGAAGTGGACACATGTCAAAGCAACACGCCACAGGGCATTTACACATACACAAATCAGAACTGACTGACCAAGCAATTGAATCACAGAACAGCTGACAAGTAGGGACAGCACAGCCACAATACACATACACAGGTCCCCTACCAATAGCAATGGGCAGTGACACACACCATTGCCATGAGCATGCACATGGGGAGTTAGGCCTTAACAACTTGTAAGGCATGCTGATGGAAACAGACTGCATATTCGGAAAGCTGCAACACCACGGCAACATGACTAGCTGCTGTGCATCACACTGCTTCCGAGGCTGGGTGTGTAGGGCACACACCAACAACGCTATGGACACAGGCTGAGCGGCCAAAACAAGTGGGACCTGTGGCACGAGGGGATATGAGACAGTCATTGATGTCCCTACTGCACCCTATGTACAGCACTGTACGGATCACACCTCCAGAAACATTGACAGGTGTACACATTGACAGCTCCATGCCAACACGGCTGTGTGATTGCAAATACACATCACAAGTGACACGTAACGTCGCACGTGCCAAGTGGCAGATGTACATAGTGAAAGATGGCATGTGTGTGCATATGCATATCCCATGCTCCCATGCCAATGTGTACATGATGATATGCCAACAGACATGTGGAGGCTGGCCACTGGCCGTCCCTGCCTATGCACACAGCATGTTGTGGCCCCGTCCATTGTGGACCTGCACCCACACACAAATCATGGCCACACCTGCAGATGCATTGCGCACATTAAACTGTGTGGTGCACATGGCATCAGCGGACTGTACCCGCCATGGGCCAGGCCCTTACGGCCAACTCCAATGACCCTCGCGGTTGCACCCTGCGTGTTCCACCATGGAGGTAAGCGTCCCGGGCCAGCTGGGAGCAGGCCATCATCTGCAATTGAAGCTGGCAGACATGGTACACAAATTGCAGCAGCTTGGACCCACTGAAACTGCCCCAGGGGGCTATGTGAGTGTGTGAGTGAGACCGGCATTACCACAGCTACCTGGGACTGCAGCCTGGCACCCCTCAACAACACCTGCTGCTGCCACCTCTCCACCTACACGTGGATGACGCTGAGGATATGTCCAGGTACACTCACCAGCGAGGAGCTGGAGATCCTGGATTCCGAGCTCCACGCACACTGCACATGGCTATTCCTTGCAAAAGTTGTGTGTGAGACACAACTGCAGTGTGTGTGGGAGTGCATGTGGGGGTCACACATGTCGTTGATCCGCAGCACTATGAGTCAGAGCCTGTGGTGTTCAAACATGCACTGCTCACCATGCTGACTGCAGGTGGCAGTGGTATGTGAGCTCTCGGGCGCTTTGACATGTCTGTCCCTCCCGAGTGGTGGTACATGGCAACTTCATGTCAGACATCCAGTGACACAAACAATTGGCAATGCAGGTCTCAGTGCACTTGTTGCTCGTGTGCATGTCAGGCTGGGGCCATGCTGCCCTTCTCAGTCCCAGCAGGCCTGGCCTGCACATTGACTGCACAATGCCAGTAGGTGACAACACAGAATGACTAGTGGGTTACATGTGTCACCTGTTCAGCACTCTCCGGATGAGCGCAAACTCAGCCCTGTACATTGGTCACACCATGCCTCGTGAAAGGGATGTGTGTGTGAGATAGTGCCACTGAATGTGACCACCGTTGCGGGGTGGGCCATGCGCAGGGCGAGTACGTTGGTTGTTGCGCAGTGTTGGTCACAGTGGGTACACCAACACAGATGTGTTGCCTTGTGAACTTTTGCTAGGTCCGCCTGACAATGGACAGTAGATGTGGGCAGACTACACATTGGTCGATGTGCTGTCTATATGCATGTGCCTTCACACCAGGCACAGCTGCCCCTGCACATGTGAGCCCTGCTGCCCTCAGTGCTGGGTCTGTTGAGCTGATGCGCCATCTGTGCGTGGGGCAGACAGCTCTCCTCACTTCCGTCATTGCCCATGACATCACTTTGCCGCAGGTGACATGGATCATGGAGGGCCCACATGTACGCGTGGGTGGACTACACAAGACTGTCCAATGGTTATCACCCCCAGTCAGTGCTTCGAATGGGAAGGATGTGGTGCTGGTACTCATTTCAATGTGTAGAGTGGGCGGGGCTAGGTGCGGGGCTACATGCAAGACATGGGAAGTTCATCGGCTTATCTACTAGTTGCAATACACACGAGACACGTCTTTTCATGACCACATCAGGGTCATTCCTTGAACTGACTGGAAGTCAAACAGTCATATTTTACCCTGTCCTCATGGCCTCCCCTCGCTCACCAATATATGCGTTAGCACCTGGGAAGCCAGCGCATGCACAAGCAGCTCCAAGCTCGCCCCAGAGAGGCCAAGGAGTGTATGTGTGGGTCCAGTTGAACAAGTGGTCTGTCTCGCGGCATAATAAGTGGCGGGACGCCGTCCACCTGCGTGGTGCCCCGACTCGACACCCGGGCAACATTGACAATGCATGCAAGGCTCCGCAGTCCGGATACACCACCTGCAACACACAGAGGCTGTAGCTGCCCTAGCGGCCCAGGCCGCGTCCAACTGGAGCTCATGGACCCACACATTCACTCTTTGGCCTCTCGGGGGCGAGCTTGGAGCTGCTTCTGCACGCGCTGGCTTCTCTGTTGCAATGGCATGTAACGTGTGTGGGGATATAGGCAATGAGTGAGATGGTGCGAGCCACCTTCCGTGACGTCACTCCTGCTCGTGATGTGTGCGTCCCCCCACTACTTCCATTAGACTTGTGCCATACTACTAATTGAGGATGTGTTGCCTGCGTGATGTGTCCAGGAGGAGCGCGCCATGACATCTCACCCACCATGCTCCACTGCCATCCCGTGCCCTGAATTGCCTGTGCAGGTGGACAATGTTGGGGATACACCTGGTCGACAGGGGATGTGAGTGCCTTGGCAAGGGCCTGGCGGACGCACAGCAGTATCCAGCATGTCCACGGAGGGTGGGCTGACGTCTACACCTGATGCAGCATTGATCGTGTGCCCGCCTGTTGTGCACACACGAGTTCACATTCATCCCCAGACAGGTGGTCTTTACAAATTCCCAGGAGAGCAGCAATGTACTGTTCCGGAATCCTCCCAACACAGCGTGTTTCAACATTGCATGTGCGCACCTACCCATCACACCCACCCACCTGAGCCAAGCGTAACTCCCGCTTCACATGACACATGTGTGTCTTCCACAGTTTTGCTACTCATTTGCGTTGACATCCAATGACAGTGGACTACATGGTCATCTCACGACTGCCGTGTACTTCACACACTCTCATCCTCTCTCATTCGTACTCGTGGAATGAATAAGCAGAGACACATATTTACTTCAAGCCATGTATTAGGACTTATGTCCTCTGTGATGCAGTATAGTGGACACTACTGGCAGCGAAATGCATGTGGAGGATATACTCAGCATGATTACACATAGCATAGGGTGTAGGGGTACATGTCATCAGTTGTTGACTGTGGGATGTGTGCTTCAGAGTTACAACTGCTTAGCCGTTGCTGTGCTAATGTACATTTGCTAATTACTGTGGAGCTGCTAACTTTGACACAGACAGTATACATTTCGCCTACCAGACCGCTTGACATCATGGGCACAGTGCATCTCAGTTCCATGTTACAGGTTTGCTGCTATGGTTACTCATACACACGTGCGTGGAGGTGACATCAGGGCATGGGCTTACGTGCATGCAACGGCGTCCCACTTGTTGTTGCAATGTGGTGGCTACTGGACATGACACAGTCACTGGGGTCATGTTGTTGGGGGATGTACTTGTTGTCCATGCAAAAGTCCTGGCACGGAAGTTCAGAGGGAGGTGAGGTGACAGCTCTCACATACTACAGCCGAACGATTACTGTCCACTGACCGGTGCATATGTTCATGGGCGCAGGATACATATTATGGCATAGATGTACGTGCAGTTATGTCCATGTGGTTGCCATACACGAATCCCATGCCTCTGCCTCCCCCTGTTCATGCAGAGTTACTGGATGTGATGAGGTACAGAGTGCATGTCACGAAAATATCCGATGTCATGGCAGTGTAGTTGATGGTGTGGTGTTAGTTGCAGGTTGTGTGGTATAGTTGTTGTACTGGTAACTGCTCAGTCCGTGCGGATGCCAGGCATGGGTACGGTGTGGGACATCATTGTTCAATTGGGGGGTTGCGTCGGGGCCCGACGAATTGACAGGTTGTCAGGAATGCGATACCTTCCAGCAGGGCTTCCATGGCATTGGTGGTAAACATGGATGCCATCCAATGTAGCGGATGGTGGCTGTCAAGGTGTTGGTCGTAAGTTGTCCCTTGTAGGAGCATGATGGGACATGTTGGATGACATTCGATGAAACTGTGATCCAGAATCCGTCGTGTGGAGGCACAGTGGTCCCATTGCAGTGTGGGTCCGATTGCAGCCACATACGCCATGCCCCCATAGGCTGAACAGACCCTGTCGTGGACGTCCAGGGGTTGAACAGTTGTACCAGGTCCGCCATTGGACATGCAGGGTTGGAGAGACATAAATCCACAGGATAGTGGAAAGGACACCTCCGACAGTAGAAGACGGGGATGACGCAGCTGAACAATGCGATGCGGTAAGTTAGTCGGTAACTTACGTTCAGCAAGGCCAGATTTTCACATCCCAATATCTGTATCAGGTAATGTTTGTACAGCTTCATCTGTCCGGCGTAGTTGGGTAGGTGTGGTGCAAGTGCCATTTTGCTGAAGGGCGATGTGATGGCGTGCTCCGGCTGTCTGTACAGTCTGCAGAGTGCAACCTCCGACGTTGCTGGGAATTCTGTTATGGTCGTAGGGTGGCAGGGCTTGGGTTATCGTAGCTTGTGCGAAGGACACGGGCCCTCATCCCACATGCTTCTATGAATGGTCAAGGTCAGTGGTGTCTGACTCCTTCCCGATAACTTGCATGTGAACCACATGGGGGAGTGGTATCATTTCTTTTTCCCTTCGGAATGTTCTTTCGTGTTATGCGCTATCTGCCCAGTGGACGGTTCCCTCTGCATGCCTGTGTTGTGCTTTTTTGGAATAATGACTGTGTTGTCCTGCTTGAATAGTTGAGCTGTGGTTTCGGTGTGGGTATGGAAGGCCATTCAGTGCTATCTCCTCTCCCGTGTGTGGGCGGCGTGCTGCGTTTCCGCTATACGTTGGGCCTTGTGTGTGGGTGTTGTAATTGGAGCCACCTGTTGTCGGTCCCCCGGGATCTTTGATGTTACGTATTGCATGTCTTGGTATTGGGTGCAGGGTGGTATCGGTGTTTCTGTGTGGTACTGGCGTACCTTTTTCCAACGGGGTCCATATTCTGCTGGGTGATGTTGCCGCCGCTGTGTGCTTCGCCATGTTTTGCACACAGGGGTGTGTCCTAACTTGGCGTGACATCACTGACATGTTCGGGTCAGTTGTGTGACGTCAGGTTGGCAACAGTGAATTGCCGGTTGGCGACATGACTGTGGCAGGACTGTCACGTGACATGTGCGTTCTGGGTGGGGCTGGTGTGTGTGGTGTTTGGTTGTGACCCTGTGTTGTTTGTGTGCGGCGCATACATGGCGCTGCCGTTGGCCTATGCGTTGTGCGCATGTGTGGCTGCGTCGTCGGCGCTGCGCTGCGGGGCCGTGACGGGGACGTTAGTTCCTGGTCCCAGGTGGTGTGTCCCCGGTTGTTGCGAGTTGTTACAATTTGCCCGATGTGACATTTGTGGGTGCAGTGGTGGATGTGTCGCGTCCACGCAGGGGTGTCGGGGGGGGGCCATGTACAGTTTTACCGCACTTGCACTGTGTGAGGTGTTTGCGTGCCCTTGTTGTGTGTTTGCCTACCTGCGTCTCCGCGGTGCGTTGACTCCTAGGTTCTGCATCAGGTAGAGCATGGGGAGGGCCTGCAGTGCTGGATTCATGCTCGGGGGATCCGCCTCTTTGGTATCCGTACTGTGCGGTCGGGTTTCCGCCTTGCTTTCACATGCGGTGTCTCTTAGCCGGGGGAGCTGTTTGGTTGTGGCATCGTAATTTGTACGCCGGGCGGTACGTGATTCCGTCGGGCGGTGTGTCTCCATTGTGCCGCGCCGCTACGTGAATGGGCGCACTTTGATGGCGGGCGGCGTCGCTGGCTTACGGGCGGTGTTTGGCTGACTTTTCACATCCTAATTGGGCGGGCGTGTGGGCAGCGGCGGGCGGACGGTAACTGGTGGTTTTTCCATCCGCCAGCACGGCGGTGGTGCTTCCGCCCGCCATCCTAATGGGCCCCTATGTTATTAAAATAATTATTTATAAATATTATTAAGTATATATATTATATTTTATACGTATATATGTTTAATTTATTTTTACATTATATGTATTAGTTATAATTTTAAACATTTTAAAATAATTTTAACTGTTTCTTTTAATTATATGTATTATTTACTTTATTTTACATTATTTTTTAAACATTGAAAAAACCAGATATTTTTAACAACGATATTTTTGACGATATTTTTTTTTAGATATTTTTGTACTTACCATAATGTAGATAGGATTTCGATATTGTGGACATCGATATTTCGGCTCCGATATTTTTGTCGTCGATATTTCTGTAGTCGATATTCTGTCAGTGATTTGTCTTTCTTTGGTTCCTGGAGAGGTCTCTCCCATCCGTCCTTGACAAGACAAAGGGGTCCTCTTACAGCGTGTTCAAACAAAAGTTCCAAGGGGAAAATTCCTACTCCCTTTTGTGGCTCCTCTCTGTAAGCAAAAATCAGGGAAAGTAGCAAGACATCCCATCTCCTTCTGAGTTTTTCAGGGAGTCCACCAATCATGCCATTTAGGGTCTTGTTAAATCTTTCAACAAGCCCATTTGTCTGTGGATGGTATTGTGTAGTGAACCTATAGGTCAGCCCACACTCAGCCCACTGTGTTTTACGTATGCAGACATGAAGTTTGTACCTCTGTCTGATACTACCTCCTTATGAAAGCTAACCCTAGTAAAAATACCAAATAGGGCCTTGGCCACTGCAGGAGCAGTGGTAGTCCTTAGGGGAATTGCCTCAGGGTACCTGGTGGCATGATCTACTATCACCAAGATGAAGTTGTTCCCTAATACTGTTTGAGGATCAAGGGGGCCAGCAATGTCAATCCCTACCCTTTTAAAGGGTACCTCGACCACTGGAAGTGGAATTAAGGGGTCTTCAGGAGGCTACCTGTCCTGAGCTAGGCTGACAGGTGGCACAGGAGTTGGAAAACTCCTGCACCTTCTGGGACATTCATGGCCAGTAGAAGTGGTTGACTAACCGACTCCAGGTTTTTGTCTGGCCAAGATGCCCAGTTAGGGGAATGTCATGGGCCAATGGTGGGGAAACTCTCTAAACTGCTGAGGCACTACCAATCTCCTAGTGGCATGAGGTTTGGGAACTCTGGCCTCAGTGCATAGGAGTCACTCCTCCCAATAGGTCCTCTGGGAACCACTGACACTTCCCTTTTCCTGATTAGCTGCTTGCTGTCTCAGGCTTTCAAGAGTGGGACAGGTTCTCTGACCCTGGGACAGATCTTCCCTAGATGGTCTCCATAGTCCTAAGATTTCTGTTGTGTAAGGCCCATGCTCCTGAGGCTCAGTTTCCTCTGGGGCTGACAAGTCTTCTCCTGGAGGAGAGGGACTTGGTCTGATGTCTGTTTTGAAGCTGGTTTTCCAGACTCCTGCCCTTTCTCTTGGAAGGTTAGTCCATCATCTCAGGCTCCAACACTTCTTTTTCACCTTGGGTTTTGCTTTGTGCCCTTGTTTTAACACACACCCATTCAGGTATTCCCAGCACTGCTGCATGAGTTCTTTTCTACCTCAGCCGATACTGAGTACTCCAAATCATTTCCAAGCAAACACTGTACAGGGATAGCAGATGACTTCACTACCCTTTTGAAGCCACTAAACTCCCTCCGCACCAATTCTAAGGTCACCAAGGCCATTGTATGTTCCTTAGCCTGATTCTCAGTGCTGAGGACTATATAGGTCTGCCCTAGGAGATATTGATCTGGGGACACCAGTGGCTCAGCCACCCTGGTGATGCTGGCACCATTGTCCCTCAGGGTTTCCACCCTAATCCCATTAATATTTGGCTCTTGTCTGTGTCTCTCAAGGTTACTGGGCCAGACAGCCAGGGTAGCTAAATCCACCCCTCCCTCTGAGACTAGAGTTGCCTCAGTGAGCAGTTTGACTTGGTCAGGGCTCATCTGTGATTGAATCTGGAGACTCACAACTGCATTTGCTGCAGGAGGACTAGAGGCATTCTATTTGTTTTTACAGCTAGGGTCTCCAGTTCGTTGTCCTGTTGTCTTGCAATCAAAACACCAAGCGTTGTTGGAATCCCAGTTTTTACCCTGGTACCCACCATTGGACTGTGATGAGTTTCTGGGTCCACTTTCTTGAGCAGGTTTTTGGGGGTCTGAAGAAGACTAATTTTTGTTTTTCTCTTTTTGGTCACCATCTTTCCCTTGGAGGGTCTTTTTGACCTCTTTCTTTTGGTCACCCCCACCAGTGGTACTTTTAGTCAGCCTTGTTTTGACCCAGTGGTCTTCTGTCTTCCCCAACTCTAGAGGAGAAAGTGGTCCTAGGTCTACCAGATGCTGATGTAACTTCTCATTGTAACAATTACTCAAAAGATGCTCCTTCATAATTACATTGTAAAGCCCTTCAAAGCCATTCACATTGTTGTATGTTAAACAACCACCTAGTGTTTTCACTGAAAAGTCAACAAATTTCACCCAGGACTGACACTGGGTTTTTCGAGTATCCCTGAATCTTATTCTATACTCTTCAGTGGTGAGTCCAAAGCCCTCTATCAGGGTACCCTTCATGAGGTCGTAAGACTTAGCATCTTTTTCAGACAATGTCAGGAGTCTATCCCTACATTTTTCTGAGAATAGTTCCCACAAGACAGGAGCTCAATTTCTTTTGGCTACTTCCAGTACAGGCCCTCTCAAATGCAGTGAACCATTTGGTGATATTATCATCATCTGAATATTTTGGGACAATCCCTTTGGGGAGTTTGGATTCATAAAAACATTTACTCTCCCTATTTATTTGTATGCTGCCACCAGATATATTTCCTAGCCCATCACTTTCCTTTGTCTTTCTATTTCCAGGAGCTGAGCATTTAAGTTCAGTGTCCTGGTCAATCTTTCCAGCATAAGGTCCTCATTTGGGGTGGTCTCAGCTGTATCTGAGGGAACTGACTCATGTCCAGCCTCAGTATTATCTTCATTGACATTATCATCAACCTGAGACTGGGCTCCCAGTTCTGGGTGATCTTTCTCAAACTCAGCTATAAGTTTTTGAAGATATTCCTTTTTCGGACTTTTGCCTGTTCTGATACCATAGCCTTTACAGAGCGCCCTGCATCTAGCATTATTCAGATCTATGTAAGGGGTCAGGTCGAGCTCCTGATTCTGGCTACTGGTTTCAGGCATTATTTTACAAAAGTTGGGACTTTTTTATGAAGTTAAAAAATAACTACACACTAAATACTTTGTCCTAACTAAAGTACAGATTTTTTAATTTCTAAACAGTTTGTTTCAGGGACTTACCAAGTCCCAGGCAGTTACTTTTAGAAATTTGGAAAAAATGGTCCAATCAAAAATTTGACTAGTTAAAGACAATTTTTAGATTTACTCATGTGGTCTTCTATCCCACCACTGAACCACCAAATGTAGGAAGCTGGTTCTCTATATAGCGTCCTAAAAAGAAGAACCCTGTGCAGAGATTCCAGAGAATCCCCAAATGGCACAGAGATGTAAAAGTAGATAATTCAAATGTTCTTTTTGTGGGAGCGTGGGTGAGCATTTAGGTTTATCAGAGGGTAGTGCTAAGCATTTGATGTAATCACAGAGGCAATAAATGAGACACACACTCAAGAATAAATCTGAGACCAATTTATAAAAATAAAATTGATTTTATGTATTTTTTAGGACCAAGAACACAGTTCTAAGGCAGGTATTTTTGGAGTTATGAATTTTCAAAGTTCGGAAAATATATCACTTTCGTGCAGCAATTACGCACCATAGGAATCAATAAGGAAAAAGGGGAAAAATGCATATAAAATTAGCCAGCCGTGGTCCGTGCAGGTAACAGCGGTGGGGCCATGTAAGGGGGGATTCCGAGGGACGATGCCTAGGGAAAATTCATTATTTATTTAATTTCACAGCTACATCGTCTTTCGGAATCCCCCCTTACACGGCCCCACCGCCCCACCGCTGTTACCTGCACGGACCGCGGCTGAAATTAGCCAATGCTTTCACGAAGTTCACCTTCTCGGTTTTGGTCAATGTCAGGGTCAGGTTCAAAGTTCCAGCAAAAGAAGTTCAAGAGCCTCCCGGATCGGACGGGAGCAGAGTGCTGATGGTCTTGGAAACTGGTGTGCAAAGATGAAGGGGGGCACTTGAAAATGCACTGCACAGGTGGACTTATCTGCAAGTCAGTGGGTCTCCTTGGAGGGAGAAGGTCGCAAGGGCCTGAGGGTCACGGGAGCAGAGCTGGTTAGTCTGTGCTGGGGCTGGTGGGGCAGGGTGTGGAGCAAACAGGCCAGCTAGGTGTTCGTGAGTCTTTAGGTCCTTGCGGTCAGGAGCAGGCAACTTTGAGAGGTGATGTTGGGAAAGCTGAGCCACTCAGGAAATAGGTTTCAGGTGTCTCCATATCACTCGATGGGTGCTTGCTCCAGGTGCTTTTGGAGTCTTGATTGGGCTCTTCTTCTTGGTTTTTACTATTGGAGATCCGGTACCCCAGGTTTTGGTATGTTGCGGCTCTGGTAGGTCCTGGTGCCTACAAACTTGGCGGAGAAGCAGATCTGGCCTCTTCTTGCTTAGGTGCTGTGTCGAGGTCGTCGGGGGGCAGCAAGTTGACAAACCGAACTTCACAGGATCAGTGCCTGCAGTGTGCAGGGATGTGATACCTTCATTCCAAGGGAGCTTCTTGGCAATTTTTCATAATTTGTAGGTGCTCCGGGGTTCTTGGAGTCCTTGCAGGTTCAGGAAGACACAACAGGCAGCGATTGTCAAGTCCTTGAAGCAGCTGGCAGGGCATGGCGCTTTTTTCTTCTGCAGCAGATCTTCAGTTCTTGTGCAGCAGGTCGTCTTTGTCCTGGTCTTTTTTGGTCTGATGAATCTGAGGTTCAGATCTTGGGAAGCCACCGATATACTGACTTTAGGGCCATTACAAGGGTAGACAGGTAATAGCCAATGGGCTATCTACCTTTAGGGTGTCTACACCCTGTAGTGACAACTTCCTGTGGGAAGAGGAACTACCCTAGCCATGATTGGAGGTGTTCTTACCATCTCAAGATGGTGAAATTTCAGGAGAGGGGTCACCTTGCCTGTCCCCCCTAGGGGTAGTGCAGGCTGAGGGAGGACCCTCTTACTTCTCTAACTAATTTTCCCGCCTTTCCTCCTGCCAAAAGTAGAGCGGGAAAGGAGGCTTGGCCTTCTTACTATGTGGGGATTCCTGGGTTGGATTTCAAAGGTGGCGTGGCCTTCGAAGCTTCCAGCCCAGGAAGGCCATCCAGTCCTGGAGGAGGTGTGAAACACCCCTGCCCAGAGCAGGTATTGTTTCTGTCCTCTGAGAGCCCTGGCTCTCGAACATGAAGTCACAAACATGTCTGGTGGTGGCAAGCTGGTTAAAACTGGCCAGAGACCCCACTAGTGTTTGGTTCAGTTTCAGGGGACCCACTAAAAAGGTCTCCTTTGTGAATTTATTAATAAATCCAACACTGGCATCAGTGAGGATTTATTACAACAAGATGTTTGATACCAAACATTTTAGAAATCAGTGAAGCCATCATGGAGCTGGGAAATTCGTGTTGACAAGTATCCAGCCCATTGACTCTTTATGGCTTCCCTATGCACTTACAGCATCACAGAATGGACTGGACATTGTAGGGGGAGATCTGCTCTTGCTGATATGCTCACACATAAGATATGGTGAACCCTGCATTAGGGCTAAAGTCCTGCAGTAAGGGTGACTTACCTATATCTTATGTAGTGCATGGGAGGCATGACACAGAGGGCTGTGTGCCATGTCGACTCTTCGGATTTTTCTACACCAAGACCCAAACCCTGCAATGGCAGAGTGCATAGCCTTGGTGAGGGGGCCCTGGGGTGGCACAACCAGGGATACCACTTCCTAGGGACTTACAGGGGTAGCTGAAGTTGTGCCAATCGTGGTACAGTGTTTTGGGAAAGAGATCTGGCACTGGGAACCTGGTTAGCAGGGCCCCAGTGCACTTACAGTTCAAAATCACATCAGGCATCAGCCAAAACGTGGGGGATAACCATGCAAAAGAGGTACTTTCCTACAAGGGTGACATCAATATTTAAAAGGAAGGTTTAGGTCTGCAAAAAAGGTTACTTTGATAGGTCAAACTTGCACTTAAAATGGCACAGCAAGGCTAATGCAGTCATATTTACATTGTCACTGTAGAGGATAGCACAATGGGTGCTGCAGTCCACTTGTGACATTTAACTTACTGGCCCTAGGTACACCTTGTTACCATATACCAGGAAGTTATCCATAAGTTAAATATGCCAATTAGGCGTATACCAATTTTATCATGTTGAAAGGAGGAACACAAGCACTTTACCACTGGTTATCCGGGGTATGGAGCACAGAGTTCTATAGCCAGTGAAAATAGGGTTGAACAAAATAAATCCATGGTGACACTGCAGAAAGGCCAGATGTCCAACAAAATCCTACTTTGGCTGAAAGTAAAGACAAGAATTTAGTGCAAACAATTTCCCTAAGCCATCTGCTCCCTGCTACAGTGGTGCAACAGTAATCACAGATAAACAGACTGCCTCTTATTACAGGTTTCAGTTAGACTCATAGGTTTCCTGTTTTTATTCGCTGGCTCAATGAGTAAGTGTGGAGTGAGTGAATGTTTTTCCTTAATAAAGGGGTATATATTATTGAAGAGTTGGGATTGGAGTCCCTCTTGTAAACTTCCTTCTTTCCAAATCCATGTGAATTTGATAAAGGCTTGTGTTGTCCCTGCAGGATGCATTGCTGAGGGGGCATGGATCTCCTGACCCTACGCCCAACCAGAGTCAGAAGTATAGCCCATCTCTTGGGGTCTCACTGGATCAAATACTGCATACGCTTGTTACTGCTGCTCTTGGTGTCTTATGGATCTGGTGTTAGATTGGTGAGGTAAATTTGATACTAGACCTTGTGTAGTTCTTCAGCTGAGCTGAGAGCTGCCTTTTTCACAGAGTGGCTTGATCTTTATTTAGATCTGGAAGTAGCTGTGTGGTCTGGCTCTGTGAGGATACTCAAATTCGGAACAGTGGTCTACCTGGCCTGGTGTCTCTGATTCCTGGTGTGACAATAGGATTTAATAGTGGCCTTTATGGTGAAACATATTTATTTACATAATAAAATAATTCAGCCATTTTTTGATTGCCATTGTAACGTATGTAATATGTGTGCGATCTGACAAATGTAATTTTGGAAAAGAACATTTTTACAAACCCCCTGTATGTAGCGAAAGCTGAAAGGTTTTGCTTACTTAAAATCAAAACCACACAACTAAACACATTAAAAGCATATATTAAGAAGGTATTACATGCATTGTGTTTCGATAATGCAAATTTATTTCATGAATAACCTTCTGATGTTTGTTACATTCTGTATTTTCTTCTCAGTAATGACCTATTTCGACCACCATGAATCCGGTTGGTCTTCCTGGGAGAAGACCCTCCTGGCCATCCACATAGACAAGGACATTATGGTATCATACAAAAGGCATGGATTTCCACTTGAAAGCTTTATGTTCTATTTATTTAAGGAAGACAAATACACCAGTCGACAAATTGACGAAATAGGCGGAGGTCGCAACACCATCTTCGCCATCACGATGGGTCAGCACTTCCGACAATTCCCTCTCCAGCTGTACATCCGCCGAGCACTCAACATACGCAAGGCCATCGAACGACTGCTGACCCGGAGCCCTGACACCAAAGTCATCATAAAGACAGAGAACACCAGGGACACCAACACAGCCGTGGAGAGATTGAGTGAATTTCATGGCTATTGTCAATATCTGGTGTTGAAAGAGGTTTTTAAGAACATGGATGTTGGTTTTGTGGATGTACTGGACATGAGCTACGCCCTCGCCACTGAAAGTGTTCACCCACAGACGCACGTACTTGAGAACATTATGAGCCTGACTTTCACTTATGCCTGCTAGTGATAATCAAACAAGTAACTGTGCCAAGAAACATGTCCTTTTGAATGAGTACATGACATACAAGTGCGATGTAGAATGCTTATGTCACAAGCACAAGATATGTCACCTTCTTTCTTAGCCTTAAAACCTTTTTCCCATCTTTCTTGTTCTTTTCACCCCAACTCCGTTGGCCCCAAACACCTCTCAGGAAATACCCTAAAAGCTGGATATTGCCAGTTAGCACACCACAAGCCCTAAGTTCTTCAGAACAGTTGAAAACTCATAAAAACCCTGCTGAACTTGGATCTGATCAGCAATTATTGTTAAAAATTAATTAAAAGCATATCCTATCAGCTAGGTCATTTTGCTTGCCTATACCAGTTGGGGTACAGATGCAAGACAGGCACACGTGGCACAAATGCTACATTTATTGTTTTTATACAAGTTCATGGCTGTATATGAGCTGAAAAACAAAGAGAGAGGCTTCTGTCTATAGCTGGCCATGATGTACCTTGAATGATTCTAGGAGAAAGTTGATGATATTGTCAACTCAATGCCCAGTTCAGAGCATGGGGGCTCCCAACTCTCCCGGGCCCTCAGTAATATCTGTGAGATATGGGAGACTCCGAGGGGAGGGAGGGGAGTCATCGCATTCTGCAGGGGTTGGGTTGCCTATCATCAGTGGTGGCTGGTGACTTTTCAAAGTGGTGAGGCGTAACAGTTAGGGGCGAGTTTAACTTTGACTTAGCAAGTGAACCCAACTGACATAAGGGCAGGGGTGGGGGGAATTCTCCCCCTGAGAAACGTTTGAAAGAAAAAGTGGCAAAGGGTGCATTTTAAAACAAATTTTGTTAAAGAATTTGTTGAAAAAGCAAGAAGAATCTAAACCACATATTGAGTGCACATGGCCCTTCATTTGCCTCCTAGTTCACTAAGGGCATTGTTGTAAGGGGGAGGCCGAATGTTTCTACTAGGTTTATGTTTAAAAACTTCCACTTTTAATAAATGGCACTCAATGCAGTATCATAATCATTCTGATGTACTGAGGTGAAACTCCTGCGCATGTTAAAAAATGCACATTTTTGATTTTTGAAAAGGCTACGTGACATGTGCTGGATGATTTACATTGTATTGCATTGTGTTGTAATTGGCAATTACTCTACCGATGAGGCTTTGAAGCACTTTATGACTTCACAGAAAATAAATATGCACGCATATATATCATCTGGGTGGGCAGGTTTCATGAGGCATAGTTATTTTAGAGCTATAGTGCACATTTTATCCAAACATTGAGAAACGTACAGCAAAACACTTCACTGTGGATGGCTCTGAACGTCGAGATATGTGTCTGATCGCAGCTGCTTACTCACAAAGCAAACATAACCAATCAGTGCATGCTTCCCTAAATACAAAAAATGCCAGCACTATTGCAAAGTCCTGGATTATTTACATAAACACAGTTTGTGATACTATTCATTTATTCCTAAAATTAACCATTCAGCATCTCTACAAACAATCTTGCACATATTTAGAATAAGTACAGGCCAAAGAGTACAAGAATGGGTGGATCATTAGAGACACATTACAATAAATGCAGCACTGAACACATAGGCAGATATGGTTAAGATGACTTCGAGGTGTCTATGGCTCATAATCTGTAACTGAGCACTGTAAAAAATAAAATGGAAACTTACTCTTTCAAACAATTCAAGTGTGTGAGAACCAGCCACACATCAGCTACCTGCCAGCGAGTCAGGTTAGTGAAGACTAGGGTAAAATATGAACGCAGTCATTTATAGAGCGTTTCAGTGTCTCTACGAATACTTCAGAGCTGTGGAATTACAATGTTGTTTGGAAGTGCGTCACCTGTCTTATAGATAAATTAGTCCTTTTCTTTAAAATCCACTGAAATAAACCAGCTTTTTAGTTTTCATCTTATTACATCACTATTACAGGAAGACCAGTACTTTGTTATTCTGCATTCTTGTTGGTTTAGACAGGTTCTCCACAGCTTGCTTCAGTAGTACGCCCTGATTCCTGTTTACTGAAGATTCTCCCCCAGGCACAATCAACTTTAGGAAAATATTCTTAGCACACTTCCAAAGTTAAACCCTTGCACCTCATGCATATAGCAAGTATATCTTGCTGAGTTAATTTTGGTGAAATGGCGCTGAAAAAAGACAGCCACGGGAAGTGGTGCATAACAGTTTTGTACATTGTTCTGTCTGTAGTGATGCTAAATTAGTGTGAAGAAACTGGGTACGTTCACCACAAATATTAAAAGTAGCACCCTGAATTTAAGCACCTCGAAGTGGCCCTTAATTTGCTTCTCTGTGCAGCCTGGACTTGGACTTATTCTTAGCCCCATAGACAAGGCTTGCGAACCAGGCACTGTTCATTACTTCATTCATTCACACTTGCAATACTCTCGGCCGCGGGTGGGGGGGAGGGGAGGGGGTCGCGCGTGGGTGGGGGCCGGGGGAATTAAAAGAAAAAAAGAAAACTTACCTGACCGGTCCGGGGTCCACGCCGCTTCTCGGCCGGGTCTGCGTTGGCGCCTCTTCAAACAGGAACAGCACTGGAGTGGCACTGGCAACAACCCCTCAGCCAATACTGGCGCTGCTCCAGCAGCGCAAGGATTGGCTTAGGGCACGGTTACTCTTCGACCGCCTGCCCATTAGGAGACCGAGGTTTGAGCCTTTGCTCAACCCTCGCTCTCCTAATGGGCATGCGCAAGCCAGTGCAAACACAAGTGCGCATGACTGGGCACGGCGGAAAAATTCGCCGACCTTCCCCACTCATGCGCACTTGTGCTGCTGCCTGTCCCTGGCTGGTCTGACAATGCATGTCAGTCAACATGACGCCAGACCGCCCACCCCCTTCAGACTCTGAAGTGGTGTGGGCGGTACGACGTCATGCTGACTGACATGATTGTCAGTTCTCTCGTGCTCTCTGAACTTAAGTCAACTGAGTCAGTTCACTTAAGTTCAGAGACGCCGAGGGAGCTGCGGGCACGGGCGGGGGGGAACCACCCCAATGGACGCACCGCCCCTGCCTATCATTCAGCTTTACAACACTGTTCCCGGTTTGACAAGATCAATACAGTGCATCTCATCTGTCTGTGTATGGATCTGTCGAAGCTTCTTTATTTGCTTGGTGACTATAACATTTTGAGCAGAACTGAATATAAGCACAATAAATGTACAAAGTATAGTAACTGACAGATGGGATGGATAAAATGAGTATGTTCATTATGCACTGCAAATGTACCTGGGGAGTAAGGTGGCACTGTACAAGTCGGTGTATTGAGATGATATGAAATCCCTAATTCTTGTACACAATTTTGTATGTTAAACTTATGTACTATCGTATTTCAAATATATGCATTTCAGGCACATGAACATTAAGTGATTTGTCTAGAATCACAAGATTTGCAGCCAAGCATCAATAGTAGGATTCAAACTCCGGTCCAGAGACACTGGACCACACCTCCTCCCAACAAGGACCAAAATAAACAATTGATACATGGGCAAAGATGACAGTTGTGCGATGACAATGAAGACAGACAATACAATTCATTACCTAACCATAAAGACACATTGATTTCCATATTAACAAGTTTTGCAAATTTGTGATGAGGTCTTCTGTTTTTATTCTCTAGCATGCAGAGATGACTCTTCAGGACTGATTTACAGCCCACAATTGTGAGGCTGGCACAAGCAGCTGGTGGAAGTGAATTTCAATGTAGAGGTCCTAGAAGGAAAAAAAAGGATTTGAAACTGGATGCCTCACCGGGCTTTCTGGGTGAAACTAGTAGATTTGATTAGGCCTGGGCGGAACTTGCAGAATTTTACTCAGTGGAATTCTGCATGAATTGCAAAAAACTCAGGGAGATCCTGCAAAATTTTGTGAATGGGCCGAAAAATGCACGTCACACTCCTTGCACTGCAATTTAATGCCGGCAGGACATAATATATGTATAGGACTTAGTTTCCACAGGAAAAGCATTTTTTGATTTGCTTATTAATTTGGTGCCGTTTGACGAATCTTCACGAAATTTTCTGAAAAAAGTGTCTTCCTGATTCTAGTTGTGCATGGAAAGTTTCAGGGTGATCTGTCAAGAAGGGGGCTGAAAAAAAGGTGAGGTAAAAAAAAGTGTGTTTCCCATGTTAATTCGCATAGTTATTTTGGGCACGAGTACAGCCCGAACTGCTAAACTGAATTAAACCAAATGTGGCAGAAAGCTAGCTCCTGGACCAGAAAGAGCCCTATTTGTGATTTGGTGTAAATCCGTTCAGTAGTTTTTGAGATATTCAAGGAAAAAGAAATTTGTATAGCTGGGAAAAGCCTAAGCACAGATCTCATGGTGAGACCTGATTGGCTGTCAGCACTTCAACCAGAAAGTGCTGGCAGTCATCTTGGGACCAATATACATAATAGCACCCCATTGAAATGCATTGTAGTGAAATGGCAGGATTTGAGTGTCACAAAAAGGAGAACGTATAAGGGTGATAACAGATTTTAGTTACAATATAAATCATTTGTTGATTGTGCCATACTCATTTTAGGAATTGCGGTGTGTTCTAAGGTGATTTGACCCTGTGAAAAGGCTTCTGCTGGGATTTCATGAATCAAGTTTGAGAGAATACTGCTTTCTCATGATTTTTCTATAGAGGTTATGGAAGATGCTCCAGAAGCTAAAATGAGAGCATATTTTCTGTAAATTCACACTATCTTTCTCAGCCATATGAAAGTGAAGTCTGACATTCTCAGTAAAACATGTACATTTTTAACAGGAGCAGCCTGTCAGTTGATTCCCTTATGTTCTACTGCAGCCTGCAAGAGTATTCTAAAGAACAACTAGAGGGCTAACAGTCTTACTTATGACAAAAGAATGGCACACCAGAAGCCATCTTGATTGAATGAAACTGGCAAAACTTAAAACATTTAGGGCCTTATTTACAATAAAGTGACTCAGTGCGGTGCCGCAAGCCATTTTGCTGCGCCGCACTGAGTCACTTACAAAGCACAGGGATGCTTCATATCTCCAATGATATGACGGATCCCTGTGCTCCCCCCTGTGCTGGCGCACAATTGGCTGCCATACGCAGATGCAGGCACCCTTGCACCTTAGTGCAAGGGTGCCTGCGTTGCAGGGAGATTATTTTTGTGCAGGAAGGGATACCTTCCTGCACATAAACTATCTGAAATGTTGTTTTTCAACTTCTATGTATGCTGCTTAATGCAGCCCACACTGAAGTTGAAAAACGTCATTTTTTTTAAAGATTGTTTATGTGCAGGAAGGGACACCTTCCTGCACATAAACAATCACTAGAGGTGATTGCCTCATTCTATATGTGCTGCAAAATGCAGCACACATAGAGAGAGGAAAAAAACGAGGAGAAATGAAAACGTTTCTCCTCGTTGCGCCTTCCTACGCATTACGATGTTTCCGATTTCTCGTAAATCTGGGAATGTGTCAGGTTCTATGGGTGTTGCATGGGAAACCCACAGCAACACCCATGGAACGCCCCTTTCACGCAAAGTGCTGCCTGTAAAGGGGCTGTATTTACAAGGACCGGAAAAGCCACGCTGGTGCATCACAAAAAGTGACGCACCAGCGGTGCAAGGGGCATGTAAATATGCCCCACAATTTAGAAAGGAACAGAAGGAGGGGTTTCATTTTGTCATAGAAATTATGGTTAGTGCTGAAGAAAGAAAAATTAGGACATATTTTAAGTGAGTTCTCAAATATCTTCCTCTTCTATTTCATTGAAACATTCTAACAATGCAGACTGAAACATTCACTTTCAACACCAGCAGCAGACTGCCTGTTAACTCCCTGGTGATCAGCAGCTTTACTACAGTGTCCTAATCAGCAATTAGAGTACTAACATTCTGAATTTATGCCAAAAGTGTGGCACATCTAAACGCCATCTTAATTGAATCAAAGTGGAAAACTGAAAGCATTTTCTACTGAGGATACTGCAGTAAATGAGGAAATTAGATAGCTTCACAACAAATAAGTCTCCCAAGATGGCCACCGGAGAAAAAAGAGCTCAAATGTAACACACATATCACCCAAATGTAGCCCAAGTATAGCCCGGTGACAGAAGTGTGCAAAACACTTAGGGGTCGATTCCGATCTGGGCCGGAAGCGCACCTAACAGTATTCGTCCGGAAAAAAAACAAGCCGAACGCGTGTTTCCCGACCGATTCGAACAGCCGTCCAAACAAACAAGTACGATGCGCATAACAGCCCAGATTCCGAGCGAGCTGTACTCACCCATTTCAGCTCCTGTTCCCCGCCCGAGCCGGATCCGTAAACGTCCAATCGAGTCGCACGGAAGCAAATACACAGCACCTTCCGGCCGGACTAGTACGATGCGCATTCCGTACGCGCCCAACCCGTCGCTACGTCCGGCACGTCAGAGCATCCGGGAGAGCTGCACATAAGCTCCGATTCGCGCCACAAGACGATCCACGGCTACGAGACGAACAAGCCAGCGACGAGTACGAGTCGAAGCCACGACAAACCCGAACGAGATGAACAAACCATGAATCCCATCGCGCAGGTCCTACCAATACTCTACATCTATTACCGGGACCGGTACGGACGCGTACGGCGAAGACGGTAAGTCAAACACCCACTACACAAACAAACCACACGTACCCAACATATGTCACACACACATAGGGATGCAGAAATGACGTACACCAGCAACAGCAGAACCATAGGGGCGGGATGGCTACCACCAATGCCATACACACCCATAGGGGGATGGATGCCTACCACTACCACCACCCCTACTCAAGGGTGCCTGGATGCCTACCACTAACACCACCCCTACTCAGGGGGGCCCGGATGCCTACCACTACCACCACCCCTAGCTCAGGGGGGCCTGGATGCCTACCACTACCACCACCCCTACTCAGAGGGGGCTGGATGCCTACCACTACCACCACCCCTACTCAGGGGGGCCTGGATGCCTACCACTACCACCACCCCTACTCAGGGGGGCCTGGATGCCTACCACTAACACCACCCCTACTCATGGGGGGCTGGATGCCTACCACTACCACCACCCCTACTCAGGGGTGCCTGGATGCCTACCACTACCACCACCCCTACTCAGGTGGGGCAGGATGCCTGTCACTACTACCAACCCCACCCATAGGGGGATGGATGCCTACCACCAACACCACCCCTACTCATGGGGGGCTGGATGCCTGTCACTACTACCATCCCCACTCATAGGGGGATGGATTCCTACCACTACCACCACCCCTACTCAGGGGGGCCTGGAGTCCTACCACTACCACCACCCCTACTCAGGGGGGCTGGATGCCTGTCACTACTACCAACCCCACTAATAGGGGGACGGATGCCTACCACTACCACCACTTCTACTCTGGGGGGGCTGGATGCCTGTCACTACTACCATCCCCACTCATAGGGGGCTGGATGCCTACCACTACCACCACCCCTACTCAGGGGGGCTGGATGCCTGTCACTACTACCATCCCCACACATAGGGGGCTGGATGCCTACCACTACCACCACCCCTACTCAGGGGGGCTGGATGCCTGTCACTACTACCATCCCCACTCATAGGGGGCTGGATGCCTACCACTACCACCACCCCTACTCAGGGGGGCCTGGATGCCTACCACTACCACCACCCCTAAACATAGGATGGGAAATGCATGACACAACCAGCATACTCCAACATAAGGAATGTCTGGAAATACATCCCACCAACACCATGACAAGCGTGTGTAGTCTGTGTCAAATGCCCACAACACTGAACATGTCATTGAGCATACAATGTGACCCCCAATCACATGTGTCACACATAAATTTGTGTGGCCTCCACAATGCAAGCAGACCATGACCACTGTGGCAATGGGGTATAACACCCCATCATCACAGTGACCAAAAGGTAAGTCTGGGGTCCATAGCTGAAGCCCAATTGAACAGTGTGGCAATGGTGTCTAAACACCCATCACCACAGTGACCAAATGGGAAGTGTGGGGTCCATAGCTGAAGCACATTCTGAACATTGTGGCAATGGGGTCTAAACACCCATCACCACAGTGACCAAAAGGTAAGTCTGGGGTCCATAGCTGAAGCCCAATTGAACAGTGTGGCAATGGTGTCTAAACACCCATCACCACAGTGACCAAATGGGAAGTGTGGGGTCCATAGCTGAAGCACATTCTGAACATTGTGGCAATGGGGTCTAAACACCCATCACCACAGTGACCAAAAGGTAAGTCTGGGGTCCTTAGCTGAAGCCCAATTGAACAGTGTGGCAATGGTGTCTAAACACCCATCACCACAGTGACCAAATGGGAAGTGTGGGGTCCATAGCTGAAGCACATTCTGAACATTGTGGCAATGGGGTCTAAACACCCATCATCACAGTGACCAAAAGGTAAGTCTGGGGTCCATAGCTGAAGCCCAATTGAGCAGTGTGGCAATGGTGTCTAAACACCCATCACCACAGTGACCAAATGGGAAGTGTGGGGTCCATAGCTGAAGCACATTCTGAACATTGTGGCAATGGGGTCTAAACACCCATCACCACAGTGACCAAAAGGTAAGTCTGGGGTCCATAGCTGAAGCCCAATTGAACAGTGTGGCAATGGTGTCTAAACGCCCATCACCACAGTGACCAAATGGGAAGTGTGGGGTCCATAGTTGAAGCACATTCTGAACATTGTGGCAATGGGGTCTAAACACCCATCACCTCAGTGACCAAAAGGTAAGTCTGGGGTCCATAGCTGAAGCCCAATTGAACAGTGTGGCAATGGTGTCTAAACACCCATCACCACAGTGACCAAATGGGAAGTGTGGGGTCCATAGCTGAAGCACATTCTGAACATTGTGGCAATGGGGTCTAAACACCCATCACCACAGTGACCAAAAGGTAAGTCTGGGGTCCATAGCTGAAGCCCAATTGAACAGTGTGGCAATGGGGTCTAAACACCCATCACCACAGTGACCAAATGGGAAGTGTGGGGTCCATAGTTGAAGCACATTCTGAACATTGTGGCAATGGGGTCTAAACACCCATCACCACAGTGACCAAAAGGTAAGTGCAGTAATGGTAAAAGCTGCAAATGCCAAACTGCATGGATGATTCCTGGTCACAGAACAACAAACACATCTGTGGCATAGTAGTGCTTGTGTCCCATAGCAACACACATTGGGTGAGGCAAACAGTGCAGTGCAAATAAGATATACATTTGGCCATGTGCAGACAAACATCACCCATGGGGGCTGACATTGTCAACATCCCTCAATAACACAATGACAGAAGTGACCATCATAATGCAGCCCCACATATCTGCACCAATGGACACACAAATGTAGATATCCTTTGGAGACTGTAGATGTCAGGTGAACAAATACCATACCATGGCAGCAATGGGACATACAAACCATGACCTTTGTGCTGACTGATGACCTAGGAGTCCCAGGGACAGCAGGGGAAAGCCAACAAACAACATACAGCCAATGGCACACTAAAGACATGCCAATGCAGTGGTGCAGATGCAAAAACACAAACAGGCAGCCTCACACTGCAGATCAAACACAACAGGTGATGGGGGTGTGCCAGTGTCCCCAGGCAACCACACAACACATGAGGAGGCCTGAATCACAATTACACAGATGTGTATACAGTGCCACACAAAAGTCACTCATGGATCGGATCCCCCTATGTGGGCAAACAGGCATTGTTAGATGAGAGGGAGCCCAAATTACACATGTCGCACAAGCTTGTAGGAACAGCAAATAACACAGCAAGAGACAGACCCACCACAGCACTACCCCCAGGGACCCCACATCGTGGTGACCGTGGCCTGCATGATGATCCCACTATGATGACAAAGCTAGATGTCGTTCACACTGTGAACCACAGTCATGTGTCCTGAGCAACAAACTACAATCACACCTACACAAGCACAAATCAATCAGCACGGCCTGTCAGCCAAGGCCAACATGGAGGCAGGGGTCTAGCCGTGCAACAACTCTCATTTGCACACACTCAACACCACACACCTTGATCTCCAACAATGTGCAGCAGTGAAGCTCACATGGACTGGTGACATTGCACATGCACCCATGACTCCCAGGGGTGGTGTTGGGAACTAAGGTGCAGAAACCCATCACACATGGCCAGTCTACAAGACTCGTGAATGTCTGACACACTGCACAGTACGCTGTACATGGGCATGATGTGAAATCCACCACAATCAATGTGATCCCGGACACAGTCACACACCAATGAAGAAGTCAAGGTCACCCACAAAGAACACACATAGACAACTTCCAACATTGCAGCTCTGACCCAGAGGAGTGGCAGCAGTCACACACACAACGTGTCACAATCACTGAAAGCTAACACAAACTGGAAATTACATGACTTGTGTAACCAACAAGTGCCAAGGGGAATCCTGACTGTGTCTCATCTGCGTTTTCCCACAAACTCAGCCCTGACAGCAAACACACCTATGGGTGACACCCTGATGACCAGTAATGTGCCATGCACCCACATCCCAGAGAACCCAGGGCGAAGATTATGGTGGAACATAGGTCAACTCAGCAAGCATCACAAACAGGAACATCACTAGGGATCCCAGCCTGTGTTGCAAAACGGAAGTGAACACACACAGACATGCTCACACAACACACACCTTGGGCTCAGGCAATGTCACAGAATTACACACTGCCATGAGGGCACTCCACTCTTGTGTAAGGAAAGCTGTGCCATACGTGGTCTCTGCAGGGCTCTATCATATCAGCAGTACACTTGGTCACTCAGTCATCAATTAGCACAAAATGAAGGCCCTCGTCACATCAGCCTGGTCATGGCAGTGTCACCGACACCATCTGCACAGATCCAACACACATGTATAGCAAGTTGCACTGATCACACAGATGAGTCCTTCCCCATTGATGCCCAAACTTGCATGTCCAGTGGAGATGGTCACACGGTCAGGGAAATAGACAAATTGAACAATGGCAAGCACAACAGATGTGCAGGGGTGTAAGCCACAGATGTGATATTGCAAATAAATGTAGGAAATCCCATTGCCAAATATTGAAAACATGACACCTTCTTACTGCTGCAAAGGATGACATGGATACACACCAGGATAGGACACATTCCCCCTGGACCACATGGGGTCCTGCACAGTAACACTTCATTTCCCTGATATCAAAAATCACCATCAGTGCAGCAAGGGCACGGTTAGCATCATCAACATCATGTACATCAGAAGCAAAACCACTAGAGAACAGAAAGTAGCTTTATTCAGCATTTTTGTGTATAGAAGTGAAAGTCCAGAAATATAACAAAGGCCAATGGCCAGTCCATAACAATAGTCCAAACAGGGTGACAGTGCCAGATGTCACCCTTTGCATGCCTGCACTGATATGGAGCAGGGACATTCCCCTCGGAGGGGCATACGGGGGGGCAGGCCAGGCACCGCAGGGACAGGATCAGGGCTCACCAGAAGGAGGCAGGGAAGGGGTGGTGGGTGCTGGAGAGTCACTGACAACTGCAGTGGAGGCGTCTGACAAGGTGTGTGCCGGCACAACTGGGGGGCATGAGTCAGATGGTGTGGGTGCCGGCACAACTGCAGTGGGGTGTGCAGATGGAGTGGACAGGTTCCCCACTGCAGTGCCCAAGTCAGACAGGGTGGTAGTGGACTCCACTGCAGTGCCTATCCCCAGGGGAGTAGAATGGGGTTCAGGTAAGGTGGGCAGGACAGAGGGGGAGGACACGTTCTCCACACCAGTGGCACAAACAAGAGCAGCGGGGGGTGTGGTGCTGGAAGAGCAAGTGGTAGGGGGAGAAGGCCGGATCTTTCTGGGGATGGTGTATCTGTGGGTGGGGGAACCTGGGGCAGGGTGTGGTGGGGGAACCTGTGGAGTGGGGCCTGAGGGATGGAGGAAGGAGACTTGGTGGTTGAACTGCAGGGTGGTGGCGGGGTCTTGCTCTTCCGGGTCTGGGGGGACTTGCGGATGGGAGCCTCAGTCTGTCTGCGCCTGGGGGAGGGTGTCCGGGGGTGAGGGGCACTCCCCTCTGTGTGGGTGGACCTCCTCTTCCCCATGTATGCTGGATCAGCTGGATTGGAGGGGAAGAGGCTGAGGTCACAGAGGAAGAGCTGCTGTGTAGGTGGGGTTGCAGGTGAGGCAAGGGAAGGGGCCTTGGAGGGAGAGGTATCAGAGGACTGCGGAGTGACTGTGGATGCCTGTGTGTGTGTATGTACCCCTTCCCCTGTGGGTGTGGTATCAGTCCCCTGAGGATGCCTGCGTGCACGTCTTGTTTTTGTAGTGGGTGTGTCTGTGCTGCTCGTGTCTGTGTGTTTGGGTGAATGTGCAGGTGTGCATGTGCTTGGGACAGGTAGGGTGCCAGGAAGTGTGGATGGGGCAGAGGTAGGAGGGGTAAGGGACTGTTGGAGGAGGGACACTGCTGCCGTCAGGGAGGAGTCCATGGACCTATTGCTCCTCTGTAGGGCAGACATGCCCGATGAGATGCCCTCCATGAACAACACCAGCTGAGTCAACAGAGTGGTGTGGGCATGGAGGACACTCAGCATTGCTGTCTGCCCTACATGGAGCTGGCGAAGTAGGTACACAGACTCCTCACTCAGGGCAGCAGGGGACACAGGGGCAGGGGCTGCGGTGCCTGGCACGAAGGAGACATGCTCCCGAACACGGGAGCCTCCATGGACCTCTGGAATGGGAGCCGATGGGAGGGCGGTGGTGGTGGTGGTGGTGGTGGTGGCGGGGACAGCAATAGTAGCTGGGGTGTGGTGGCTGCTGACACCCGCCTCCACAAGGGAGTCATCCTCCGAGCTGCTGTGGTCCTCAGCTGAGGTGGATGGTGCTGAGGACTCCTCGGTGTGGCTCCCCTCACCCTCCGTGCCACTGGGTCCCTCCGACCACTCCTCGGCTGCTGACCCAGTCTGGCTCTGTGGCTCCTCCTGGTCCGTGGAGCTGTCCCCTCCTGTGGCTGTGGATGTATCTGCAAACAATTAGGGAAACAGACAGACATCAGTCACCTGCACTAACCGCACAAAACCACAGTAAGTACAGCACATTACAGAGCAAGCCCTGGCATCCTTAGTTGAACATTGCCAAAAGTGCCCAAACAGAGTAGGAGAAGTCAATTGTCAGTCTGATGGTCAACCATGGCACTCACATCCCTCCTGGCCTTGCACCCATCGGTCTGGTGTCTGTCGGATGGCAATACCCCAGTGTGGACACATGCACCACCTACACAGTAGTTGGACAGTGCAGAGAACACGGTGAAGTATGTGAACATGCACACATCACAACTCTTGCCACTGAGTCAGTACAGGTGTCCGGATAAAGGGATGGCCAGAGTCTATATTTGAAATGCATGTGATGCATACCAGCACCAGACACCATGATGCACCCATGTCCTGATAGTCAATGCCCTAATGGGGTGCATGTAGCACATGTCACTCCCCTGCAGGATCACTCTTAGGAAGTTTAATGCCATGGCACAGGCATGCCTGCAAAGTCATACATCACTGTCTCCAGTCACATGGGCAGGGCTGCCAGACAACAACAGTCTGCACCGTGTCACAATTCTAGGTCATGGGGAATGCAAGTCCTGTAGCTGACAAGTGCACATGTCCATGCCCCACAAACCACATCATCTGAACTCTCATTTGTCCACGTTATACCAATTGGACATATGGGAGACATGAAACACAACCCTCGGAACCTGAGCACCTCACAATCTGCTGTGAATGGGAAACAGCTGCCTGAACTACACAGTCGCACACCCCAGTATGCACGGTCAAGTGGTCAAACACCTATATGTCACACAAGTATCGTCTCCTATGGTCACATCTCGGGTGGCATGCTGAGCCCTAACCGATAAACACCCCAGTAGTCCAGACAACGAAGCCACAGCACAATGACACAGAGGCAGACACCTGAGGGAACATTTCACTGAGCACAACGTGTCAGCTGATACACGGGAGTGGGAGTACAGAGTGTATTGCATGGCCTGGAGTAGGCATGACTGTCCTGCTCCACGTGAAAGAGGGATGAGCCCAGGACAGTAGGCAGGTGGATAAGCATGTGTGACACACTTGATATTCATACTCCTGAGGCCCAAACATTGTTCCCACCCGCAGCATGAGTGTGTGCCAAATACCCCAGGCACATGTGGTGAATCAGATCAGCAATTGGACCACATATCAAAGTAACACGCAGATTACATGTCAGAACTCAGGCATTGTGTAAGCAATGGACCCACCCATGAAGCCCACCACAGAGTTACGTGAACAAATGCTGTCCCCCACCATGAGCTAAGCAAAATGCAAGGACACAGTACCCAAGTGACACAATTTCCTGACTGTAAGGGCCACACCTGGGTATCAGATGAGGAGTGGGCAGTGCACAATTGAGGGACATGGGTCCTGGACCACATAACTGATGTACTGTTGGAGTTTAAACAGGCCAGAGGAGGGCACATAGCATGTCAGACAAAGCTCACAGTGCAGTCATGGACTCACCCCCTCCTTGCTGCTGTCTGCTCTTCAGCTGCCCATCCAGATCAGGGAAGACCACCGCCAGGATCCTGAGCATGTGGGGGGTCAGGGTCCGGTGTCCGCCCCTCCTGCGAGGAGGCGACAGCTTCAGCTGGACCCTTGCGATCCTCCGGGTCCAGCCCCGAAGGTCCTGCCACCTCTTCTGGCAGTTGCGAATCCGGCGCTTGTAGACCCCCACAGACCTTACTGCCCGGGCGATGTCCAGCCATATTTCCTGCTTCTGGTGGGCATCAACCTGTGAGGATGATAAAGTGTAACGGCCATTACTACACATGCAACAAATCCGTGCATCACACATTTGGATATACATGTCTCAAGCACAGGGGCACATGATGTACACGGGCAGTGCAAGGATGGCTATGAACAGTTTGCCAGCAGTTACTACATGGTATCATTGCCTGGGAAGTCAAACCTTGTTTAAATGCACTGTTACTGCACTATACCTGTTCGGTGCATGTAACTACACACTTTGGGGGGTGACAACTACTCAGTGAGCCTGCTAGCCAGTGGCGTGCAGACTGTAAGTCTGGCTAGTCAGACAACATGCACATTTGTAAGGCAGTGGACAGCACACTCACCTGCTCTCCTGCTTTCCCATACAGCTTGCTGTACTGTGGAAGGAGGCTGTCCAGCAGGGCCTGGTTCTCCTCAGTGCTGAAGGCTGGGGCTCTCTCCACAGTACGTGCCATTGCAGGTTCCAGAGGGTGCAGAGACAGCAGCAGTGGTGGTGGCAGATGTCATCCTGGAGCATGTAGTGCAGGCAAGTGAGCTCTCAGGGGAACATCCAGCATTGTATGTGTGCTGCTGAGGCAGATACTGTCCCATGTGTCCAAAGTGATAGGTCCAAGTCGTTTGCATCTTCTGAATCTGGTCAATCCATGGAATTGCACCACTTACACATGCCCACAGCATCCTTCAAAAGTTCAACTTCATGACACCCATGAATTTGCAACATTGTTGTGGGTGGCCAACTGAATTCACAGCATCAGACTCGTTAAACTTTTGAAAACGCGTCCGTTGCCATGCCAGGCCATAGCCAATGTGTGCGCACCGATCGGTCCATTGCTGTACAACGCGTTTTTCAAAAAACAACGCGTATCTGGTCACATCGTATGCAATGGCCAGTGTGTGCACACCGATCGGTCCATTGCTGTACAACGCGTACCCGCACATAACAGATTCAATGGCCAGTGTGTGCACACCGATCGGACCATTGCTGTACAACGCGTATTCCGGGTACAACGCGTACCCGCACATGACAGATTCAATGGCCAGTGCGTGCACACCGATCGGTCCATTGCTGTACAACGCGTACCCGCACATGACAGAGTCAATGGCCAGTGCGTGCACACCAATCGGTCCATTGCTGTACAATGCGTATTCCGGGTACAACGCGTACCCGCACATAACAGATTCAATGGCCAGTGCGTGCACACCGATCGGTCCATTGCTGTACAACGCGTACCCGCACATGACAGATTCAATGGCCAGTGCGTGCACACCGATCAGTCCATTGCTGTACAACGTGTACCCGCACATGACAGATTCAATGGCCAGTGCGTGCACACCGATCGGACCATTGCTGTACAACGCGTATTCCGGGTACAACACGTACCCGCACATGACAGATTCAATGGCCAGTGCGTGCACACCGATCGGTCCATTGCTGTACGACGCTTCCCTGTACAGGTCTCTCGCATATGTCACCATGCTTGTCACTGGTGAACGTATTCCAGTAACATATACTTGCCAGGGACTCAGGGGCACACCTACAACACCACAGCCTGTCCACACTGTATCCTAAGGCATGTAAGGCTGCATTACCTTTTCTGTGTATGGGGGTCAACATGTGGTTTTTGGGGTGGCACTTGGGGGCAGCCACACCCAGGCTGTGCACGTGTTCATGGGGACAGGTTCCTTTGTGTGTTGTGCACATGACCACTGTGATGTGCAACTGTTCATTTCAGAGCATGTGGCATGGTCACATTTCACGGTTGTGTATGTGTATGTCATGTCACATACCCCAGAGTCCCATGTGGGACGGTATGTACGTCACAGGGTGACCCATTGCCACAATAGTGATGGCCCTCCACAGTCTGTGTGCATGTTGTGTATACAATGTCTCTGATTCCATGTGCACAATGGGAGACAGTCTCCACATCCACGTTGTTTGTGCATGGCCTTTGATGTTGTGTGTGTCACAGACGTCCATGTCTGTCCTGCTGAGGCAACACGGAGCACTACCTGTGGGGGTCATGGTTGTTTTGCTGTGGTGTATTCATGGTGCACCATGTCATGCCAGTGTCCATGTGGCAATACAGGGTCCCTGGGAATCTACCTGTCAATGAGCTGTGATACCTGGGGCACATCTGTCCTCACATGTAACTGTGGTGTGTGTTTGGAACGTGACAGCAGTACATGGGTACTGTGACACAGCCTAATGATATCCCATAGCACAACCTGGGACTTGTTGAGGACACATGTTGAACTGTGATGTTAGATGTTGTACATTTTGGTGCCATACATGTCCTTACGGAATGGCACACACATCATGTACTTGTGTCTCGTAATGTTGTATCATGTGATATTGAGTCTGGTCTATGCCACATATGTGGGGTGACTGACAATCTTTCTTTCCTCACCTATGCACTGCAGGGCACCAGCTGTCCATAGACCATTCCCTGACCTTGCAACGATGGTGGAACGTGACTGCATCCGTTCACCAGGCAGCTGATTGAGGATTTGGCAGTGCGCTTGGCACCACATTTGCAACCTGGCCAGCCGTACCCTACAGCGCTGACCCCCAAGGTGAAGGTGATGGCAGCCCTACACTTCTTTGCCACCGGTACCTTTCAACACACTGTGGCGACTGCTGGTGGGATGTCACAGACTATGTTCAGCCATGTGCTACGCGATATTTTGGAGGCAATGTTGAGATGTCTGAACCAGTACATCTATTTCCCTAAACGTCACCAATTCACTGACGTCAAGAGTGACTTCTATGCCCTGGGGAGGATGCCACATGTCATTGGCTCCATTGATGGGACACATGTGGCTTTGGTACCACCACAGGCACATGAGCAGGCATACAGGAACCGTAAACATTATCACTCGATCAATGCTCTAGTGGTATGTCTTGCAGATATGAGCATCTCACATGTGTGTGCACGTTTCCCTGGTTCGGCACACGATGCCTTCGTGATGAGGAGTAGTCGCATCCCGGGGATGATGTCACAGATGCGGAACCAGCGTGCCTGGCTTGTCGGTGTGTACTGACTTTGTACCATTGTGTGTGTTCTGCTATGTTGTGTTCCGCACTCTTTTCCAACTCAGCTAATGTGCAATTGTCTGTCTGTAGGTGACTCCAGATACCCCAACATGCCGTGGTTGCTGACACCCCTCAGGAACCCTGTGACACCAGCCCAGATGCGCTACAATGAGGCACATGGTCGGACCAGGAGAGTGATCGAGCGGACATTTGGTCTCCTGAAGAGCCGCTTCCGCTGCCTGGACAAGACAGGAGGGGCCCTCCCATATGCCCCAGCAAAGGTGTGCAAGATTGTCATCGTCTGCTGCATGATACACAACCTAGCAGTGCGGAAGGAATTGCCTCTCATCCTGGATGACGATGACCAACATCCGCCACCTGTGGAGGATCCTGGCCTGGGCCACGATGCCAGTGATGATGATGATGATGATGGTGATGTCCGCACACAGCTCATCACCAGCTTCTTCAGCTGAATGTGAGTATCCAGAGATGTCATGTCAATGATTTGAGTTTGCATGATATGTGTTGGTGGTGCTCTGTTGCTGTTTGAGTGTGGCCATGTGCTACTTGACTGGATGCGTGCAGCGATGTGTCCTTACAGGAAGTCTGTACTCCCCAACAGTGTTGACATGCTAACTTGGTTTTGTGTAGGTATCTTGTGACATGTATTGTGCATGAGTATTGCAGTTCTGTCCTGTTCTTCAGTGCTTTTGACTGTGTGTCATGTCTGTCCTTCACAGGGTGCTCTCAGAGTTGTTTGGTCAACTCGGATCCCCCGACACCATGATTCAACTTCCAGGGTGGAAGCAGTCGTTTCCCTACAGGTGATGTGCCCCACACCCCTGGACTTTCTTTCTTCTACACTTGTTGACTGTGTGGCCACTGCCACGTGGGATTACCTTGCATCTGTAGTGGAAACAACATGTTGCAAATGTGTAATAAACCTGTGCTTCACTTTGGGATGTGCGTTGTCTGTGGTCACACTTCTGACTGACATTTGCTTACTGCACCTGTGGGCTAGTTAACACAGACTCTGAATAGGTGTGGTGTCTGTGCATTCCACAATATTTCCTGGCAACATCAGTGTAGGCGATGAGTCCGATGGCCCTGGTGTCTATGTGTTGTGTAGCCCTAGTGGTGTGTCTCCCTCATATGTGTCACGTCGCCATGAGTCACATGACGGTGTTGAACTTGCTGTGGCAGTTAGCATGCACAGTGTCATTTAGCAGATCATCATCTCCGTGACGATAACAACGTTGGAATCACAACAGAGGCAAGTATGGTGTATTGGTGAGTTTATTACATACATGTGTGAGGTTAGTGCACAGGATGGTGGGTGCTGTACATTGGTATTGTGATCCAAAGTTCCCAGGTGAGTTGGAAGTCTTGGTAGCAGAAATGTCCAGGGTAAAGTCAACAGTGATCTGATACATTGGTCCAACTTGAACTCCCCATGTCATGTGGGTGAGTTGTGTTGCATTCGACAGGGTGAACAGTTTGCACACAAAGGAGAATTTCCAGAACAGGTGTTGGCTTCCTGGGGGATGTACATGGCAATCGACCTCTCAGTTTTCCTTCTTCGGACGACCCCTCTTCTTTGGGGGGGGACCCTCACGTGCAGGCTGCTGCGGTGCAGGGGACTCTCCGCCAGAGTCCTCCTCCCTCCCTGTGGCAGTTGCAGGTGTTGCAGCACCAGATGTTGTGGGCACACAGGGAGGTGTGGCCATGTTGGTGCTAATCTGGCGGAGGCATGTCAATATGTCCCTATGCACCGCTGTCAGTTCTTGCAATGTGTCCCACTTGGACTCCATGCCAGACATGTGTGTCTCCACACGGGCCATGTGTGTCTCCACACGGGACATGTGTGAGTCCAAGCGGGCATGATGGGAAGCCTGCTGCTGTTGAATGTCCTTGAGGATCCCCACTACCTGGGTGACCTCTCCGGTGCTATTCTGGTACGCATCAGCAATGCGTACCAGTTGTGGGTCATCATCCAGTCCAGACCCCTCTGCAAACAGCGACCTATGTCTACCACCCCTCCCACCACCCCTGGCGACACGTGCGGGACCTGCGGTTGCAAGCACAGGTGTCCCTGGGCCACCTTGGGGGTTGTTACTGGGGTCGTTGTCCGTAGCTCGACGTTGGGCCAGGGTCCCTGTGCTGCTGTCATTGGTGGTCCTTGGTCTGTCCGTGTCGGCGGGGGTGGTCTGTGTGTTGGCAGTTGTTGGAGGAGTGGGTGCAGGGGGTGTAGATGTTGGTCCTGCTGGTGCTGCATGACGACTCACACCGGAGGTGCCAGGTAGGTCTTCGCCATCCGAGGAGGGCAGAGGCTGTTCCACACCAGTGAGCTCAGTGTCCCCCGGAGCCTGTGACTGGGACTCCTCATCGTCTGCTGCTGTGTCCCCATCATCACCTGTTTTTGGAAGAGACACACAATGTATGTTATGTTTCTACAGGCATCAATGGTTCACACACCTGACAGTTGTGACTGTACCTCTGTATGCGGTCCTGTACATTGCATTGACCTAAGTTGTCACAGTAAGAGGTTGTTATTGGTGTAGCACATTGTCCTGCAAACCTGAGGCATTTAAATGTGAATGTTGAGGTGTGTGCATGGCCAGCATTGGTTGTATTTGGTGGACATCCGGCCCTCCTTCTCCACCCAGCCAAGTTATCCCACCATGAAGCATGCCACCCTTGCAGTGGGTTCAGGTTGACTCTCAGGGTGTCAGTCAGTGGTGTCCTGCTGTTGGTTGGTGCCCAGGTCCCAGCAGGGCCTGGTACTCCCCACAACAGAGCACCATTGTCAGCCATCTTGTCAGTTGTTTTCCACTCCCTGTGATGTGAGCATTGTTCAGAGTGGTGTTGATGGGCCAATTGTGAGGGTGAGCAATATCTGTGACTACAACTCCCATCATGCTATTGCCTACACCCCCCTTCCCACCATGCCCATACTTCCTTCCTTTTGACTCTGCTTCCCTGTGGGGTAGTGTGACTGTGCTGCCAGGATGGCTGACGGTGTTGTCCTGGCGTTTGTTTGGCTACAAGTCCCAAAAGTGTCCCTGTGCTTCACACAGCATAACCCAGTGTGGTGGTTCTTTGTGGGATATTAAATTGAAGTGTGAGGCATTGCATTCTCCCAGGTGAGTTGTGTGGAGTTTGTGTTAAGGGGGTGTGTGGGAGAAGCTGCTTGTAACTATGGTCAGAGCTGTCAGTCATCCTTCCCACCCAGCCAGATATCCCACCATGGAACGTGCTTCCATTGCAGGGAGTGCAATTTGGCTTTCAGGATGTCAGTCAGTGGTGTCCTGCTGTTGGTTGGTGCACAGTTCCCAGCAGGGCCTTGTGCTCCCCACAGCAGTCCCCAGTGTCCGCCATCTTGTCAGTTGTTTTCCACTCCCTGTGATGTGAGCATGGTTCTGAGTGGTGTTGATGGGCCAATTGTGAGGGTGACCAATGTCTGTGACTACAACTCCCATCATGCTATTGCCTACACCCCCTTCCCAGCATGCCCATACTTCCTTCCTTTTGAGTGGAGTTCACTGTGTGTGAGTGTGACAGCAATGGCAAGATGGCTGACAGTGTGGTCCTGTTGTTTGTTGGTGCCCAGTTCCCAGCAGGGCCTTGTGCTCCCTACAGCAGTACCCAGTTTCAGCCATCTTGTCAGTAGTTTTCCACTCCCTGTGATGTGAGCATGGTTCATAGTGGTGTTGATGGGCCAATTGTGAGGGTGACCAATGTCTGTGACTACAACTCCCATCATACTATTGCCTACACCCCCCTTCCCAACATGCCCATTCTTCCTTCCTTTAGAGTGGACTTCACTTTGTGTGTGTGTGACAGCAATGGCAAGATGGCTGACAGTGTGGTCCTGTTGTTTGTTGGTGCACAGTTCCCAGCATGGCCTTGGGCTCCCCACAGCTGAGGCCAGTGTCAGACATCTTTGAAGTGGCTTTTCACTCCCTGTGAGGTGTGCATGCTTCAGTGCTAGCTTGCTGGGCCTTGTGGGTGGGGGATGTTGAGCTGTGACTACCACTCCCATCATGCTATTGCCTACACCCCCCTTCCCAGCATGCCCATACTTCCTTTTGACTCTGCTTCCCTGTGGGGTAGTGTGCCTGTGCTGCCAGGATGGCTGACAGTGTTGTCCTGGCGTTTGTTTGGCTACAAGTCCCAAAAGTGTTCCTGTACTTCACACAGCATAACCCAGTGTGGTGGTTCTTTGTGGGATGTTAAATTACAGTGTGAGGCATTGTATTCTCCCAGGTGAGTTGTGTGGAGTTTGTGTTAAGGGGGTATGTGGGATGAGCTGCTTGTAACTATGGTCAGAGCTGTCAGTCATCCTTCCCACCCAGCCAGATATCCCACCATGGAACGTGCTTCCATTGCAGGGGGTGCAATTTGGCTTTCAGGATGTCAGTCAGTGGTGTCCTGCTGTTGGTTGGTGCACAGTTCCCAGCAGGGCCTTGTGCTCCCCACCGCAGTCCCCAGTGTCCGCCATCTTGTCAGTCCTTTCCCACTCCCTGTGATGTGAGCATGGTTCAGAGTGGTGTTGATGGGCCAATTGTGAGGCTGACCAATATCTGTGACTACAACTCCCATCATGCTATTGCCCACACCCCCTTCCCAGCATGCCCATACTTCCTTCCTTTTGAGTGGACTTCACTGTGTGTGAGTGTGACAGCAATGGCAAGATGGCTGACAGTGTGTTCCTGTTGTTTGTTGGTGGCCAGTTCTCAGCAGGGCCTTGTGCTCCCCACAGCAGTACCCAGTGTCAACCATCTTGTCAGTCCTTTTCTACTCCCTGTGATGTGTGCATGGTTGAGAGTGGTGTTGATGGGCCAATTGTGAGGCTGACCAATATCTGTGACTACAACTCCCATCATGCTATTGCCTACACTGACTTCACCAGCATACCCAGACTTCCTTCCTTTCAGTGAGCTTCCCTGTGAGGTGGTGTTCTGGTGGTGGCAACATATGTGACTGTTTGTTTGTCATATTTGTGCCACTGGCTTGCTCTATTTATTGTTAGGTTTGTACCTGTCATGACACTGTTACATATCACTATGAGATGGCAGGTATTGTGTTTCTCTGACTAACATAGTCATCTTGGTATGATTATCTTTTGGTTGCTGTGGATTTGCTAAGGGTGCATGGTTTGACTATCCCCTTGACAGTGATGTGTGTGTATTGCCACACAATATTGGGTATATTAGTTGTGTACTCACCAGGCTCTGGGATGTTTGTTAGTACATATACGCTCACTGGTGGTAGGATGGCCCGCACCTTCTCCTCCCAGGGCCTGAGGTATAGTGGTTTGGTAGGAGGGCCACTGCCGGTGCGCTGGCTCACGATGTAATCCTTCTTTAGTAGGTCCCTGACCCTCCTGCGCACATCATACCACCTGTTCTGGATGCCTTCCTTTGTGCGCAAACATGGTGATTGTGCGTTGACCCTGTCGATGATCCTCTCCCACATCTTGGTTTTCTGCGACATGGGGGTCTGTTGGACCAATGTGCCAAACAAGTGTGGCTCTACCCTGAGGATCTCATCTACCAGAACTTCCAATTCACTGTCTAGGAACTTATGATTCTTCTTTAGGGGCATGGTGATGGGTGGTGGTGGTGATTGATGTGTGTGTGTGTGCAAGTGAGTGTGTGTGTGTGTAGGGTTTGCTGGGTGTATGTGAGGGTGCTATTTGTTGAGGTGCTAATGGTGTGTGGCTTGTGTGATGGATGAGCTGTGAGTGTGTCTGTGGTTGCTGTGTGTTGGTGTTCTGTGCTGGCAGGTCAGTTGAATTTGCAAAGGATCATGGTAGGGATTTGTGGCCTTTATATAGGTGGAGTTGGGGGTGTGTCCTTGTTCCCTGTTTTTTCCCCCTGTATTTATTGACTTTGTCATTGCTTGTTTGGCCCTTTTTTTGTATTTTTCCATTTGTATTTTTTGTGCTTGTAGGAGACGTTCTTCTGACCGAGTAGGACGCTGCAGTTGTCTCATGCCAGCTTCTCCGAGTCGTTCACGCTGTGTTTCAGCTAGGTTTATTGTGCGGCGTACGCGTCGGTCGCGGTGTATTGGGTTGCTTCGGCTGGGTTTTGTATGCGTGTCGGTCGTGCGGCTTGGTCTCTGTGCGACTCGGTCTGGTTCTCCACGCATTGCATCATACTACGCGGCTCGGAGTTCGCGTGTACGTTTCGTTCGGGTTCCTTCCTGGTGCGTGTCGGTCGGTTCGATTCGCGTGGTTTTCCGGCCGGATAGCTTGTTTCCGTCCTGTTCGGTCGTTCGGCTTGTGTTCCGTACGAGTCGGCGTGTTTCACATGCATTTCATCGTACTACCCAGGTCGGGCAGCGCAGGTACGTGTCGGTCGGACTTTATTCCGGACCGAGTCGGTCGGTACGTTTTCCTGCCCGAATCGGAATCGGCCCCTTAATTTGTTTGTTTCTTAGCAGTTTTATATAGGGTAGACTTGACCCGAAGGTATTGGAGTGCTTTACATGAGCATCAGTTACATTATATAAGGACACATTCATTTTGATTATGGAATGGAGAGATTAAGTGATTTGCCCAGAATCACAGGATGTCGAGCTGATGCCAAAACTCAAACCTGGTTCCCTAGTTGCAAAGTCTTTAGCTCTGGCCGTAACACCACATCCTCTCCCCTAAGTGTACCATATAATCAAGTGATAACCTGGATAAAAAACATAAAGATAGCAAATAATTTAAAAGTGCTTGTCGCTATTTGAGAACTCAGAAAATATGTCCTCATTTTAGTTTTTTAGAGCACCAACCATAATTTCTATGGGAATAAGAACCTCTCATTTTTATAATTTATAAAGGAAATGCTTTAGGTATTATAGTTTTGATTACATCAAGATGACGTCATGCGTGCCACACATTTGTAATAATCATAGAATGTTAGCAATCTAGTTGTTCATTGGAATACTGTTGGGAGGCAGTGGTCAGGGGCATGGACACGGATAATGGAGGGCAGGGAGGAGGGTGCAGATGCACTAGTTGACCACGCTGGGCAGGTGGGAGGGGGAATTGCAGCACAACGAACCATGGACGGCAGGAGCAACAAACCAACCATGCAGGACAGGCAAGAGGGGCAATATAATAGACCATTGAGGACAGAAGGAAGTGGCAGTGGCAGTACACACATATGAAAGGGCTGGGCCCATAAGTTCTAGAAATATTCTAGAGTCACAATCCAAAGGTTCTTTTTCGCAGCTTGAAAGTGAAAAGGGGAGAAAAGTCATTAGGAGGCCAATCAATTAGTCAATAATTCTCTTAAACACATAGTAACCATGGACAACTACTTAAGGTTAGTTGATTTATTAAAAAGCCAAAAAAAACTGAACATAAAGACACCTCAATGCGTACGAGGGTGTAGAAATACATAGAAATTAGCATGAAGCCAAATCTGCGTATCCAGTTTAGACGATGCAACATGAGCAATACAATTAGTTCCACAAGTAGGATAAAAAAGATCAGGATTGGTGAGGGAAAAGCATTAACTCTATCCCTACTCTAGCACTAGGATGACAGGGATGTATTTTTAGATGAAGGAGTTAAAGGGGAAACAGCGTTTACAACGCTGCCATTACATCGCGTTCCTTTTACAACGCGGTTGTTACAACGACCGCGTTGTTAGAACGCGATGCCTTTACATCGCAAGTCATTAGATTGAGTTGCTGTTGGGGGCGCTCTAACCTAAGGAATAGTATAATTTACTATTCCAACACCTTCCCTACTGTTGCGCAGGCTGGAGTTGGAATAGTAAATTATACTATTCCTAAGTCCAGCGCGCCCCCTACAGCAAGTCGATCTAATGACTTGTGATGTAAAGGTATCACGTTCTAACAACGCGGTCGTTGTAACGACCGTGTTGTAATAGAACGCGATGTAATAGCATGCGATGTAACATGCTATATTCAAGTTAAAGGGGTCAGCGCATGGAGTCTTCCTAAGAAGCCCTTCCACAATGAATGTGTCATGTAGCATAGAGCTATAGAGCTTGCTCTTAGATGCTCTCTCCCTGAAAGCAAAAGAAGAAGTGGGGACTATCCCTAACTTCAACAACAAGTTATTCGCAGGTAGCATTCCCAGGGTGCGGTGCTAGAGGCACGCCATTCTGCTCTGAGTACAGTCCTGGAGGTGATTTTCCACGGGACAACAGTGCACTTTTCTTGCTGCAATTTGTACTTGGTTCCCAGGCCTTCTGCGTGAAACACAACGACATTCCTTTATCAACTCAAGCCTCACAATTGTAACTTCCTCTCTTCTTGCCTGACTAATAAAACAAAAACATTATTCTAGCTAACAAGAGTGCTTCTTTCACCTGCAACACAAAACGTGAGACAGAACAAATTCCACAGCACACATAAAATTCAACTCTTAATCCTAAAGCGAGAGCATTAAATCTATCCCTACTCTAGCACTAAGATGAATCTGAAACCAATTTATAAAAATAAAATAGATTTTATGTATTTTTTAGGACCAAGAACACAGTTCTAAGGCAAGTATTTTTGGAGTTATGATTTTTCAAAGTTTGGAAAATATATCACTTTTGTGCAGCAATTACGCACCATAGGAATCAATAAGGAAAAAGGGGAAAAATGCATATAAAATTAGCCAGCCGTGGTCCGTGCAGGAAACAGCGGTGGGGCCATGTAAGGGGGGATTCCGAGGGACGATGCCGAGGGAAAATTAATTATTTATTTAATTTCCCCTCTACATCGTCTTTCGGAATCCCCCCTTACACGGCCCCACCGCCCCACCACTGTTACCTGCACGGACCGCGGCTGAAATTAGCTAATGCTTTCACGAAGTTCACCTTCTCGGTTTTGGTCAATGTCAGGGCCAGGTTCAAAGTTCCAGCAAAAGAAGTTCAAGAGCCTCCCGAATCGGACGGGAGCAGAGTGCTGATGGTCTTGGAAACTGGTGCGCAAAGATGAAGGGGGGCACTTGAAAATGCACTGCACAGGTGGACTTATCTGCAAGTCAGTGGGTCTCCTTGGAGGGAGAAGATCGCAAGGGCCTGAGGGTCACGGGAGCAGAGCTGGTTAGTCTGTGCTGGGGCTGGTGGGGCAGGGTGTGGAGCGAACAGGCCAGCCAGGTGTTTGTGAGTCTTTAGGTCCTTGCGGTCAGGAGCAGGCAACTTTGAGAGGCGATGTTGGGAAAGCTGAGCCACTCAGGAAATAGGTTTCAGGTGTCTCCATATCACTCGATGGGTGCTTGCTCCAGGTGCTTTTGGAGTCTTGATTGGGCTCTTCTTCTTGGTTTTTACTATTGGAGATCCGGTACCCCAGGTTTTGGTATGTTGCGGCTCTGGTAGGTCCTGGTGCCTACAAACTTGGCGGAGAAGCAGATCTGGCCTCTTCTTGCTTAGGTGCTGTGTCGAGGTCGTCGGGGGGCAGCAAGTCGACAAACCGAACTTCACAGGATCAGTGCCTGCAGTGTGCAGTGATGTGATACCTTCACTCCAAGGGAGCTTCTTGGCAATGTTTCGTAATTTGTAGGTGCTTCGGGGTTCTTGGAGTCCTTGCAGGTTCAGGAAGACACAACAGGCAGCGATTGTCAAGTCCTTGAAGCAGCTGGCAGGGCATGGCACTTTTTTCTTCTGCAGCAGGTCTTCAGTTCTTGTGCAGCAGGTCGTCTTTGTCCTGGTCTTCTTTGTTCTGATGAATCTGAGGTTCAGGTCTTGGGAAGCCACCGATATACTGACTTTAGGGCCATTACAAGGGTAGACAGGTAATAGCCAATGGGCTATCAACCTTTAGGGTGTCTACACCCTGTAGTGACAACTTCCTGTGGGAAGAGGAACTACCCTAGCCATGATTGGAGGTGTTCTTACCATCTCAAGATGGTGAAATTTCAGGAGAGGGTCACCTTGCCTGTCCCCCCTAGGGGTAGTGCAGGCTGAGGGAGGACCCTCTTACTTCTCTAACTAATTTTCCCGCCTTTCCTCCTGCCAAAAGTAGAGCGGGAAAGGAGGCTTGGCCTTCTTACTATGTGGGGATTCCTGGGTTGGATTTCAAAGGTGGCGTGGCCTTCGAAGCTTCCAGCCCAGGAAGGCCATCCAGTCCTGGAGGAGGTGTGAAACACCCCTGCCCAGAGCAGGTATTGTTTCTGTCCTCTGAGAGCCCTGGCTCTCGAACATGAAGTCACAAACATGTCTGGTGGTGGCAAGCTGGTTAAAACTGGCCAGAGACCCCACTAGTGTTTGGTTCAGTTTCAGGGCACCCACTAAAAAGGTCTCCTTTGTGAATTTATTAATAAATCCAACACTGGCATCAGTGAGGATTTATTACAACAAGATGTTTGATACCAAACATTTTAGAAATCAGTGAAGCCATCATGGAGCTGGGAAATTCGTGTTGACAAGTATCCAGCCCATTGACTCTTTATGGCTTCCCTATTCACTTACAGCATCACAGAATGGACTGGACATTGTAGGGGGAGATCTGCTCTTGCTGATATGCTCACACATAAGATATGGTGAACCCTGCCTTAGGGCTAAAGTCCTGCAGTAAGGGTGACTTACCTATATCTTATGTAGTGCATGGGAGGCATGACACAGAGGGCTGTGTGCCATGTCGACTCTTCGGATTTTTCTACACCAAGACCCAAACCCTGCAATGGCAGAGTGCATAGCCTTGGTGAGGGGGCCCTGGGGTGGCACAACCAGGGATACCACTTCCTAGGGACTTACAGGGGTAGCTGAAGTTGTGCCAATCGTGGTACAGTGTTTTGGGAAAGAGATCTGGCACTGGGAACCTGGTTAGCAGGGCCCCAGTGCACTTACAGTTCAAAATCACATCAGGCATCAGCCAAAATGTGGGGGATAACCATGCAAAAGAGGTACTTTCCTACAAGGGTGACATCAATATTTAAAAGGAAGGTTTAGGTCTGCAAAAAAGGTTACTTTGATAGGTCAAACTTGCACTTAAAATGGCACAGCAAGGCTAATGCAGTCATATTTACATTGTCACTGTAGAGGATAGCACAATGGGTGCTGCAGTCCACTTGTGACATTTAACTTACAGGCCCTAGGTACACCTTGTTACCATATACCAGGAAGTTATCCATAAGTTAAATATGCCAATTAGGCGTATACCAATTTTATCATGTTGAAAGGAGGACCACAAGCACTTTACCACTGGTTATCCGGGGTATGGAGCACAGAGTTCTATAGCCAGTAAAAATAGGGTTTAACAAAATAAATCCATGGTGACCCTGCAGAAAGGCCAGATGTCCAACAAAATCCTACTTTGGCTGAAAGTAAAGACAAGAATTTAGTGCAAACAATTTCCCTAAGCCATCTGCTCCCTGCTACAGTGGTGCAAAAGTAATCACAGATAAACAGACTGCCTCTTATTACAGGTTTCAGTTAGACTCATAGGTTTCCTGTTTTTATTCGCTGGCTCAATGAGTAAGTGTGGAGTGAGTGAATGTTTTTCCTTAATAAAGGGGTATATATTATTGAAGAGTTGGGATTGGAGTCCCTCTTGTAAACTTCCTTCTTTCCAAATCCATGTGAATTTGATAAAGGCTTGTGTTGTCCCTGCAGGATGCATTGCTGAGGGGGCATGGATCTCCTGACCCTACGCCCAACCAGAGTCAGAAGTATAGCCCATCTCTTGGGATCAAATACTGCATACGCTTGTTACTGCTGCTCTTGGTGTCTTATGGATCTGGTGTTAGATTGGTGAGGTAAATTTGATACTAGACCTTGTGTAGTTCTTCAGCTGAGCTGAGAGCTGCCTTGTTCGCAGAGTGGCTTGATCTTTATTTAGATCTGGAAGTAGCTGTGTGGTCTGGCTCTGTTAGGATACTCAAATTCGGAACAGTGGTCTACCTGGCCTGGTGTCTCTGATTCCTGGTGTGACAATAGGATTTAATAGTGGCCTTTATGGTGAAACATATTTATTTACATAATAAAATAATTCAGCCATTTTTTGAATGCCATTGTAACGTATGTAATATGTGTGCGATCTGACAAATGTAATTTTGGAAAAGAACATTTTTACAAACCCCCTGTATGTAGCGAAAGCTGAAAGGTTTTGCTTACTTAAAACCAAAACCACACAACTAAACACATTAAAAGCATTTATTAAGAAGGTATTACATGCATTGTGTTTCGATAATGCAAATTTATTTCATGAATAACCTTCTGATGTTTGTTACATTCTGTATTTTCTTCTCAGTAATGACCTATTTCGACCACCATGAATCCGGTTGGTCTTCCTGGGAGAAGACCCTCCTGGCCATCCACATAGACAAGGACATTATGGTATCATACAAAAGGCATGGATTTCCACTTGAAAGCTTTATGTTCTATTTATTTAAGGAAGACAAATACACCAGTCGACAAATTGACGAAATAGGCGGAGGTCGCAAAACCATCTTCGCCATCAGGATGGGTCAGCACTTCCGACAATTCCCTCTCCAGCTGTACATCCGCCGAGCACTCAACATACCAAGGCCATCGAACGACTGCTGACCCGGAGCCCTGACACCAAAGTCATCATAAAGACAGAGAACACCAGGGACACCAACACAGCCGTGGAGAGATTGAGTGAATTTCATGGCTATTGTCAATATCTGGTGTTGAAAGAGGTTTTTAAGAACATGGATGTTGGTTTTGTGGATATACTGGACATGAGCTTCGCCCTCGCCACTGAAAGTGTTCACCCACAGACGCACGTACTTGAGAACATTATGAGCCTGACTTTCACTTATGCCTGCTAGTGATAATCAAACAAGTAACTGTGCCAAGAAACATGTCCTTTTGAATGAGTACATGACATACAAGTGCGATGTAGAATGCTTATGTCACAAGCACAAGATATGTCACCTTCTTTCTTAGCCTTAAAACTTTTTCCCATCTTTCTTGTTCTTTTCACCCCAACTCCGTTGGCCCCAAACACCTCTCAGGAAATACCCTAAAAGCTGGATATTGCCAGTTAGCACACCACAAGCCCTAAGTTCTTCAGAACAGTTGAAAACTCATAAAAACCCTGCTGAACTTGGATCTGATCAGGAATTATTGTTAAAAATTAATTAAAAGCATATCCTATCAGCTAGGTCATTTTGCTTGCCTATACCAGTTGGGGTACAGATGCAAGACAGGCACACGTGGCACAAATGCTACATTTATTGTTTTTATACAAGTTCATGGCTGTATATGAGCTGAAAAACAAAGAGAGAGGCTTCTGTCTATAGCTGGCCATGATGTACCTTGAATGATTCTAGGAGAAAGTTGATGATATTGTCAACTCAATGCCCAGTTCAGAGCATGGGGGCTCCCAACTCTCCCGGGCACTCAGTAATATCTGTGAGATATGGGAGACTCCGAGGGGAGGGAGGGGAGTCATCGCATTCTGCAGGGGTTGGGTTGCCTATCATCAGTGGTGGCTGGTGACTTTTCAAAGTGGTGAGGCGTAACAGTTAGGGGCGAGTTTAACTTTGACTTAGCAAGTGAACCCAACTGACATAAGGGCAGGGGTGGGGAATTCTCCCCCTGAGAAACGTTTGAAAGAAAAAGTGGCAAAGGGTGCATTTTAAAACAAATTTTGTTAAAGAATTTGTTGAAAAAGCAAGATGAATCTAAACCACATATTGAGTGCACATGGCCTTCATTGGCCTTCATTTGCCTCCTAGTTCACTAAGGGCATTGTTGTAAGGGGGAGGCCGAATGTTTCTACTAGGTTTATGTTTAAAAACTTCCACTTTTAATAAATGGCACTCAATGCAGTATCATAATCATTCTGATGTACTGAGGTGAAACTCCTGCGCATGTTAAAAATGCACATTTTTGATTTTTGAAAAGGCTACGTGACATGTGCTGGATGATTTACATTGTATTGCATTGTGTTGTAATTGGCAATTACTCTACCGATGAGGCTTTGAAGCACTTTATGACTTCACAGAAAATAAATATGCACGGATATATATCATCTGGGTGGGCAGGTTTCATGAGGCATAGTTATTTTAGAGCTATAGTGCACATTTTATCCAAACATTGAGAAACGTACAGCAAAACACTGCACTGTGGATGGCTATGAAAGTCGAGATATGTGTCTGATCGCAGCTGCTTACTCACAAAGCAAACATAACCAATCAGTGCATGCTTCCCTAAATACAAAAAATGCCAGCACTATTGCAAAGTCCTGGATTATTTACATAAACACAGTTTGTGATACTATTCATTTATTCCTAAAATTAACCATTCAGCATCTCTACAAACAATCTTGCACATATTTAGAATAAGTACAGGCCAAAGAGTACAAGAATGGGTGGATCATTAGAGACACATTACAATAAATGCAGCACTGAACACATAGGCAGATATGGTTAAGATGACTTCGAGGTGTCTATGGCTCATAATCTGTAACTGAGCACTGTAAAAAATAAAATGGAAACTTACTCTTTCAAACAATTCAAGTGTGTGAGAACCAGCCACACATCAGCTACCTGCCAGCGAGTCAGGTTAGTGAAGACTAGGGTAAAATATGAACGCAGTCATTTATAGAGCGTTTCAGTGTCTCTACGAATACTTCAGAGCTGTGGAATTACAATGTTGTTTGGAAGTGCGTCACCTGTCTTATAGATAAATTAGTCCTTTTCTTTAAAATCCACTGAAATAAACCAGCTTTTTAGTTTTCATCTTATTACATCACTATTACAGGAAGACCAGTACTTTGTTATTCTGCATTCTTGTTGGTTTAGACAGGTTCTCCACAGCTTGCTTCAGTCGTACACCCTGATTCCTGTTTACTGAAGATTCTCCCCCAGGCACAATCAACTTTAAGAAAATATTCTTAGCACACTTCCAAAGTGAAACCCTTGCACCTCATGCATATAGCAAGTATATCTCGCGGCGTTAATTTTGGTGAAATGGCGCTGAAAAAGACAGCCATGGGAAGTGATGCATAACAGTTTTGTACCTTGTTCTGTCTGTAGTGATGCTAAATTAGTGTGAAGAAACTGGGTACGTTCACCACAAATATTAAAAGTAGCACCCTGAATTTAAGCACCTCGAAGTGGCCCTTAATTTGCTTCTCTGTGCAGCATGGTCTTGGACTTATTCTTAGCCCCATAGACAAGGCTTGCGAACCAGGCACTGTTCATTTCTTCATTCATTCACACTCGCAATACTCGCGGCCGCGGGTGTGGGGGAGGGGAGTGGCTCGCGCGGGGGTGGGGGCCGGGGGAATTTAAAATAAAAAAAGAAAACTTACCTGACCGGTCCGGGGTCACCGCCGCTTCTCGGCCGGGTCTGCGTTGGCGCCTCTTCAAACAGGAACAGCACTGGAGTGGCACTGGCAACAACCCCTCAGCCAATACTGGCGCTGCTCCAGCAGCACCAGGATTGGCTTAGGGCACGGTTACTCTTCGCCCGCCTGCCCATTAGGAGACCGAGGTTTGAGCCTTTGCTCAACCCTCGCTCTCCTAATGGGCATGCGCAAGCCAGTGCAAACAGGGCACGGCGGAAAAATTCGCCGACCTTCCCCACTCATGCGCACTTGTGCTGCTGCCTGTCCCTGGCTGGTCTGACAATGCATGTCAGTCAACATGACGCCGGACCGCCCACCCCCTTCAGATTCTGAAGGGGGTGTGGGCGGTCCGACGTCATGCTGACTGACATGATTGTCAGTTCTCCCTCGGCGTCTCTGAACTTAAGTAAACTGAGTCAGTTTACTTAAGTTCAGAGACGCCGAGGGAGCTGCGGGCGCGGGCGGGGGGGGGGGCAACGCCCCAATGGACGCACCGCCCCTGCCTATCATTCAGCTTTACACCACTGTTCCCGGTTTGACAAGATGAATACAGTGCATCTCATCTGCCTGTGTATGGATCTGTCGAAGCTTCTTTATTTGCTTGGTGACTATAACATTTTGAGCAGAACTGAATATAAGCACAATAAATGTACAAAGTATAGTAACTGACAGATGGGATGGATAAAATGAGTATGTTCATTATGCACTGCAAATGTACCTGGGGAGTAAGGTGGCACTGTACAAGTTGGTGTAGGGAGATGGTATGAAATCCCTAATTCTTGTACACAATTTTGTATGTTAAACTTATGTACTATCGTATTTCAAAATATATGCATTTCAGGCACATGAACATTAAGCGATTTGTCTAGAATCACAGGATTTGCAGCCAAGCATCAATAGTAGGATTCAAACTCCGGTCCAGAGACACTGGACCACACCTCCTCCCAACAATGACCAAAATAAACAATTGATACATGGGCAAAGATCACAGTTGTGTGGTGATTTTGACAATGATGACAGACAATACAATTCATTACCTAACCATAAAGACACATTGATTTCCATATTAACAAGTTTTGCAAATTTCTGATGAGGTATTCTGTTTTTATTCTCTAGCATGCAGAGATGACTCTTCATGACTGATTTTCAGCTCACAATTGTGAGGCTGGCACAAGCAGCTGGTGGAAGTGAATTTCAATGTAGAGGTCCAAGAAGGAAAAAAAAGGATTTGAAACTGGATGCCTCACCGGGCTTTCTGGGTGAAACTAGTAGATTTGATTAGGCCTGGGCGGAACTTGCAGAATTTTACTCAGTGGAATTCTGCGGAATTGCAAAAAAATCTCAGGGAGATCCTGCAAAATTTCGTGAATGGGCCGAAAAATGCACGTCACACTCCTTGCACTGCAATTTAATGCCGGCAGGACATAATATATGTATAGGACTTAGTTTCCACAGGAAAAGCATTTTTTGATTTGCTTATCAATTTGGTGCCGTTTAACGAATCTTCACGAAATTTTCTGAAAAAAGTGTCCTCCTGATTCTAGTTGTGCATGGAAAGTTTCAGGGTGATCTGTCAAGAAGGGGACTGAAAAAAAGGTGAGGTAAAAAAAGTGTGTTTCCCATGTTAATTCGCATAGGGATTTTGGGCACGAGTACAGCCCGAACTGCTAAACTGAATTAAACCAAATGTGGCAGAAAGCTAGCTCCTGGACCAGAAAGAGCCCTATTTGTGATTTGGTGTAAATCCGTTCAGTAGTTTTTGAGATATTCAAGGAAAAAGAAATTTGTATAGCTGGGCAAAGTCTAAGCACAGATCTCATGGTGAGACCTGATTGGCTGTCAGCACTTCAACCAGAAAGTGCTGGCAGTCATCTTGGGACCAATATACATAATAGCACCCCATTGAAATGCATTGTAGTGAAATGGCAGGATTTGAGTGTCACAAAAAGGAGAACGTATAAGGGTGATTTTAGTTACAATATAAATCATTTGTTGATTGTGCCATACTCATTGTAGGAATTGCGGTGTGTTCTAAGGTGATTTGACCCTGTGAAAAGGCTTCTGCTGGGATTTCATGAATCAAGTTTGAGAGAATACTGCTTTCTCATGATTATTCTATAGAGGGTATGGAAGATGCTCCAGAAGCTAAAATGAGAGCATATTTTCTGTAAATTCACACTATCTTTCTCAGCCATATGAAAGTGAAGTCTGACATTCTCAGTAAAACATGTACATTTTTAACAGGAGCAGCCTGTCAGTTGATTCCCTTATGTTCTACTGCAGCCTGCAAGAGTATTCTAAAGAACAACTAGAGGGCTAACAGTCTTACTTATGACAAAAGAATGGCACACCAGAAGCCATCTTGATTGAATGAAACTGGCAAAACTTAAAACATTTAGGGCCTTATTTACAATAAAGTGACTCAGTGCGGTGCCGCAAGCCATTTTGCTGCGCCGCACTGAGTCACTTACAAAGCACAGGGATGCCTCATATCTCCAATGATATGACGGATCCCTGTGCTCCCCCCTGCACTGGCGCACAATTGGCTGCCATACGCCGATGCAGACACCCTTGCACCTTGGTGCAAGGGTGCCTGCGTTGCAGGGAGATTGTTTTTGTGCAGGAAGGGATACCTTCCTGCACTTAAACGATCTGAAATGTTGTTTTTCAACTTCTATGTGTGCTGCTTAAAGCAGCCCACATAGAAGTTGAAAACGTCATTTTTAAAGATTGTTTATGTGCAGGAAGGGACACCTTCCTGCACATAAACAATCACTAGAGGTGATTTCCTCATTCTATATGTGCTGCAAAATGCAGCACACATAGAGAGAGGAAAAAAACGACGAGAAATGAAAACATTTCTCCTCGTTGCGCCTCCCTACGCATTACGATGTTTCCGATTTCTCGTAAATCTGGGAATGTGTCAGGTTCTATGGGTGTTGCATGGGAAACCCACAGCAACACCCATGGAACGCCCCTTTCACGCAAAGTGCTGCCTGTAAAGGGGCTGTATTTACAAGGACCGGAAAAGCCACGCTGGTGCATCACAAAAAGTGACGCACCAGCGGTGCAAGGGGCTTGTAAATATGCCCCACAATTTAGAAAGGAACAGAAGGAGGGGTTTCATTTTGTCATAGAAATTATGGTTAGTGCTGAAGAAAGAAAAATTAGGACATATTTTAAGTGAGTTCTCAAATAACTTCCTCTTCTATTTCATTGAAACATTCTAACAATGCAGACTGAAACATTCACTTTCAACACCAGCAGCAGACTGCCTGTTAACTCCTGGTGATCAGCAGCTTTACTACAGTGTCCTAATCAGCAATTTGAGTACTAACATTCTGAATTTATGCCAAACGTGTGGCACATCTAAACGCCATCTTAATTGAATCAAAGTGGAAAACTGAAAGCATTTTCTACTGAGGATACTGCAGTAAATGAGGAAATTAGATAGCTTCACAACAAATAAGTCTCCCAAGATGGCCACCGGAGAAAAAAGAGCTCAAATGTAACACAAATATCACCCAAATGTAGCCCAAGTATAGCCCGGTGACAGAAGTGTGCAAAACACTTAATTTGTTTGTTTCTTAGCAGTTTTATATAGGGCAGACTTGACCCGAAGGTATTGGAGTGCTTTACATGAGCATCAGTTACATTATATAAGGACACATTCATTTTGATTATGGAATGGAGAGATTAAGTGATTTGCCCAGAATCACAGGATGTCGAGCTGATGCCAAAACTCAAACCTGGTTCCCTAGTTGCAAAGTCTTTAGCTCTGGCCGTAACACCACATCCTCTCCCCTAAGTGTACCATGTAATCAAGTGATAACCTGGATAAAAAACATAAAGATAGCAAATAATTTAAAAGTGCTTGTCGCTATTTGAGAACTTAGAAAATATGTCCTCATTTTTGTTTTTTAGAGCACCAACCATAATTTCTATGGGAATAAGAACCTCTCATTTTTATAATTTCTAAAGGAAATGCTTTAGGTATTATAGTTTTGATTACATCAAGATGACGTCATGCGTGCCACACATTTGTAATAATCATAGAATGTTAGCAATCTAGTTGTTCATTGGAATACTGTTGGGAGGCAGTGGTCAGGGGCATGGACACGGATAATGGAGGGCAGGGAGGAGGGTGCAGATGCACTAGTTGACCACGCTGGGCAGGTGGGAGGGGGAGTTGCAGCACAACGAACCATGGAAGGCAGGGGCAACAAACCAACCATGCAGGACAGGCAAGAGGGGCAATATAATAGACCATTGAGGACAGAAGGAAGTGGCAGTGGCAGTACACACATATGAAAGGGCTGGGCCCATAAGTTCTAGACCTATTCTAGAGTCACAATCCAAAGGTTCTTTTTCGCAGCTTGAAAGTGTAAAGGGGAGAAAAGTCATTAGGAGGCCAATCAATTAGTCAATAATTCTCTTAAACACATAGTAACCATGGTCAACTACTTAAGGTTAGTTGATTTATTAAAAAGCCAAAAAAAACTGAACATAAAGACACCTCAATGAGTACGAGGGTGTAGAAATACATAGAAATTAGCATGAAGCCAAATCTGCGTATCCAGTTTAGACGATGCAACATGAGCAATACAATTAGTTCCACAAGTAGGATAAAAAGATCAGGATTGGTGAGGAAAAGCATTAACTCTATCCCTACTCTAGCACTAGGATGACAGGGATGTATTTTTAGATGAAGGAGTTAAAGGGGAAACAGCGTTTACAACGCTGCCATTACATCGCGTTCCTTTTACAACGCAGTCGTTACAACGACCGCGTTGTTAGAACGCGATGCCTTTACATCGCAAGTCATTAGATTGAGTTGCTGTTGGGGGCGCTCTAACCTAAGGAATAGTATAATTTACTATTATTATTATTATTAATTTAATTTTATAAGGCGCTCAGCTACCCGGAGGTTTCCCCGCGCCATCAGACTGTTGCAGGCAGGAAAGGGGAACATTATTGGTTAAATAGCCATGTCTTAAGACTTTTTCGGAAGTTCTTGTGGTTAATTTCATGCCGAATTGGCATAGGGAGAGAGTTCCATAATAAGGGGGCTAGGTAGGAAAAAGACCGGCCACCCATACGCGATCTTTTGATCCTAGGGACTGAAAACTTGGCCTGAGTCAAGGATCGTAGATGACGTGTTGGAAGGTAGGGATGGACTAAGGCATTCAGATATTGCGGTGCAGTGCCCCATTTAATTTTATGCATATAACACAAGGCCTTGAATTTAATGCGGCTCTCTATCCTCAGCCAATGCAGGTCGAGGAGGGAACCTGATATGGAGGCTTTTCTGGGCACCTGGCAAAGCAGCCTTGCCGCCAAGTTCTGTACTACCTGAAGCTTTCGAACCACCTCCTTATTGGCTCCCAAGTACAGGACGTTGCCGTAGTCCAGTCTAGATGTAATCAGGGCTTGGACCACAGTTCTTTGGGTGGAACTAGGCAACATCCATAGTATTTTTTTGAGCCATTTTAGGATGGTGAAACAGATTGCGGCGACCCTTACTGCTTGCTGCTTCATTGACAACTGATCGTCAATGATTATGCCCAGATTGCGAACCATATGTAGCGGCTGGGGAAGATCACCCATTTGGGGGGCCAATGTTGTGGGCCCCAAAGATCTTTATTTTTCCGAGGATTAGGACTTCTGTTTTTCCACCATTTAGCTTTAACATGTTGGTGTGCATCCAACTGGCTATATTTTGCAGTCCTACCTGCAGAGAGGATAACTTAGATGCTTCATTTGTAGAAAGAGAGAAGATTAACTGGGTATCATCAGCATATGAATATATGCATAGCCCTGCCTCTTCCGCTATTGTTGCCAGAGGTCTGACATAAATATTAAATAATAATGGGCTAAGAATAGAACCCTGTGGTACTCCATAAGGGGCAGCGTGGGACTTAGAGCTCGCTGCCGCTGAGAAGACCTGGAACGTCCGGTCAACCAGAAAGTCAGCAAGCCATTTGAGTGCTTTCCCGCAATGCCTACCGATTGAAGAGCTTTAAGTAGGGTATTATGAGACACAGTATCAAAAGCTGCACTCAAATCAAGCAGTATGAGTGCCACAGTCTCACCTATATCAAGGCGTTGACGCAAAATTTCTGTAACACCTAAGAGCGTGGTTTCTGTCGAGAATCCATCTCTGAAGCCTGATTGTGATGTATGTAGAATTTCTTGAGAGTCTACAAATTGTGTCAGTTGTTGATTAATATGTTTTTCTAAAATTTTTGAGAAAACTGGAAGTAGAGAAATCGGACGGAAATTAGTTAAATCATCTGGATTGGCATTAGCTTTTTTCAAAAGAGGCCGAACCATGGCATGCTTCCATGCCACTGGAACAGTTGCTTCTAACAAAGACGCATTAAGCAGCTCCATAATAATTTTAAGTGATGGTGGTTCCAATTTTTGAAGAATAGTAATGGGGAGAGGATCTGTAGGTGAACCAGATTTCAGGCTATTTAAGATGAGTCTAAAAGAGGAGGTCTCCAAAAGCTGCCAGTTTTCTAGCAACTTTGTAGGCATGATGATTTCATTTATCGGTGGTACAATGCAACTAGATGTATGGAGAGAGCTCCTTTTTTGATTTCCCTCATTGTTTGTTATTACATTCAGTTCAGCATAGATTTTCTCTATTTTGCCAATAAAGAACTTGGCTACATCCTCACAATGAGCTTCATTGAGCATATTCCAACACCTTCCCTACTGTTGCAGGCTGGAGTTGGAATAGTAAATTATACTATTCCTAAGTCCATCGCGCCCCCTACAGCAAGTCGATCTAATGACTTGTGATGTAAAGGTATCACGTTCTAACAACGCGGTCGTTGTAACGACCGCGTTGTAATAGAACGCGATGTAACATGCTATATTCAAGTTTAAGGGGTCAGCGCATGGAGTCTTCCTAAGAAGCCCTTCCACAATGAATGTGTCATGTAGCATAGAGCTATAGAGCTTGCTCTTAGATGCTCTCTCCCTGAAAGCAAAAGAAGAAGTGGGGACTATCCCTAACTTCAACAACAAGTTATTCGCAGGTAGCATTCCCAGGGTGCGGTGCTAGAGGCACGCCATTCTGCTCTGAGTACAGTCCTGGAGGTGATTTTCCACGGGACAACAATGCACTTTTCTTGCTGCAATTTGTACTTGGTTCCCAGGCCTTCTGCGTGAAACACAACGACATTCCTTTATCAACTCAAGCCTCACAATTGTAACTTCCTCTCTTCTTGCCTGACTAATAAAACAAAAACATTATTCTAGCTAACAAGAGTGCTTCTTTCACCTGCAACACAAAACGTGAGACAGAACAAATTCCACAGCACTCATAAAATTCAACTCTTAATTCTAAAGCGAGAGCATTAAATCTATCCCTACTCTAGCACTAAGATGACATCCCTACTTAAGCAGCTTTAGATGAAGGAGTAAAAGGTGTCAGTGATTGGAGTCTTCCTAAGAAGCCCTTCAGAGCACCTAAGAGCTACAAAGCACCCAAGGCCCGATCTCCTGCCGACCCTGCTGCTGCACCTTCACCCACCTCTGGACCCCAGCAGCAACCCCCAGCCCACCGGACGCCAGCACACACAAACCACTGAGCTGCATCCTCCTCAATGTACGCTCCCTGCACAGACACGCTGTAGAAATCTGGGACCTCCTCAATACTCACACGCCAGACGTCGCCTTCCTCACAGAGACCTGGACCAACACTAGCTCCGCATCTGATATTGGAACCGCTATCCCCGACGGATACTAGTTCCTGAGAAAAGACTTCCCCAACTGCCCAGGAGGAGGCCTCGCCATCATCCACAAAAGCTCCCTCCGATTGACAACCTCCTACTCAGACGACGCCCCCAGAACAACCCCAGAACGACGCTCCGCGGAACACTCGTCTACAGACCACCTGGCCTCCGCACCTTTGTCACCAACGTCATCGCCGACCTCATTGCACCCTACGCCCTCACCTCCACAGACTACATACTACTCGGAGACCTGAACTTCCACCTGGACAACCACAGCGACCCCAACACCACCACCCTGCTACAGACCTTCACCAACATAGGGCTGAAGCAACATGTCTCCGCCTGACTCACACAGCAGGACACACACTTGACCCCATCTTCGCAGGAGAAAACAACATCTTCTTCAGCCACACCATGGAACTGCTCTGGACTGACTACCACTGCATCCATTTCTCCTTTACTAATCCCTCCGCACACAAGTAGGCGCGCTGCTTCCCATGCATATTCTAGATCAAAGTCTCTGAAGCACACCTCACCTCACCGCTGCCCTGACCTGCACTCCACTCCCAACTACATCAGATGCCAACACTGTGCCAAGCAACCTCCACCAATGGATCGCCAACTGCACCAACACACTCTCCAGAACACCATGAGACGACACAACAAGAAAGCTAACTGCTTCACCACGGCACTCCAAGAATCCAAGCGCTCCTGCCGATGACTGGAAAAGACGTGGAGAAACAGCAAAACTCTGGAAGCACTCTCCGCCTACAAAACAGCCACCAAGGCAAACCACCAACTCTTCAAATCCACAAATAAAAACTTCCGCCAAGACAGAATCCTCTCCAACGCCCACAACTCCAAAGAACTCTTTGCCATCATACAGGAATTTGCCAAACCTAACAGCGAAACAACTGACGTCCCTCCCTCCCAAGACCTCTGCAACAGACTCAGCATCTTCTTTCACCTCAAGATCAAGACGCTCTACCACAACTTCGAAGACCAAGACCTCTGCACAGCCCCAACACCCACCTCCAGCGATGCCACCCAACAGACCCTTCTTACCTGGACCCCAATCACGACAGAAGACACCCTAAAGACCATGAAGAACACCCACTCCGGAGCACCTTCTGACCCCTGCCCGCAGCATATCTTCCACAGGGCCACCACAGCCATTGTACCAGAGCTACATCAAACCATCAACTGCTCCCTCGAGACCACCACATTCCCCGACAAATGGAAGCGTGCCGAAGTCAACCCCCTCCCAAAGAAGCCCCCCGCAGACCCGACAGACTGAAGAACTTCAGGCCCATCTCACTACTCCCTTTCACAGCCAAGGTCATCGAAAAGGCAGTCAACACCTAGCTAGCATTCTTCATCAAAACCAACAGCATCCTAGACACCTTTCAATCCAGATTCTGCAGCAACCACAGCACCGAGACCGCCCTCCTTGCCGCCACAGACGACATCCGCGCCCTCCTCGACCAAGTCCAAACAGCAGCCCACATCCTCCTGGACCTATCAGCAGCCTTCGACAACGTCTCCAACCGCAAACTAGCCACCAGACTCCACGACGCCGGCATCCAAGGAAAGGCCTTAGACTGGTTAAGTTTATTCCTCACAGGCAGAACACAGAGAATAAGACTCCCACCCTTCCTCTCAGAACTGACAGAGATCAGATGCGGAGTACCCTAAGGATCCTCCCTCATCCCCACCCTCTTCAACATCTACATGGCCCCCTCGCAACCATCGTCAGAAACCACTGGCTCAACATCGTCTCCTACGCCGATGACGCCCAGCTCATACTCTCCCTCACCAAGGAACCCGACATCACAAGGCACAACTTCCAAGAAGAGATGAAAGCTGTCGCAACTCGGATGAGGAACCGCTGCCTGAAACTCAACTCAGAGAAAACAGAAGTCCTCACCCTCGGCTGCACCCCCTCTGCATGGTACGACACCTGGTGGCCCCCTTCCCTCGGAAACCCACCCACCCCAATGGACCATGTACATAACCTCGGCATCATACTAGACTCATCATTCACCATGAATCGCCTGATCAACGCCGTCTCAACGCATGCTTCAACACTCTGCATACTATGCAAGACATTCAAGTGGATCCACCCCGACTCCATGAAAACTACCACTCACGCACTCGTCACCCGCAGACTGGACTACGGCAACACCCTCTATGCCGGAATCAACAAAAAACTCCTCCGCAAACACCAGACCATCCAGAACGCCACAGCCAGACTAATCCTCGATATCCCATAGCACAACCACATCACCCAACACCTCCGCAACCTCCACTGGCTCCCCATCGAAAGAAGATTAACTTTCAAGCTGCTCACGCACGCCTACAAGGCCCTCCACAACAGTGGACCCCGATACCTCAATGACCGCATCTCCTTCAATGCGCCCAAGAGAAACCTCCGCTCAGCCGACCTCTCCCTAGCCACCATCCTACGCTTCCACAGGACCAGAGCAGGTGGAAGGTCCTTTTCCCAGCCAAGACCTGGAATGATCTCCCCCTTCACCTCTGGTGAAGCCCGACACTGCACCAATTCAGGAAGGACCTCAAGACCTGGCTCTTCGAATGACCCCAACGGAGCTGCTCACACCTACCCCTCAGCGCCTTGAGACCCTAACGGGTGAGTAGTGCGCTATACAAAACTCTGATTGATTGATTCATTGATTGAAGATGCTCTCTCCCCGAAGGCAAAAGAAGCAATGGGGACTATCCCTACCTTCAACAACAAGTTATTCGCAGGTAGCATTCACAGGGTGCAGTGTGAGAGGCACGCCATTTTGCTCTGAGTAGTCTTGGAAGTGATTTTCTACGGGACAACAGTGTACGTTTCTTGCTACAATTTGTCCTTGGTTCCCAGGCCTTCTCCTGTGTGAAACACACCGACCTTCCTTTATCGACTCAAGCCGCACCATTGTAACTTTTTCCCTCCTTGCCTGACTAATAAAACAAAGACATTATTCTAGCTAACGAGAGAGCTTCTTTCACCTGCAACACAAAAAGTGAGAAAGAACAAATTCCACAACACACATGAAATTCAACTGTTAATTCTAAAGCGAGAGTTTCCAGGGAACTGCATTTTAGGCCTACGAGGTTGAGCTAACATAAGAAACTTCATATAAGCTTTACGAATTCACTCAGCATTAATGCAGTTTCAACTAATGCATTTACCTACATGTGAAATGACATGATTAATAGGCACATTTAATTTATGATTAGGTGTCAATTGCACAAAACGAGTTCTTCACGTTAATGTTTTATGCTAGTTATATTCACTTTCTATGTTGATTCAGCGTGCTAAATTTAAATGGCCTAAAACAAGTCACGTTTTCAGGGTAATACATTTCACAATTCTAACACTTTACATTAACACAACAAAGGATTAAACGCAGGTGCGGTCTATACGTGATTATAATGCACCCCCCACAAATAAAATGCGATTTCAACTCTATCAGTTCCCCCCTCTGATGACATCATAAAACAGTCCAAAATCCCTGCAGAGTAGACCGATCTAAACAGATGTTGCAGCTAATCTCCTCTGTCTGAACTCCTCCAATCTCTTCAAATTCTCGTAATGACTGTCCTGCAGTCTTTCCACCCTTCTCTCTCTTTCCCTTAAGGAGTTCTCCATTTGCCTCGCCTTGTGCCATTTGCATGCTCTTTTCATTCCTACCAAGATGATAACACATATTACAACAATTATAATTGGATTCAAGATGGATCCAAGGATTCCACTTCCTAAGTTTGCAAACCAACATCACCAAATCCATTTCCAATCTTATCCCAAACTCCCTCAGCTGCCAGATCTTGTATCTCATGATATATATCAGTAATGTTGTTTATATATCCACTCAGATCTTTACTTCTATCAGGGATATAAGTACAACACTGTTGGACCTTCAGCATCCGACAGACTCCACCTTCCTTTGCCAATAACACATCTAATGCAAGACAGTTTTGCATCACCATAGCCCTTATCGAAACCATCTCCCCATCTATGAGTAACAATGACTGAGCTGTGTTAACTGACAACTTATCCACAATAGTTGACAACTTCCTGATCTTGATGTCATTCAACACCACCCCTAAAGTAGGTATCATCGCTCCACATATATCTCCCACGACCTCACCAGAACTCAGCCCACGTTTTTCCCTGTGGTTTGATTTTCCTTTCAAACCTTCCAGATCCTCAACATGGGATATCTTTGGAAACACAACTGCCACATAACAAGTACCATACCAATTGCTCGGAAACCAAACATATGCAGTCTTCCCACACACAAAATAGACTCCTGGCACCATTCAAACTGACTCTTGCAGAAACGTCTTCCAAGGACCATTGACTAGAAAAATATGGTCACACACACTCTGTCACACAAACACGGTGTTATAAAGACTCTGAACTTGAGGTAGGCAAAGCTTGCCTCGTTGTTCCCAATTTAAAGCTGTTGGACCAGAACTTACTTTAGCCTTGTGAGCTAACTCCTCCTTGGTCCATTCAAATTTTTATCCTTATTGTTAGACTTAACAACTAATCCCCTACGTCTTTCCTCAACTTGATCTATGAATTTCTTTTCTATGTCCAATAATATGCATGTTAGATTCTGTCTATGTGTGTAAGCAGTATCTAATGTTACTGTGGGTGAGAAATAATTTTCCAATCTCTCTATTTGCTTTATAGTAATCGTCTTTGTTCAAATGTTTATAAACTGGTATTTCTGAGAACAATATGAGCTCCCAGGTATAATATGTAATGGACATTTTGCATGAAAAACAATAAAGTTTGTTTGAAAAAGACTGGTATTTCTGGGAGTACCACATCATAATTTGAGAAGTAGTACTCGTAATGACCCTTTCCATAAAACATGCTAAGTAGTAAACTACAACTAATGCCACAAATCAAGGGTAGGTGATGGTAGAGAATCTCCTCCTCAACCAATTGCATACACACATAACAATTTCTCACTCATACAGGAGCTTTCAGCGTGTAATCACCTTTAGACAAATCTACATGTAGAAAGTGACTAGTTTGCTTTATTAAACCTTTTTCAGATCCTAGTGTACCCTCTTTTGAGGTGGCAGTGGTGGGTGAGGATGTCCCCTGTACCCCCACTCCATGTACCTCACTTTGGTGTGTGCTCAAAGTGGACTGAGAAATGACTACAGCTAGTAGTATGATTATTCCTACAATGAGTGTACCTATAATACATTTGTGCCTACTGTTCGAGTTTCCAGACTCCGCGTTTAAAGTAGCTCGGATTACTGCTTGTAAGAGGTTCAACACAGAGGGGCATATTTACAATGGAAGTGATGGAGCGCGGCGTTAGCCTTCTTGGCTTAAGGCCACACTCCACCACTTCTGAAATGCAGGGCTGCACCATATTTACAAGAATATGGTGCAGCCCTGCATTTCCCTCTGCACTGGTGCTAAATTTAGCTGTCTAACACCAATGCAGGCATTCTTGCACCATAGTGCAAGGGTGTCTGTGTTGCAGGGGAAGATTGTACATAAACAATCTTTAAATGGTGTTCTGTAACTTCTATTTGTGCTGCTTAATGCAGCACACATAGAAGTTGCAAAACGTCATTTTTTTAAGGAAGGGACACCTTCCTGCACAAAAACAATCAATGGTGTTTTGGTGTTTCCATGTGTGTTGCACAATGCAGCATGCATAGAAACAGCCAAAATGAGGAGAAATTAAACATTATCCTCGTTTCGCCAGGGTAATACCAGGTTTTCCCTGGTCTAAATATTGGTGCTGCCCCATATTTACGCCACCCTTGTAAATATGAGGCAGCGTCAAAATCAATGGGTGTTGCGATGGAATGCCCACCACAACACACATTTCCCTCCCCTTTCACTCTAAGTATAGCGTGAAAGGGTGCCTTATTTACAAGGCAGCATTAAGCCCCTATCTCCACCACAACGTCCAAAAAAGTGAAATTGTGGTGGCGATAGGGGTTTGTAAATATGCACCAGAGTCTCTTTTTCTCTGCCTCTTATTCACATGCAACAGAGTCTTTGAGCAACTTTTCCTTGAAACCTTAGAAAGCTCTTTTCAACAGTCTCTTGTACAATATTTACACAGCTTGGAAGACTTCCCTAGCCCTCTTTCTTCTTCTAGATGAAAGTCCCTATTTTATTCTTCTTCCACTCAGGCCTAGGTTATCTTCTTTCAGGCAATTTATTTGCAGTTGAAAAAGTTCAATATACACTCCTTATGAGATCAGGGCCAATCTCCTAAATGACTCGCTGTAACAGTTCAGCTCTCAATGATGCAATCTCTTGAGAAGACCGTGGAGCGCCGAAGCTTTGGAATTTGATGTCTTCCAGAATCAGAGTCAGTTATCCACTCAGCCTTGGTGGGAAAGGCACAGTCAATGACAGAAGTGGACTAGCTTCGATTCCAGGAGCAAGATCTCGACAATCAGTATCGAAATCTCGGAACTCGCTCTCCCCGGCATTTGTAACCAGATAAGCCTGTTCGAGAGAGGAATATCTCCGACACAGCACTCAAGTTCTCCCAGACCTCCTAGCACTTCCTGTGGCTTGCTCAGGTTTACTCAGATCAGACTTATAGGTGCAAGTTCTATTTTGGATGTAACTCAGGTTTCTCCTCCTCTGTCTCACAGGCCACGTCTCACCGCAGCATCTTTCATCCTTATCTGCACATGACCATTTGTCACACCAGTCTCTTCTGCTGAGTCAGACTCTATACCACTCGCAATGTTACCGTCTCCCTCAGAGTCTATACCAGAGTCTTGTGTAGCATGACCCCCCTCAGATTGATCTGGTGTGTATCCAGCCTCTTCAGGAACCTCCAGAGCATGGCTTGTCCTCTCCAGTGACCCCTCCATCATGGCTGGAAATACTTCTGGGAGAGGAGCTGTTTTATCATAGGGACCAGTGACTCATCGGGTATGGGAAGCGTGAATCCAGTTCGGTATTCCGCCACATTTCACAGCAGTATTCATCACCAGTATTACTCGATATGGCCCAAGCCACTGAGAGTCAAGACAATTGTTCCTCCCGTGCTTTCTGATGAGCACCCAATCAGCTGGGCTCAGGTCGTGGCAGAGGTCTTTTGAAGTCTGTGCAGTCGCTGCTTCAACCTGATGAGACTGAATGAATCACATCAGCCAATCCTTTACAGTAGTCAAGGATCAAGTCATCTGTGATGTTTATTATTGCAGTGGCAGGCACAGCAGGCAATTTCGTTTATCTTCCCATCAGTATCTCATGTGGCGGCAACTCAGTTCTCCTGTCAGGAATACTGCGCAAACTTATTAGTACCAGAGGCAAGGCATCAGGCCACTTCAGAGATATCGAAGCACACGGCCAGTCTCGACTTTAAGGTGCCGATGATCTGTTCCACCATGCCTGATGCCTCCAGCCTGTAACTACAATGGTGTATTTGATCCACACTCAAGGCGATACAAAACAACTTCATGACTTCATTATGAAAGTGTGTTCCTCTATCCGATTCCAATGTAATTGGAAATCCGAATCTAGGAATGAGTTCCCTCAACAATAACTTCGCTACTGTGAGACTATCACACCTTCTAGTTGGTTAAGCTTCAACCCATCGAGAAAAAATGCACACAACCACCAGAATGTATCTCCACCCATTACAGACAGGCATCTCAACAAAATCCATTTGGATCCGATTGTAGGGACCTCCCGACCTGCCAATGTGACTCATGGCAACAAGTGTCTTTTTCACAGCATTCATTTGTTGGCACGTGATACACCAAAGACACACTGCTTCTGCAATCACAGGTAATCTCGGATTGAACCAAGTCTGTTTGAACAATTTCACCATTGCATCCCTTTGTATATGAGCTGCTCCATGAATTTGCCTTGCCATTGGGTGCAACAGACAATCTGGTAATACAGCTCTGCCATCAACTGATGCCCATATGTCATTTTCTCCTTTCTCACAACCTGCTTTGATCCAAACCTCTTGTTCCTTGTCTGTAGCTTCCATCTGCAAAAGTCTGACTTAATCCCATGTGTCTGCAACAAGTAGCATCATGCTGAGTTCGGTCTTCTCTGTACTCTCGCCAGTATAATCCCCATTGAAAACACATGCACGCATAGTACAGAAACAAGCAACTTTGTCTGCATACCTATTCCCTGTAGTAACAAAGCAGTCTCCCCTTCCATGGGCAGCACACTTAACGACAGCCACTTCTCTTGGTAATTGCAAAGCTTCCAGCATTTGTCTCAGACACTCCCCGTTCCAAATTGGAGAACCTGATGATGTTCGGAACGGGAAACAGCGTTTACAACGCTGCCATTACATCGTGTTCCTATTACAACGCGGTGGTTCCAACGACCTCGTTGTTAGAACGCGATGCCTTTACATCGCAAGTCATTAGATCGACTTGCTGTAGGGGGCGCTCTAACCTAAGGAATAGTATAATCTACTATTCCAACACCTTCCCTACTGTTGCGCAGGCTGGAGTTATACTATTATAAATTATACTATTCCTAAGTCCAGCGCGCCCCGTACAGCAAGTCGATCTAATGACTTGCGATGTAAAGTATTGCGTTCTAACAACGCGGTCGTTGTAAAGACCGCGTTGTAATAGAACAGCGATGTAATAGCATGCGATGTGACATGCTATATTCGTTAGGAACCCTCTCTGCGACTATAGCTGTCCAAAGTCATGAACCACACTGAAACCGTACTGGCTATCGGTATAGATGGTGACTCGGATCAGTTCAGAAACTCGAAATGCACGGGTCAAAGCAATGATTTCAGTCACTTGTGTGGAGTGCACTCTCTGTAAACAAGAAACTTCCACCACTCCAGAGATTGTACAGACAGCAAACGCTGCTCTCAAATTACCCTTATTGTCTCTTAAGCATGAACCATCAACAAAAGGACTTGATCAGGATCACGCAATGGCTCATCGACAATGCCAGGTCTCGGCTTCGTGCAAAGCTCAGTGACATCCAAACAGTCATGGTCTTCACATTCTTCCCCATCAGCATTTGGAACTGGTAACAAGGTAGGTAGCAGGTTTTAACACAGAACAACACTTCAGGGTAACGTTCTCGGCAGCGAGTAACACCTGTTCATACCTTGTCAACCTGTTATTTGTCAAATGCTGTGTTTTGGTTCTCGTAATCCGGAGCACAACTGAATGCTGTATATATATCGTAAGTGGATGACCCATATCAATGCTCTCACATCGTTCAATACTGACACCTGTTGCAGCAACGGATTTGAGACATCCGGGCAACGCTGAAGCTACAGGTTCTAATGTAGCTGAGAAATAAGCCACTGGTCTACGGGCACCCCCTTGTGTAAGGGTGAGTACAGAAAGAGCACAACCCTCCCGCTCATGACAGTATAATGAGAATGGTTTGTTGTAATCTGGCATTCCAAAAGCCGGAGCACGACACAGACACTCTCTCATCTCCAGGAAAGCAAGCAGACAGTCGTTATCCCAAGGTACCGGATCATACACATCCTTGTAGGTCAGCATCTGTAAAGGCTTTGCCATCAAGGAAAAATCAGGAATCCATTGTCGGCAGTAGCCAACCATTCCCAAAACATCCTGACCTCTTTCTGAGTACTAGGCAGATTCATTTTCATGATCGCCTCCACGCGTTCAGGTGACACCTTCCTCTTGCCTTTTTCAATTCGATGACCCGAATATTGTACCTCATTTGGACAGTACTGAAGCTTACTTGGACACATCTTATGCCCATTGTCAGCTAGATGGTTCAGTAATGCGATAGTATCATCCTTGCAAGCTTCCCATGTTTCAGACGCAATGAGGAGATCGTCTATGCACTGGACTAACACTGAGTTTCGGAGTAGAATCAAGTTCTCAAGGTTCTTCTTCAAGACCTGATTGAATATGGATGGACTTTCGGTATACCCTTGAGGGATAAGACACCATGTTAAGACACAATTCTCCAGACAGGATGCAAATAAAAATTGTCTCTCCTCATGCAATGGGATGGAGAGGTCAATGACTGTGAACCACTCAGCTTCAGAAGGAATCTGGAATAGGATCACAGAAGGATTTGGTACCATGAAACAACATGGAATCACTATGTTATTGACCTTTCTAAGGTCCTGAACAATGCAATACTTCCCACTTGGTTTCTGCAATCCCATGATAAGTGAATTGCACGGACTTCCCATGTTCTGCTTCAAGATGGCCTGCGCAATCATGGACTCAATTAACAGGTGTAATTCCTGCCACCGTTTCTGGTGTCAAATTGCACAGTGGTGTTCCGGGAAATTCTACATTAGGCTTGACCTGTATGGGAACTGGCTCGACTCCTCGAATCAGTCTGATTTCCTCCCAAGAGAAGTTCCATACCACTAGAGAGACGGTGTCTCTAAAATCCAGCAACATGTCCTCCACGGTCAATAGAGGAAACATGGCTATGTAATGATTCTGACTGGCCAATTTGAAAGCAATATCCTCATCATTAGTCTGCAATTCGATTCCCTTCGGCGTGCAATATATGGTACAATTCAATTTGCACAAAAGGTCACGCCCTAGCAAACAAACTGGACTCGAATCACTCACCACAAACTGATGGTGATCCTGAAAGGTTCTGATTTTCACTGATATCTCTTCTGTCAAAGGATTTGTCATCCTCTTGTTAGAAACTCCTACAACTTGGAGTGATTTTCCACAGAGAGGTTGGTTGGGAATACTCTAGATCTCACAGTAGAATGGGAAGCACCAATATCAATTAAGAATGTAATAGGATGACCATCTACGTCTGCTTCTACATATGGTCCACTCTGGTCTACCTCTAAGACAGCACCTAGAGCTTCCATTAAGGGTATCTGATGATAGGTTCTGTTGCCCTGCGAGATACTCGGAGGTTGGGGCACTTGCACTAACTGGTTCTGATTCCCTCCAGAATTTAGCGATCTTGGCCTAGTCACTGTCGGCAACTGATTTACTCCATCTGCCACCTGCATGAGTTCTCCTTCCTGCACTTGATTTGCAGGATTAAGACGACACTTGTGCTTCCAATGCTCGATCTTGTGACAAAAATGACAGGCAGTGGTCTTCTTCAGGAGTCGCAACATCTATTCCTGTCTTAGGATCTATGGAGACACCTCTTCCCTGTCCCGTCAACCCAGCGACTGATGTCACTTGGACACCTTCTGCAACATTCCCTTAACACGAGATACAGTTCCCACTATTGACTGCACCTGCACTCCTTTCTGTGCGTTTCGCATTTGAACCAGCATCAATTTCTCCTTTATCCTCCTATGCTTAGAATCCACCTCAAAACTGCAGTACCTGGCGCACCGTAAGATTTCATCTACGGATTTGTTTTGCCAGCAGATTAACTGCTGTTGGATCATAAGGCTAATCTACGGCTTCAGTCCAGTCACAAACTTGGATACAAATTGTCCCATGTCTTTACGGTCGAGTGTATCTAACCCACTGCATTGCTTAAAGGGTTGTAACAGCCTCTCATAGTAAGCATGTACTGACTCTTTAGGTTCCTGGGTCGTCCGATCTATCTTAACCCAATCGATGTCTTGAGGGGCTGTTTTGGACTGCAACCATGTGATCACCTGATCGTACTTCTTCAAACCAAAGGTGAAGGACCATGAGTTACTGGATCCCTCTCTGGCTCCGCAGCAGGCCACTCAATAGGTATTTTACAAGCAACCATAGCGCACTAGGAACCACAATTTCGAACAAGGTATTTAAATCAATCCACAACACTTTCAAGATTTTAACAAAGTGATCGACTTGCTTATACCACTCCAGAGGTTTCTCCCTCAACCTAGGAAATCATTTGTGAACACAGCTAGGTCACCTCTACTCCTGGGAACATGCACATACCCTCCACTAGGCACTTCCCGTAACAGATATGCCTCTACTTCCTGCGTACCCCCTCTTGGAGGTGGTGTCTCTCCTGTTGCTTTTTTCACACTCGTCTTCTTCTTCTTTGACCATCTCTCTTCCCACTTATCCAGCATACTCCAAGCCCTTATTCCTTTGACCAACTCTCGGATATGCGTTTTCAATACCGTTACTCTCTTTTCCTCCAGCTCCTGGTCACTGTAGTTAAGCCTATAATTCCCCTGTAACATTTTTGTTCGAGACAGGTCTACTCAATATCTCCGAGCAAACTCTGACAACTTCTCATGCACTCGTCTTGCTCTACAGGTGACATCCTTCGCTACAAACAACAGTTCATCTGGCTCATAGGTTCTTCTATCCAAAGGCAAGTTTCCACTATTGATCTCGTCTACCTCAGCCTTCAACCTCACCACTTCCAGCAGTTTCACCTTCATCGCAGCCTTGATGGTACCCTGACTTGACGTACTACTCTGACTCTCCTTGTTGTTATTATGGTCTCTCAACCAGGATTCCAAGTCTGCAATATCTAAGACATGCTGACTTCCAGATGCTCCCTGACTTGTACTTGCTTCTAAAGCCACACCATTTGGTCCTCTCACCGGAGTTTCCCACATCCGTAGATCTGAACTAGTGCTTGCCTTGGGTATAGACCGTATAGTGCTGGAACCAATGCGTACTCCAGAAGGATCAGCAGTAGCTGCTAAAGGGGTACTAGAGTCCATAGGCACTAAAGAAGGACAATTCCCAATCATGCTCCCTGTCCTTCCCAATCCAGCCCCTTCAGCCTGTAAGAGCTTCAGGCAACCGTGAAGCAGCATTAACCCCATCCTGTTCCATGCCTCCCAAGGCGGATACTCCTGTCCCCCTTACTCCCGCTGATATCCTTCCCACGATCCCTGAATCAGGGCCCACCTGAGTTGTTACACTTTCCACATTCCCAACACTTCCTGAGTCTTGCCCCCGTCCACTGTCTGCGGACTGTAAGGTGGAGGAAGCTCAGATAACAACTCGTCCAACAAGCTCTCTTCATTGTCATTACTTTCACTCTCATTTGTCTTCTTACTCCTGTCCTGGGATCCTCCCTCTCCTACCAACACTGGGTACAACCTTTCTCCCTCAATAGTAGCTACTCTTCATTTCTTAAGCTGTGCATCCCACTATGTGTCCTGATATGCCCTCACAGTTTTCCTCATCTCCCTTGGTATTTCTCCCACTGCTTAGCATGAACTGCACGCATCCATGCATCTAATGCTTCAAACTGTGTTGGTCCAGGCAAAGGTCGTAGTGCAAACATCACTCCTCTTAATTGATGCAGTACATCAAACGAAGTAAGCCAAAGCGTGGAAAATGTGCTGGAGTATCCTTGGGTGGTTTATCTTCGCCCACTCGAGTAACAACCTCCTCGTCACCCATGAAAAGGTTTCGCTACACCCTGAAACATCGCATGATTTCAAACTGCAATTTTATTGTTCACCAATTTACAACAAAACAGTCTTTTTCAGCCACAACTTCCTGATGATCACCAACCAATCCCAGCATGGCGTTACAAAACCCACCTATCGTAGCGCAACACTTCTCTGACATCACCGTCACTCCTCACAGTGGCTCACCCTCCTTCACAATCTCTCTGTGCACATTCACTCACACAGTCATCTTAAAACCGTAATTGTCTGCCATCTAAAAGATCAATGGATTTCAATCACTCAAGAACAGTCACACAAGATGACCTCGACCAGCGTGGATCACCCAAATCTGTATAGTTCACCTCTGTACACAAGGTACACTAGACGATTCCCATGCTTCCCATTCACACAAAGGTTCCTGTCTTAGGTGGAACTGCCAATGGCGTCTCATGACAACTCCTCAATTCTTCGGTCAGACAAACACAATCTCTGTGTCTTCTACACCTTATATATATCCCGGGAACTTAGACCATTTCAGGACCTGCACCTCAAATCTCAATCCTTGGACCACGTCTGACCTAAAACCACATTCACTCGACTCTCACTCCCCAACTTCACAAGACATCACACAATCAAATCATTCCCGCAATCTAGCACACAGCATACACCCTGTCAATACTCACTCCTCCGTCCGCCTCTGATCTCGCCGCACCATCAAACTCCATCTGTCTCCGGCAGATTTTGTCACCTTCGTTCTCGATAGTTGGGCTCTATTCAGGGGCTCTAAGGTTCTAGGTTCCACTTCTTCTAGACTATTTCTAGATTTTCCCCTTATTTCATGTGTGAACCATCCTGCTCTGCTACCAACTGAAAGGGCCAGGCCTATAAGATCTAGACCTGTTCTAGAGTCACAATTCAATGGTTCTTTTCGCAGCATGAAAGTGTAAAGGGGAGAAAAGTAATTAGGAGGCCAATCAATTAGTCAATAATTCTCTTAAACACATAGTAACCACGGACCACTGTTTCAGGTTAGTTGATTTATTACAAAGCCAAAAATAACTGAAGATAAAGACATCTCAATACGAGGGTGTAGAAATATGTAGGAATTAGCATGAAGACAAATCTGCGTATCCAGTTTAGACGATGCAACATGAGCAATACAAGTAGTTCAAGAAGTAGGATACAAAAGATTAGAAAACATGAGTCCAATTTCTCTTGCATTGAGGGCTGGTGAGTGAAAAGCATTAAATCTATCCCTACTCTAGCACTAAGATGACATCCCTACTTAAGCATTTTTAGATGAAGGAGTTAAAGGGGTCAGTGCATGGCGTCTTCCTAAGAAGCCCTTCCACAATCAATGGGTCATGTAGCATAGAGCTACAGAGCTTGCTCTAAGATGCTCTCTCCCTGAAAGCAAAAGAAGAAGTGGGGTCTATCCCTAACTTCAACAACAAGTTATTCGCAGGTAGAATTCCCAGGGTCCGTTGCTAGAGGCAGTCCTGGAGGTGATTTTCCACGGTACAAGAGTGTAATTTTCTTGCTACAATTTGTCCTTGGTTCCCAGGCTTTTTCCTGTGTGAAACACAACGATATTACTTTATCGACTCAAGCCGCACAATTGTATCTTCTCTCCTTGCAAGATGCTTGCTGTCTCACGTGCAAAACAAGTGTTTACAAGAGATTTATGTAATATACTTGAGCATTATATAATTCCAAGAGGTGGGATGTTTTATATTTCAAGGTATTGTGCTCCTCAACTTGTGTAGTTGCATATATATATACTACCTCCCACCTAGATCAAGAATGAGAGCACGGACACAAAGACTGCAGTAAGGATCACTTTTATGTACTGGGCCTTTCCCTGGCCCTGCAGCTCAAAGAAAGATGCGTTTCGGCTGTGCAACACCCTTTTTCAATCTCAATCCAAAAAAGCGCTGAAGACGCAGAATGTCACAAAATCGTGTATATCAGGGCCCGAATAGCCGGACATTGACCCCGCACCTGTAAACAGTCAGATTTTAAATAATGTGAGCATTCACGCTGCATATTTACAACTTAAATGTCATCTTGGGACTGCACAATTCACAATTATGCTGGGTGAACTGATCGTGCTACTAGACATGAGAATATCAAACTCGACTGGGTAGTTAAATGCTGTATTTCTAGTCATTGTAGAATGAGCATCAATCAACACATATAACAGCATGCATAGCGACTGACGAGAACATAATGTGATTGTGTACAAATATGAAACTTAGAAAATGACAACTTCTACATTGCGTATCAACTACCTCTGGCAGGCCTGTGGCCAATTAGGCTCGCAGCTGAAAACATATGAGACATCCGGCAATCATACAATTAGTCAATGTTTGACAGTTATAATCTGAGATGCCATGTGGCTGCTGGGAATCCTGTTTTCTACATGGGTTGATAACATTCTTACTGAATGATATTTCAAAAGCGAACAAAACAGCACCGCAATGGTGAGTCACAAAGCCAGGAGAGGAATTCCCTTCAAATTAGTCATGATCCTCAGTTCTCACCGCGGAGCACACCAAATGCTCACACCGTGCCCAGCACCGGATATCCATTAACCTACTGAGTCAGGCTGAAGGCTTAACGTGGAGTACCACAGTCCCTGCCCAGTGAGTCACCAGACTCCCCATGCCGAATCCTCACTTCCACCTCGGCCAGCGCATCATATTACTTCGTCCCAATCTCAAATCTGGGAGCCTGTCGATCTAGCACTGCTGTACCTCCTCCAATTATATAGCGGTTAGTCGACATTCCCAAATCGCTAGTGGTCTGTGTATATCTCCTACTGGTGGTCACCAGTAGGTAGTTATAGCTAGGACCAAGTTTCCATAGGAAAAGCTGTTTTGGACTTGCTTATAACTTTGGAGCTGGTTGGCAAATCTTCTCTATATTTTCCCAAAACATTGACACGGGATTCTAGATCTGCATGAGAAGTTTTGGAGTGATCCGTCAAGCAGGGGTTGAGAAAAAGGTGGTAAAAATATGTGTGTTTCCCCTGCAATTTCCTATAGGAATTTTAAAGAAAACGTCAGCTCGAACTAATGGACGGAATTACACCAAATTTGGCAGAAAGGTAGCTCTTTGTCCAGAAAGAGCCCTTTTTGTGTTTTGGTATAAAGTGGTTCAGTAGTTGTGGAGTTATTAAAGGAAAAATAAGATTGTACATCTAGGGGCGTAGACCCTTCCGGATCCCCTGCGATGGATCTGCAAAGTAATGCACCACTAGCCATGCTGTCACTGGGTGACCACAATCTGACTGGGAGGTTGCAGGCAGAAATTTAATTATTGGGGAACAGTCCGGGGACTTAAAATGTTTCTGAAAAATGAATATAGGGGTCATGGTAGAGGTACCATGGGTGTGTTAGAGGAGTGTGAGAGGGACCTATGTTGGGTACGAAATTGATTTATATCTGGGTTTTCTTCCACCTAGGAATTTGCATATCCCTTCGAGTCTCACCGTGGCCCCCTGTGTAAATCTGCAAATCTTGACACACTTTAGAAAAAAATACTTTACGACCCACTCAGACACTTGCACAGACCCATTTACAGACCCGCAATGAAATACTGTAGATATGTAAGCTTATTTGATATCAACGTCACAGATCACTGTTAGTGTAAGAGACAGATTCTTCCTGAATATCTTTGAATTGGGTCCCTGCCTGAATGATACACATGAGCAGCTTGGTACAAAGGGTGTGCAGACAGAATATCGAGTAAAAACATCGAGTTGCACAAATATCGAGTCACAAATATTATGGTTCAGAAATATTGACAGCAAGAATATCGTGGTCAAGAATATCGACTTAAGGTAAGTAATATCGATTTTAAAAATATCGAAGTGTTTAATATCGTTTGCAAAAATATTGTTGTTAAAAATATCATTTTTTAAAAATGTTATGTATTTTAGTATATATTTTATATGTATGTGATGTATTTTTTGTATAACAAGTGTTTGTATTTCTAATATATGTGTTAAATTTGTAGTAGTTATTATTTTTTTATTTGAATTTTGTGTTTTTAAGTTCCGTAGCTGGTTGTGGGTTTATAGGGGAATAGGGTGGGAAGTAACTTAATTATATTATATTAATTGATAATTTTTTTTATTAATATTTGTTTAATTGAGATGTTATAGTGTTAAATGTATAACGTAATTTATTATTAATTAATTAATAATTGGTTGTTAATTAATTTTAATTAATTAATTGGTAATTAATTATGGTAATTGTGTAATTAATTATACGTGTGTCTTGTGGTGTTTATAGGTGTAAAGAATGGGAAGTAATGTTTTTAATTGATGAATTAATAATTGGTAGTTAATTTTAATTAATTAATTGGTAATTAATTATGGTAATTGTGTAAATAATTTTAGGTGTGTGTTGTGGTGTTTATAGGTGTAAAGGGTGGAAGTAAATTATTTTTAATTGATGAATTAATAATTGGTTGTTAATTAATTTTAATTAATTAAATGTTAATTAATTATGGTAATTGTGTAATTAATTTTAGGTGTGTGTTTTGGTGTTTATCAGTGTAAAGGGTAAGAAATAATTTATTTTCAATATATGAATTAATAATTGGTTGTTAATTAATTGGTAATTAATTATGGTAATTGTGAAATTAATTTTAGGTGTGTGTTTTGGGGTTTTTAGGGGTAAATCATGTAAAGTAGTTTATTTATATTTTATTAATAATATTTTATTAATTGATAATATTTAAAGTAATTAAACATTATTATGGTAATTGTGTAACTAATTTTAGGTGTATGTTGTGGTGTTTATAGGGATAAAGGGTGGGAAGTAATTTGTGTTTAATTAATTAATATTTAGTTGTTAATTAATATTTATTATTTGCTATTTATTTTGGGTAATTGTTTATTTTTTTATGTGTTGTTCTTACTTTTAAAGGGGTAAAGGGTTGGTATTAAATACATTTTAATTACTTTATAATTAGTTGTTAATAGTAATAGTTTTAATTTAAGAATAAGTTTTAATTGAGTTTTATTATTTTATAGTTTAATTTAGGTGTGTGTTGTGGATATTATAGTGTTAAAGTGTGTGTAGTCAATTAATGTTTATTCGTTTTTAATTAATGCTTTTTAATTGATTATTAATTATGTTAATTATAGAAGTAAATTTAATTTAAAATGTTGAAGTGTTTTGTTATTGGTGTGGTGTTATAGGGTTGGAAATTAAATAACTACATTTATGTATTAATTAATGTTTTTGTTTGTAAATATTTTCTAGTTTAAAATTATTTTTTGACATTTAATTTTTATTTTATTTTATATAATATTTGTAGGTTTTTGTTATAGGTAATTAATATTATAATATGTTTTCTTTTAATATATTAAATATATTTGATTTTTCATTTTTAAATATTGTTTATTTTTATAATTCTTTTTATTTTTTATATATATATATATATATATTTAACAGTTTGAGTGTGAATAGTAATTTTTGTCTCTCCGCTATCCAATACTTTCCCTACTGTTGCACTCACTGCAGTGGGAATAGTAATTTTTGCCCCTGTGCTATCCAACACTTTCCCTACTGTTGCTCTCACTGAAGAGGGAATAGTAAATTTTACCACTCCGCTATCCAACACTTTCCCTACTGTTGCACTCACTGGAATGGGAATATTAGATTTTACCCCTCCGATATCTAACACTTATCCTACTGTTGCACTCAGTGTAGTGGGAATAGTATATTTTACCCCTCCACTATCCAACACTTTCCCTACTGTTCCATTCTTTGGAGCGAGAATAGTCATTTTCACCCCTCCGCTATCCAACACTTTCCCTACTGTTACACTCTTTGGAGTGGGAATAGTAATTTTTGCCCCTGTGCTATCCAACACTTTCCCTACTGTTGCTCTCACTGGAGAGGGAATAGTAAATTTTACCCCACTGCTATCCAGCACTTTCCCTACTGTTGCACTCACTGGAGTGGGAATATTAAATTTTACCCCTCCGATATCTAACACTTATCCTACTGTTGCACTCAGTGTAGGAGGAATAGTCATTTTTGCCCCTCCGCTATCCAACACTTTCCCTACTGTTGCACTCTTTGGAGTGGGAATAGTATATTTTACCCCTCCGCTATCCAACACTTTCCCTACTGTTGCACTCTTTGGAGTGGGAATAGTAATTGTTGTCCCTCCGCTATCCAACACTTTCCCTACTGTTGCTGTCACTGGAGTGGGAATAGTCATTTTTCCCCCTTTGCTGTCCAACACTTTCCCTACTGTTGCACTCACTGGAGTTGGAATAGTAAATTTAATTCCTCCGCTATCCAACACTTACCCTACTGTTGCACTTACTGGAGTGGGAATAGTTATTTTTACCCCTCCGCTATCCAACACTTTCCCTACTTTTGCACTGATTGTATTGTGAAATTTAAGTTTAAATATTTTTTAATAGTTTAATGTTTTAATTTATTATACATTTTTGTTGTTTTATATTTTAAATTATTAATACATATTTTTATTTTTTATATTATTTTAAACTTTTCACATAAATTATAAATAATATTTTAATAATTGCTCTAAAGTAAATATATATATGTATAAATTATTATGTTTGTGTGTTTTTTTAAATTAAGTTTATTTGTTATATTTTATGAAAATGTATATTAAATGTATTTTATTTTGTTAAAATTATATTTAGCATTTCATATATTTAATATATATTATTTTATTTTATATTTATATAAAAGTCGATATTTTATACATCTATATTTTTCACATCGATATTTTTAGTCGATATTTTTGTACTTACCTGCTGAAGTATAGGAGTCGATATTTTTGTTGTCTATATTTTTACTCGATATTTTCGACATCGATATTTGTTACATCGATGTTGTGTCAGTGCACTTTACAAAGCTTTCTGCTCGACGTATCTACAAAAGAAGGCCTCTAGCTAGACCTCTGAGGTAAGCATATTAATGTCATTCCTAAGGACCCTCACACAGGACCACTTGCCCTTTTGACCTTCCGGTGCATTCCCTGCCTATGCTTTCCTATGCGTGATCTTTTTGGCAGATGTTTTTCAGATTGCACCTTTAACATAAACTTTCTAACAAGCAATATAATAAAGTTTTTTAAACTTCTATACAAATTTTACTTATTTTAGGGTCATGCCGTACAGAATAGAAGTAAAGGCAGAATGCAATCATTGGTTCTGGAGTCCTGTGACTTTGAGTCACCCTCAAAGCCCAAGAGATGCTGCTCTTTGTAAACTCATCTACTAATACACAGAAGGCATAATACTATCAAAATTTCTACCAGTCATCTCTCATACTCAAAGGGACCAATCGTTGACGAAACTAACCTGAAGTTTAGCTATCCATTCCAGTTCTGGTTGGCGCTTAACATTTTAGAAGCAAAAACTGGGAAGTATCGGCAATGGTTAATTTATCTTTATGCAGTAAATAATATGAAGTTTCTAAATGGTTTGTGTATTTCACAGAAATGAACAAAATATTTTTAGAGGTCCCTATAAAATATGGTTTAATCATCCTTAATGAATTTAAGACAGCTACTAACTACCAATCCAGCTTTACCATTATCCATTTTCTATTTAGAACTTTGCAACATTAAATACAGTTATGCCATCTGTATGTTGCACATTCTTTGCTGCAGGCATATTTACTCTCTGCGCTACAGTAGATGGGTCAAAACTGCCAATTAACAAAACTCCAATATCTCTCCAGCAGGAAGATAAACTATTAAAAGATGAAGGAATCTGCTTGTTAACTCAAGAGAGTATTTTGTTCAAGACGAAGTGTGACAGCTTCTGTTGCACAACAACGTTTCAGTCAGCGTCTTCCCTTACCAACTGACATTCCAACTGCCCATAGAATGTTGGTAAATACCAAGGTACAGATTAGGGAGGGTGAGAAAGGGGCAAGGGAATAGAACATGACAGGAGATGGAAAGGGTCAAGAATGCCAACTAAGCAACATGACTACAACACTTCTCCCTCCTATAATAAAGTAAACATGTCATCATAAAATCAATATGAACATAGCAATATAGAGAACAGAATAAGGCATTACTATAGGAGAATAATAGATGGGAAGCATACCACTAGCTTTGTTGCTTTATCTAAATATTAGTTAAAAATGTAGTCTTTGTGCCACATAGGGACTTTACAAGCCCTAACATCCCTGGGGGATGAGCAATGATTCAATTAATCATCAGAATAATCAAATGGAGCTTCAATGTCAACAGAAAGGTGACAGCGTGTGAATCTGTCCATACTTCACGTTCTACCATCTTCTAGAATCACAACATTTTTCTTAACCTTGACTATTTTCATAGGTTTGGAGAACTTGGTGCCCTCCTTCTGCCGTGGCACAGGAAGTTTGATCAAAACCACATCTCCCACCTTCCAGTTAGCTTTCTTGCTTCCATGTTTTGAATCATTTCTTTTCATATACCCTTCTTGATGCTTCTGCACATGTTTTCTCATCTCATCTCTGCTTACCCATTTGGGTTCACCACCCCAAGACAATTAGGTGTCATTTTTGTGCCCGGAAACCTACTCTTTAGTGCCAAGAAAGGTGACACTTGGGTGATCGACTTAGGTGTAGTGTGATAAAACCAGATCATATTTTGAAGGACTTTGTCTGCTGGTCTACCTGACATATACGCCAGTTGCATATACTCTTTAATCATTTGATTGACAAGTTCCACTAAACCATTTGCCCTGGGACAGTATAACGCAGTCTTAAGATTTTGTACAGACATCTTCTTCAAAAACTCACACATTTCTTCTGAAGTAAACTGTGCACCATTATCCACTGTGGTGGTGCTTGTCACTCCTTCTGTCATGAATACATCAGTCAGGAAATTTATCAGGGATAGAGTGTTGCTATTTCCCCTTAACATGGTCATAATCCAATGGGAATGGGAATGGGAATCTACCAGAACCGGCATGTTCTGCCCACATGGACCCTTTCAAGGGACAAATAATGTCAAGGCCAAGCTTATCCCATGGTTTGGTAGGTACTATCACTGGTGACAAATGTGCATCTCTAGTCTGTTTAGTTTTATCACTCATGGCACATATTAAGCAATCCTTAACCTTAGCTTCTACTATCATGTCCATCCTGGGGAACCAGTACGAGGCTCTAACCTTAGATTTGGTGAGACTCCTCCCCAGGTGGCCTTCATGAGCTAACTCCGCTATGCTGTCCCATAAGTCTTCGGGGGGGGGCGGGGGGACTAGTCTTCCCCCTCTCATAACCCTGTTCTTGACAATGCTTAATTCCTGGCATATAGTCCAGAAATCTTTAAGTTCATTGTCAAGGTTGCGTGGCTTGATAGGCCAACCCTGGACAATGTTTTCCTTCACTAGTTCTAAAGACCGATACTTGTCAATGCATGCTTCCCATTCTTTTATGGAGATGCCAGGAACCTCCACTAACCCAACCAGATCTACTATATAGTTTCCACTTCCATCTTCCCCTTTGCACTGTAGTCTACAGAGACAACCCGTAACTAAATTTCTTGTGCCTGGTACATATTTCATTTTTAAATTGTATCCTTCCATTTCAATAAGCCACTTAGTGATACGAGGAGTGGTGTTCTCTCTCCCTTTTGTTGGAAAAATGTACACAAGGGGCTTGTGGTCTGTATGAAGCGTAAAAGGCAAACCCCATAAGAAAAATGTAAAATGACCAATGGCCCAAAAACACACTAAGGCCTCATATTCGACAGTGGAATAGTTGCGATCCGCATCCTTTAGGGCTCTAAAAGCAAATGCAACAATTTTTTCTTTCCCTTCCACCATTTGAGTCAATAATGCGCCAATGCCACTACCACTGGCATCAGTGGTCAAAATAGTTTTCTTCGGGTGTCAAGATTCCCTAGAGATGGTGCCTCAATGATAGCTTGCATGGTAGCCTTGAAGGAACTTTGGCATTCCGTATTCCATTGAAACTGAATTCTTTTCTTTAATAAAGATCTCAAAGGTGCGGCTAAATCAGCAAATGTTTTCACATATTTTATCATGTATTCAACTAATCCTAGGAGCGATTTAAGTTCCTCTTTGTTCATGGGAGGAGGTGCCTCCCTCACTGCTTTAACCAAGTTTAATTTAGGTTTAGTGCCATGTTTTGCAATTGTATGTCCTAAATAGTCAACTGACTCCACACCAATTTGACACTTATCCTTCCTGATAGATAACCTCGCCAACTTGAGCACTCTTAAAACTTATTTTAATGTGGAATTGTGTTGCTGTTCTGAAATTCCATAAATCAGAATGTCATCTTAGAAGCACAGTACGTTTTTTATCCCTTCCAAGACTTTCTGCATCACTCTTTGGAAAACTGCAGCCGCCAACGCAAGGCCAAACGGCATTCTACAAAACTTATGGGCAACAAAAAGTGTAATAAAAGATGTTAAAGATTTAGATTCCGGATGCAGCTCAATTTGATGGTGTGCGGATGAAAGGTCAATGACAGTGAAACATTTAGCTTCACCAATCACACTAATCATCTCATTTATGCAGGGAAGAGCAAATCTGTCCACCCAAATGTTTGCATTAAGTTCTCTTAAATCTACACAGAGACGTAAATCCCTAACACCAGACTTCTGGGTGACTACAGCCAGAGCAAGCCATAGCGAGCTTGCAATGGGTTCTATAATGCCTTGTCAAACTAATCTATTTAATTCCTCTTTAAGTGGTTCTTGCATCAAATGCGGTATAGGTCTAACTTTGTATACCACTGGAACTGCATTGGTCTTTCTCTTAATCTTGTGCTGGAAATTCTTTAAGAAGCCTAATTTATCTGAAAATACTTGGGAAATCCATTACACCCATCTTCACACCTAGTTTCTTCTCCTACAGTCAAGACAGATTCTGTGTTGTTGGGATCATGCTTGATTCCCAAATCTCTTTGATAAGCCCAGCCCAATAAGCTATATCCTTTCTTAGTTAAATACATTTTTCCAACAGTAGTGTGATCCTTGAAAGAAATCTGCAGGGTTAATATTCCCACTAAAGGTATAGGGTCCTTATTTTATCCCCCTGGTTCAATGTCAGCTTGTTGTATTCCATAGTTCTTTCCCTGAAATATCTCTTTAAAGCTATTATAATCAATCAAGGTATAAGGTGAACACAAATCAACATTGACGTTCACTTTTACACCATCCAATGCTATATCACAAGTAGAGTAGTTGTAATCCTTTTTCATTTCACCACCTGCAACTTGGCTTACAACTTGGAATACATACTTGCCCTCTCCATCCTCCACTTCATCAATAGCATGTACATTTTCCTTTTCTATATTCACATTCTTGCACAATCTGGCAAAATGCCCCCTCTTGTTGCATTTCCTACAAACAACAGTACATGCAGGACAACAAGAATTGTTGGCTAAATGATTGTATTTACCGCAGAGATAACACTTCATTCTCTCTCTTTTTCATCTCCAGTCTTCCTGTTAAGATGAGCAATGCTTTTTATTTCTCCCCAACTTCAACTGTTGGTGCGTCTGTGCCAGAACATTTTTTACTACATGTATTGAGTCTGAAATATTACTTTGGTTCATTTCTCTTATGCATTATGCTGTGTGTTTAACACTTTTTGTAAGTTCCACTGCAACCTTTAAAGCAGGATTGCCTGTTAGTAATTTGTCTTGAATGTTTGAGCTATTAGTACATCGGACTAATTGGTCACTGATGAGGGAATATCCCAAGGGACCAAACTTGCATAAACTAGCCAGTCCTCTCAAAACTGCAATGTAACTTGTAACCTTCTAATTTTTCCCTTGCACTCTAAAGAAGAATTTGTGTCTCTCTAAAACTACGTTCAATCTTTGACGAAAATGTTTTTCTAATTCGTGGAGAGTTGACGCATAAATAGCTTCTTGAGCCACCTCCCCCCTGGAATCAATCTTAGAACCTGCTAAATTCTCATACACTTTTCTTCCCTGTTATTAAAAAGAAAAAGAAAAAGCGCCAAGGTTTCTTCCATTTTCCCAACTTACTTGATATTTATTTAAGAGCGCAGAGTTCAGCTCCTGCCAGTCCAGGCTGCTCTTGCAGGCCCCATTGCTAAGAAAAGAGCAGAGCTCTAAAGGAGAGTCTGGGGACCTCTGGGCAGGCATGCAGAACAATTTTGATTACGCCAACCTTTACTCCTGTTTTTCCCTACTAGCTTTAATGCAGATGGTCTTTTATTTGCCTGCTAAAAGTGATAGAGGGGAGGAAAACAATGCAAGATTATTCTTTCAATTTGGTCATGCTGAAATGAGCCACAAACTCCAAAGTTCAATTTAGTGGATTTATTATAAGGCCAAAAATAATTGGATATAAACACACCTCAATATTAAAGTGTAGAGGTACAGGAAAATCAAAACAGAGCCGATTTTACAAATATAGGTCATTCGGCACAGAAGGCATAATATGATGAACTCCAAAATCAAAATACAGCAAAGAATAGAAGCGGAGTCCAATTCTCTTTTCATTTAAGAAGGAGCAAAATCTTTCCCTACGCTACTCTCAATGAGGATCCTACCTATCTCTCTTGTATCATATCCCAAAGGTGTCAGCACGTGTTGACCTCCTAAGAAGTACTCACGTCAAATGGGTCTGATAGCTTAAAGCTATGGAGCTCGCTCTAAGATGCTCCTTCTCCTCCGAAAGCTGGTAGAAGTCTCTCGAATCTGTCCCTGCGCATCATACAAACAGACAATATAATCGGCCCACTATACGTCATGTGTTAAACTTTTCCACTTGCAACCTTTTTCAGTAAGTTTCCACAGAAGCTTTAATTAGTTGGTTCTTCTTCCAGTGGCCTTGGTTCCCAGATAGGCTAAGCACGAAGGTGTCCTCCCTTCTCGCCTTTCAGTCTGCTTCAAAGACATTCCAGGTATCTCCTTAAATCTAAGAATAACGAGGTCGAATTCCTGCACCTGCAGTAGGATGAGAACACACTGTCTTCGAGCACACCAGAATTTATTTAATTAATTCTTAAGCTACCAAGGAGAAACGAAACTCAAAACAACCTACGATTTGGGCCTACAATCAGGTAACTTAAACTCAACATGGTTACATTATATGCCTACAATGTCGTCCTGCATATTACACATACAGGAATTATATTTTTAATATACACAACATCCTACATAAATGTGCTTACATCCTTTTAATACTAATATGACGTGAATAAATGCATCTTAATAATCATAAAACACTGCACACGACAAAAAATACATATGAGCGCATTTGTATCAGGAGTATAGTGCACCCCTACAATTTAGAGTGCTGTAAGCGCTCTATCAGTCCCCCACTCTTATGACTAGTGTCATAACACCAACCTTTTTACCTTCCTATAAGTTTCTCCTTGTAGAAGAGACCGACCTAAACAGAAGTTGTAGCTTGCCGTCCTTGTCTAAATCTTTCCAACCCTTTAAGGTGCAGATAATCACTGTCCTGCAGTCATTCTAATTGCTGCTCTCGCTTTTTCGAAGAATTCTCAGCATGTCTTGCCCTTTCCCATTTGTAAGCCTTAATGACTCCCAACAGTACAATTGTACAAATGACAGCTATTATAATAGGTTTCAAGATGTATCCCATTATTCCTTGTCCCTACCTTGCCAAATCCCTTTCCAATTTTCTCCCAGAGTCCATCAGCAGCCAGATCTCGTAAATCTTGATGTATCTCTGAAATATTGCTAATATACTTCCTTAGATCCCGACTATTGTCAGGAATATAAGTACAGCACTGTTGACCTTTCAATAATTTGCAGACTCCACCAGCTTTTGCTAATAATACATCTAAAGCAAGACGATTTTGAAGAACCATAGCTCTTATCGAGACCATCTCCCCATCAACTAGTAATAGAATTTGGGCCGTATTCACAGAGAGCTTATCCACTAGAGTTGCCAGCTTTCTAATCTTCACATCATTCAAAATCACACCCAAACTAGGTATCATAGCTCCAAATACATCTCCAATAATTTCTCCAGCGCTTGCACCACGTGTTCCTCTATGGGATCTCTTCCCTTCCAAAGGCCATAAATCATCCACATGGAAGATCTTGGGGAATATCACAGCCAAATAACATGTCCCATACCAATTTTTGGGCAATTTCACATAAGCATTTTTACCGCACACAAAATACACATTTGGCACTATGGTCAATTTATCCAACAGCGCCTTTCTAATAGATTCTTCAATCAAGAAAATGTGTTCACAATCACTCTCACCCACAAATATTTTGTCATAACGTGTGGATGGGTGCCTAATGCACAGTCTCCCTTTTTTGCTCGAAGTCTAAAGCTATTGGACCAGAACTCCCCTTTGCCTTATGATCTAATTCCTCCCGTGTCCATGGGATCACCTTGTGTTTCGGATCTGGTCTAAATAAGGTCTGTCTATGTCGATCTTCTATCTGGTCCACAAACTTCTTTTCAATGTCAGTTAACATGCAAGTCAAATTGTGTCTATGGGCATAAGATGTATCTAAGGTAATAGTAGGCACAAAATATGCAGACATCCTTTCTACCTGCTTATAGTAATCATATTTATTCATGTATTTAAGAACCGGAACTTCTGAGAGTACCACATCATAATTCGAGAAGTAGTACTCAAAATGTGCCTTGCTATAAAACATACTCAATAACACGCTGCATGTAATGCCATAGGTCACAGGTAAGTGATGGTATCGAATGCCTTCTTCTACGGATGCTGGCAGTTGCATACACACATAACAATCTTTCGCTTCCATTGTATCAACATACTCATACAACAAACGAGCATATGCATTCAGCGTGAAATCGCCTTTGGACAGATCTACATGTAACATTCGACTAGTTTCTTTAATCATCTCTCTATCTTTTGCGGATGCACCTTCTTCGAACTCTAAAGTAGGTGGGTTAAGTGTCGTCTGTTCCCCATTCTTTTCGGCAGTGTGTGACTCAATCAAAGATGTAACAATCACCATAGTTATGACAATAAGCACCACAACGATAAGTGTACCCATTATGCATTTCTGCTTGCGTCTTGGATTTCCAGATTCCATTTTGAACCACCTTTAGTTTCGAGGCGCAAACAAATCAAAGTCCTTTTTCTTTTCTTCTTGCTTTATTTTGGTATTTATAATGTCCTTTATTTTCCTTTTCCCATTCGATTATTGCAATGTTCAGTTCAATATCTATGGCCTATTGTAGAAAGTAGTCAGCCCTAGTCCTTAGTTCTTCTTCTATTGACAATCCCTAATTTAAATCTTCTTCCACTCGGGCCTAGGTTATCTTCTTTCTAAAGCCTAAGGAATTCTTCTTTCAAAGTTCAAGCTTCATCATTAATGATATTAGATCCCAGTATGGTAAGAACAAGCTGCAAAATTTCTGCACAAATCTCTCCCAGTTCCTGTGCAGTAGGCTGTCGACCAAATGTGGGGAAAGCAACCTGGTTAAGAATCAAAAACCACAAACCACTTAGCCTTGGTGGGTTGGGGACTGTCAAGAGTTAGGATTCCGAAGGCTTCAACTCCAGGGACTAACAGCTGAATTTCAATCGATAGGGTGTCCCCTCCGTAACTCACTGTACCAGTCCCCACCCTTCCGGAATTCCTCGGCTTCTGCATTTGCAGCCAGGTACGTCCACTCAGGATAGGTGTACTTTTGAGACGGGACCCTCTCTCTTCTAGATCGTCTTAGACCATCCGGTCTCTCTTCAGTTTCGCTTTGCTCTGATTCAGACGTTTCAGGGATCGGAGCGAGATTCTTCTCAGATGCAAGCCTTATGTTCAGCCTTTCTTTTCTTGTTGGCCACTTTTCTGCTTCTGCACCTGGTCTCTTTTCTTCCTCTTGATCTGATCCTTCTGCACCAGACCGTTCACTTCGATCTGGTTCAACGTTTACTTCTGCAATTTCGTTTATTTCCGGATCTGAACTCAACTCTAGAGCAGCTGAATCTCTTTCTTCTTGCTCAGTTGGTTGTTCAGCGCCGTCAAGAATTCGTACGACTTGACCTGTTTCTTCATTTTCTGTAGCATTTTCTGTAAGAGGAATCGTTGCTTCTTCAGGTTCTGGAACGCGGCGAGTATGCGAGGCGTGAATCCAGTTTGGCAATCCTCCGCACTTCACAGCTGTACTTGTAACCAAGATCACCTGGTATGGTCCTCGCCAGCGAGCGTCAAGGCAGCTCTTCCTCACGTGCTTTCGAACAAGCACCCAGTCACCAGGGTTAAGATCATGCAGCAGGTCTCTCGAGGTAGATGCAGTCGCAGCCTCGACCTGGTGGGACACAGAATTAACCACATCAGCCAGTCCCCTACAATAATCCAAAACCAAATCATCTGTGATGTTTATCAGTGCTGTAGCTGGTACCATAGGCAATCGCATAGCTCTCCCCATCAATATCTTATGAGGGGAGAGTCCTGTCCTCCTATCAGGAGTACTACGCAGACTCATCAATACCAATGGTAGCGCATCTGGCCACTTCAATGAAGTTGACGAACAAACCTTCGATACCCTCATCTTGATTGTGCCATTTATCTGCTCCACAAGGCCAGATGCCTCAGGCCTGTAACTACAGTGCAATCTCTGATCAATGTTTAGGGCTGTACATAACAATTTCATGATTTCACTATGGAAGTGTGTTCCTCTATCTGTCTCAACTGAAGTCGGAAATCCAAAGCGTGGTATCAGTTCCCTTAACAATAGTTTTGCCACTGTGAGACTGTCACATCGTCTGGTTGGATAGGCTTCAACCCAACGTGAAAAGATACACACTACCACCAAAACATATCTCAGCCTATTGCACCTAGGCATCTCAATAAAGTCCAACTGAATCCTATTAAAAGGCCCTCCTGATCTTCCAATATGACTCGTTGCAACCACAGTTCTCTTTCCCACATTCATTTGTTGACATATAACACACCTGTGGCACACCGCTTCAGCATGCACACGAAATCGTGGGTTAAACCAAGTTTGCCTGAACACTCGCACCATGGTATCTCTCCCAAGATGAACCACTCCGTGAATCTGCCTTGCCATTGGGCTCAATAGACAATTAGGTAATACTGTTCTCTCATCTGTTGACACCCAAATGCCATCATCTCTCTTTTCGCAGCCTGCTCGGACCCATGATGCAACTTCCTCCTCTGAGGCTTCATCCTGCAATCGCTTTACTTCATCCCAGGTATCGGCTATAGCTAACATCATGCTGAGCTCAGTCTCTTCTATGCTCTCTCCTACATATGTTCCATTGAAAACACAAGCATGTATGGCACAAAAACGCGCTACTTCATCAGCATAGTTATTTCCTTTTGTAACAAAGTCTTCTCCCCTTCCATGAGCTGCACATTTTACTACAGCTATCTGTGGGTTTTTGCAAAGCTTCCAACAATTGACGCACAAATTCTCCATTGCGGATTGGGGATCCGGAAGATGTCAAAAATCCCCTCTGTGACCATAACTGACCAAAGTCATGAACCACTCCAAACCCGTATTGGCTGTCCGTATAGATAGTCACTCGGACTCCATTTGAAATGGTACAGGCACGTGTCAAAGCAATAATTTCGGCTAACTGAGCAGAGTATACTCATTTCAAACAGGCAGCTTCCACCACCCCCAAGATGGTGCACACAGCAAACGCTGCTCTCAAACACCCTTCATTGTCTCTTAAGCATGAACCATCAACAAAAAGAATCAAATCAGTTTCAGGCAGAGGTTCATCAACAATGTCAGGTCTGGGTTTGGTAGATAGCTCAGTGACATCCAGGCAGTCATGCTCTTCACAATCTTCTTCTTCTTGCGGAAGAGGTAACAATGTAGCAGGATTCAAGGTGGTACAACGTTTCAGAGTGACATTTTCAGAAGCCAATATAACCTGCTCATACTTTGTAAAGTCTGTTATTCGTTAAATACTGTGTCTTAGTTCTTGTCATTAGCAACTCTACTGAATGAGGCACATACACAATAAGCGGATGACCCATCACTATGCCTTCACATCTTTCAATGCTGACACCTGTTGCAGCAACGGATTTGAGACATCCGGGCAACGCAGAAGCTACTGGATCTAATGTAGCTGAAAAGTAAGCCACTGGTCTGCGAGCATCTCCATGTGTCTGTACTAGGACCGCTAACGCACATCCTTCCTTTTCACAGCAGAAGAGCAAAAACGCTTTATTATAATCCGGCATTCCCAGAGCTGGAGCGCGACATAGGCTCTCTTTCAGCTCAAGGAAGGCTCTCAGGCAGTCATCATCCCATGGTACCGGATCACTAATATCCTTTCGAGTCAATTTCAACAGGGGCTTTGCTTGCAAGGAAAAGTTTGGGATCCACTGTCGACAATAGCCGACCATTCCCAAAAACATACGGACTTCTTTTTGTGTTTTCGGAGTTCCCATTTGCAGAATCGTCTCTATGCGATCTGGTGACACTCTCCGTTTCCCCTTCTCAATCCGGTGACCTAAATACTGCACTTCATTCAAACAATACTGGCGTTTGTTCGGAGACACTTTGTGTCCATTGTCTGCCAAATGATTCAGCAAAGCCACAGTATCAATTCTGCAAGCATCCTCAGTTTCTGAGGCGACCAAAAGGTCGTCAATATATTGCACTAGGACGGAGTTCTGGGGCATCATCAGCCCCTCAAGATTCTTCTTCAGACTCTGACTAAAAATAGAGGGGCTTTCTGTATACCCTTGAGGGATTCTACACCATGTTAACACACGATCGTCCATCCTAAATGCAAATAAAAACTGGCTGTCTTCATGCAACGGTATGGAGAAAAATGCCTGACATAAATCTATGACTGTAAACCACTCTGCTTCACATGGTATTTGGAACAGAATAACAGCTGGATTCGGTACCACAGGACAACATGGAATCACAACTTCATTGACTCTGCGCAAGTCCTGTACTATTCTGTACTTGCCACTAGGCTTCTGCAGTCCCATAATAGGTGAGTTGCAGGGACTTCCTCGTATCTCCTTGAGAATGCCTTGTGCAATCATAGACTCAATTAAAGGTCTTATTCCAGCCACAGTTTCTGGAGTTAATTTATACTGCGGAGTTCGTGGAAATTCTGTATTTGATTTGACCTGTATCTTAACAGGTTCAACCCCTCGAATCAATCCTATCTCCTCACCTGTGAAATCCCACACTTTTGGAGAAACTGACTCTCTCAAATCATGTGGTAACTCTTCTATCATAAGAACCACAAACATTTCCGTACACAAACTCATATTAGCCAGTTTAAAATCAGCGTCATCATCACAGGTTTGCAACTCCACACCCCTTGGGGTGCAAGATATGGTACAATTTAGTTTACATAACAGGTCCCGTCCCAACAAACAGACTGGACTTGAATTTCAAACTACAAATTGATGTTTGTCTCGGAACGGTCCTATCCTCACAGGTAACTCATTTGTCAATGGGTTAGTCATTTTCTGATTGGTAACTCCCACCACTTGTATTGTTTGTCCTGACAGGGACACATTTGGAACCACTTCTGTTCTTACTGTGGAGCGCGCAGCTCCAGTATCTAACAAAAAGGTAACAGGATACCCGTTCACCTCTGCATCTACAAACGGTCCACTCTGACCTACTTCCAGAATCGCATCCAAAGGGCATTCTTCTTGCACCCCACTCTGACACTCATGAGGATCTTGTGGTTGGTCAGATCTGTCTCGTATTTCAAAATAGGGCATCTGATGATACGCCAGATTATGAGTAGGTATTCTTGGAGGCTGAGGAATCTGCATTTGCGGCTCATATCCTGCCCCATACATAGTTACAGTATTCAAAATTTCTGACATCTGTTCCTCACCCTCATTCTGCAATTGATTGGCTGGATTCAATCGACACTCGCGCTTCCAATGCCCGATTTTGTGACAATAATGACAAGCAGTGACCTTCTTTTGGTTCGCCACCCAATCACTTACTGTACCTACATCCATTCCCCTACCTCTTCCTTGTCCAGGTTGGGTTACAATCTGTTGACCCATTCCCCTTCCACTTCCTCTACCTCGACCCATCGCTCCTCCAACCCCTGACATCTGATCAGGCCTTTCGGCATTCCTTAACTGCACCAACATCAACTTGTCTTTGAATTTCTTTTGTGTCGATTCTACTTGATCACTACAGTATTTTGCATAACGTAGGATTTCATCTACCGTTTTATTTTGCCAACATATCAAATGTGTTTGTATCATCAAGCTAATATAGATCTTAGTCCTAACACAAACTTTGAGACAAACTGTCCCATATCCTTCTGCTCAATTGTATCCAATCCAGTATGCTGTTTAAAAGCCACCAAAAGTCTCTCATAATAATCATGTACCGACTCCTTAGAATCTTGAGTCGTACGATCGATTTTAAGCCAATCAACTGTTTGCGGAGCTACCTTGGATTGTAACCATGTAATCACTTGCTCATATTTCTTCATGACTTCGGGAGAAGGACCATGATTCTGCGGGTCTCTGACTGGTTCTACAGCGGGCCAGTCAATGGCAACTTTACATGCCGTCCATAAGTCCCCTGGGACCACTATATCAAACAAATTCAAATCAATCCAGAGCACCTTCGAGATCTTGACAAACTGGTCTATTTGCTTATACCAATCAGCAGGTTTTTCCCTCAGCCGAGGAAAATCATTGGTGAATGCTGCCAAATCACCCCTGCTCCATGGCACATGAACGTACCCCCCATTTTGCACTTCTCTCAAAGGGTAATGTCCTGCTAGTCCCGCCCCTCCACCCAGAGGCGGAGTATCTCCTATTCCTTTCTTGGCACTTTTCTTTTTGGCCCAATTCTCTTCCCATTTGTCTTCTGCTCTCCACGTTCGTATCCCTAGCACCAATTCCCTAATTTGTGCCCTTAATCCTACCGCTCGCTTCTCTTCCAATTCCTTATCCGTATAATGCAATCTGCAAGTTCCCTGCATCATTCTAGTATTTGTTAGATCTACCTCATACTTTCGTGCTAACTGGGACATTGCATCATGGACTCGCTTTGCCTTTCTGGTAACATCTTTAGCTACAAATAACAATTCACTGGAGTCATATGTGTCTATTCTCTCCCATTGCAGATTCCCTTCTATCACTTCATCTATTTCTGCTTTCAATCTTACCACATCTAACAATGGTGCCTTTATTGCAACCTGTAAAACCTTCTGACCTCTTTCACTTCCCAATTCCTCCCTGTCACAACTTTGTGTTCTCCTTGAACCCCCACTCTCCTTCATCCTCACAACTGAGTGACTTTCTCTTTCACAACTTCGGCTTCTCCAATGGTTACCCTCACACACATACTGTGGCCCTAATGGTACCCTAGGTGCTTCTTGTTTCAACCCCAATTCATCATTCAATATCTGTGACTCCCTCACCGGTGGAACCCACATTCGAATGGCTGACTCAGAATTTGCTAAAGCCCCTGTTCGTCTTCGTTCTGACCCACTGTCCATCCTTGAAGGATCAGCCGTAGCTGGCAGTGGAGTACTAGCTTCCACTGGTACCTGAGCCATGCCCGTCTCACTCATAGTAAGACTCCCTCCGGATATAGTCTCTTCACCTTGTTCTGTCTGTTGTTGACTTTCCCTTGTTCTCTCTCTGGGGTTATATATTGAAACCACCGGTCCAATAGTAACTGGTACTGAAATAGCTTCTGGTAATCTCCTGTTACAGACAGTCTCTCCTGACTCCGAAGGTGCATACCCTATCCCTCCAGACCCTCCTGGAATTCTTCTAATTTCCACTGAAATCCTCCCCTGACTTCTTTGGTCTCATCTTCTGACCCTGTTTGTCTCACCCGTAGAATTTCCTCTGATTGCTGTGTTCTCTCCGTCTCCAGTCTAAAGTCATCAGGTGGAGGACGATCCGCTAACAGTCTGTCTAGAAAACTGTCATCTGTATCACTTTCCTCTTCTGTCTTACTCTTTCCTTCGGACCCTCCTTCTAGCAGCCGAAAGGGATACAATCGTTCTCCCTCTATGGTGTCTACTCTCCATCTTTTCAGCTGTGCATCCCACCTGGCATCTTGATATGCCTTCATCGCTTTTTTCATTTTTCCCTGAGAAGCTTCCCTTCTCTTTGCCATTGCTGCTCTCATCCAAGCATCCAATGCCTCAAATTGAGTTGGTCTAGGCGGCGGTTTCAGAGCAGACATCACTCCTCTTAGCTGATACAGCGCCTCCATACGGAATGACCCATAACAAGGAAAAGCCAATTCTCCTTCTTTCTCTGTAATTTTATGCCAATTTTGAAGCCAGACTATAGTATGGAGTCCCACATTTGTTGCCATATAATGCGCCGGTGTATCCTCAGGCGGAGCTTCTTCTACCCGTGTCACCACTCCTGTATCACCTCTACACAAATCCTGCAACACCCTAAAACATTTCATCATAAAAATCGATTGTTTTACCCTCCAAATTCAATACTCAGCTCCAAACAAACTTCCACCAATCCCAGCGCGGCGTTACACCAACCGACCAATCCCAGCGCGGCGCACACTGACGTCACTACTCGCTCTTTGCAGCGGCTCACCCTCCTTTACAATTTCATTCGCTCACACATTCACACTACAAGTAACTGTATATCCAAAAGCTATTAAACCAAGTAACTGCTCCTAACACAGTCACAATAACTTACAGTTACATAAACAAGTAATTGTCTGACCGCTAAAAGATCGATAGAACACGCTTACAAGAACATTCATCCGCTGTGACCCCCGACCTGCATTGGTCACTCAATCGCCATAGTCCACCCCCGGTACCTGAGGCTTTCTATCGCGACGTACTCCTTTCACACACAGTTCCCTATCACAAGTGGATCATCGATAGAGCTTCACGACACCCACAATTTTGATCAGACAATTACAAATACAAAACTATCCCGGGATCTTGGACTTCTCTTGAGTCCGCTAACCAAACTTCCTGATTCGCACGTGTCCGAACCAGTAAACCAATAAACTCACAATCACTCGACATGCATCTCAACTCCGCAAGACATCACACAAATATTGCATCACCGCAATCTAACACACCACACAATTTCATACTCAAGCACCACTGTTTCCACCGCACCGTCAACGTCCGCCGACTTCCATCAATATCCGCCGTCGTCTACTCCGTGTCGAAGGCCTTAATATTCTTCCGACCCTACTCCTACTCTTATGCTCCCCTCACTCTTAGAGGCAAACCATCCTCTGCTACCATTTGATTATGCCAACCTTTACTCCTGTTTTTCCCTACTAGCTTTAATGCAGATGGTCTTTTATTTGCCTGCTAAAAGTGATAGAGGGGAGGAAAACAATGCAAGATTATTCTTTCGATTTGGTCATGCTGAAATGAGCCACAAACTCCAAAGTTCAATTTAGTGGATTTATTATAAGGCCAAAAATAATTGGATATAAACACACCTCAATATTAAAGTGTAGAGGTACAGGAAAATCAATACAGAGCCGAATTTACGAATATAGGTCATTCGGCACAGAAGGCATAATATGATGAACTCCAAAATCAAAATTCAGCAAAGAATAGAAGCGGAGTCCAATTCTCTTTTCATTTAAGAAGGAGCAAAATCTTTCCCTACGCTACTCTCACTGAGGATCCTACCTATCTCTCTTGTATCATATCCCAAAGGTGTCAGCACGTGTTGACCTCCTAAGAAGTACTCACGTCAAATGGGTCTGATAGCTTAAAGCTATGGAGCTCGCTCAAAGATGTTCCTTCTCTTCCGAAAGCTGGTAGAAGTCTCTCGAATGTGTCCCTGCGCATCATACAAAAAGACAATATAATCGGCCCACAATACGTCATGTGTTAAACTTTTCCACTTGCAACCTTTTTCAGTAAGTTTCCACAGAAGCTTTAATTAGTTGGTTCTTCTTCCAGTGGCCTTGGTTCCCAGTTAGGCTAAGCACAAAGGTGTCCTCCCTTCTCGCCTTTCAGTCTGCTTCAAAGACATTCCAGGTATCTCCTTAAATCTAAGAATAACGAGGTCGAATTCCTGCACCTGCAGGAGGATGAGAACACACTGTCTTCGAGCACACCAGAATTTATTTGATTAATTCTTAAGCTACTAAGGAGAAACGAAACTCAAAACAACCTACGATTTGGGCCTACAATCAGGTAACTTAAACTCAACATGGTTACATTATATGCCTACAATGTCGTCCTGCATATTACACATACAGGAATTATATTTTTAATATACACAACATCCTACATAAATGTGCTTACATCCTTTTAATACTAATATGACATGAATAAATGCATCTTAATAATCATAAAACACTGCACACGACAAAAAATACATATGAGCGCGTTTGTATCAGGAGTATAGTGCACCCCTACAATTTAGAGTGCTGTAAGCGCTCTATCAATTTCCAGGGAGGCTGGGTCAGCACTGGGTACATCGACCATGGAAGGCCTCTTCTACTGCAGCCTATTTTTCTCCTATTTTCCAGGTCTAGCTGGGTGTCGAGCAGATTTGCACAGTCAGCCACGAATTCCACACTGTAGCCATTGTCTTCTTTTCCAGGTGGCGTTGTCAGTCTGGGTGAGCCCGAAAATAAATGGCAGATGAGGTCAAGGGCAGGGCCACTAATGCATCCTGATATAACCATTGTATTGGTCACAGTGGGGGCAGGCAGGTAGCGTCGTCAGTAAATGAGGTGTAAATCACTGCAGCAGCAGGGCCATCATAGGTAGCCGTTTTGCGTGCTAACCTAATATTGATGGCCCCTTCAGTCCCCCTGCCTTCAGATACAAATGGGAAGGGGAGGAGGTCGTGGGCACTGCAGAGATCTTCCTCGATATGCACCACAAAGGGCTGGATGATCAAGTTATCATTTTTAAGCACAGACCATTCCTGCCGTCCAGGGATGCATTTTTAAACTAAAGAAGTAGGGGAACAGACTATATTAAATTTAACAAGTAGGAGCACGCTGTGCCCTTTCGATCCTGCCCACTTTGACCACTGGTGAAGATGTGCGTGAAGATGTGAGTGAAGGGTGAAATGTGTGAGCAGCGGTAGCAGCTCCATTAGAGCGGAGGAGCGCCGCCCCTTGCCACCACCAGTACATAAAATGATAATAAAACGAGTTTTAAACCCATTTTATTATCGTTTTATTTTAATCCCTGGGTCCGCCCCCAGGACTCTGACAAGTCTTGGGGAAGGGTCCAGGGGATGACACTGCTGGTGGGGAGTAGTGGACACTCTCTTCACTGCGCATGAGGTGTTTGGCCAGCCGTCTCAGGCCGGCCACACCCCTCATGCGCAGTGAAGCTCTCTCCAGTCTCAGCTGCGTTGCTGGGGCTAGAGAGAGCAGGCACATGCTCCCAGTCAGCCTGGGAGCACAAGTTGCCAACGCTCAGGCCTATCCTGAAGCTGCTTTCATGCAAGAGCAGCTTCAGGATTGGCCTGCAGGGCAGGTTGGGAGCTGTGCCCAGAGCCAGAAGTAGGAAGAGCAGATGCGCAGGAGACGGCGGCTGCAGCGGCAGCGTTAAGGTAAGTTTATTTTTATTTTTATTTTTTTGTACCCAAACTCTCCCCACCTCTCTCCTCCATCCTCCCCACCTCCCTCCTCAGGCCCAGCCCCCCCCCTCGCTTTGGCAGGAGATGGGCCGCTACTGTGTGTGAGTGACAGGAGTGCCTATGTGAGTACACAGTATACGATGTGACTGTGAGAGTAGGGTGAGAGGAGTGACTGCAGGGTGAGTGATGTGACATACGAGTTTGGGTGCGGGTGAAAATGCAGAGTGGGAGGAATGAATGCATGGTGAGAAATGTGCTAGGTTGAGTGAGATTACAAAGTGAGCTGTCAGAGTGACAGGTGAGCGTAGTGTCACATGAGTGCAGGGTGAGTTGTGTGCTAGTGTAAGTGCAGGTAAAAGCGTGAGTGCATGGTGAGTGGTGTGAGTGCAGTGTGATCACTGTGACTGCAGGGTGAGCAGTGTGCTGATGTGACCGCAGGGTAAGTGGAGGGAGAACGGCGTGAGTTCATGGTGAGGGACATGAGTGCAGTGTGGTCGCTATGAGTGCAAGGTGAGAGGTGGGCTTGTGTGAGTGCAGGGTGAGAGGAGGATGAACGGTGTGATCTTAGGGTAACAGCGTGAGTGCAGTGTAATCGCTGTGAGTGTAGGCTGAGCAGTGAAAGTGACAAGCAAGTGGAGTGTCTTGTGCATGCAGGGTGTGTAGTGTGCTCATGTGAGTGCAGGGTAGAGAGAGGGTGAATGGTGTGAGTGCATGGTGAGCAGTGTGATTGCTGTGATTGCAGGGTGAGTGTGAAAGTGAAGGGGAGTGATGAGAATGAGGAGTGAGTTGTCTGAATGCAGGATGTATACCCAGACACCCAGAGAAACTCAGCATTGTATTGACGGCTGGCGTAGGGTTTCAGACATGTTAAACTATTGCTATTATGGCATCAATCAGGGATGGAGGGTGGAGGAAATAAATAGTGTGCTGATTCTGTGTAGTGCCAGAGGCACTCCTATATATTGGGACCACGTGATGACCTTTGACTATCATTTTTTTTAATTGACTTTGTGTTTGAATTGACTTTCCTTATGATTTTTTCCATGTCTCCTTAAAGCTGCAGAGTGAGAGTGTTTCACAGAGTAGAACACCCTTGCCTGGAACAGAATGTGTGGGATGTGCGTTTGAAAGCATGCGAGAGAGAAAGGTGTGAAATGCACTTCTCTGTCTCGGAGTGCAGTGTTATAGGAAGTGGTGCCCAAATGTGCATTATGTTATATATTGGGAAATAAAGTGTGTGGTGATATAGGCAGTGGTACACAAATGAGCATTATGTTGTACCTTGGGAAGTTTTATAAAGTTTTTACTATTGGCTTTGACATGCCCTAAACTCCATCTTGAATTCTAACTCTGTCTAGCTTGAGCTCTGCACACACACACGCAGGCCCCCAGGTTATTCACGTAATTTAGTTTATTCACGTTCAAGATTGTTTTCTGTACTTTTTGATATGTTTCTACTTTCGCAAGCTTCACTAAGATAAGGGGCTGGAACATGTGGGAGCGCAGAAGAATACGTGAGAACCCCTTTGCCTTTGGAATGTTTGCATGGAGCTCAGCCAACACCAGTAAGTTTCCTGGGAGCAGACAAGGTCTTTTGGAAACTTCTAGTGCATTGAGAATATTATAAAACTGGGGCTGTTGACTTGGAAGTGGGATTTTGGACCTGAAGGACAGATGCGTCTATTCAATGTGGCAGTTCCCAGCTTGCGGGGTCTTTTGACCCCAGGGCTATGAATCCCCCAGTCTGGTGTGGGCTAAGATGAAGTTATTACAGCCAGTGAGGTATTTTCTCTGATTATTGGCATTGTGATGTGTGAGTGTGTCTGTGTGCACATTCAAGTCTCCAGTGGTTATAATCATATGATGTATTCTGTGTATATATCTTAATATCTTTTTATGCTTTTCTTTACAGGGTTTATTCCTTGCTTCTGATTACTTGCATTTAACAGTGCCTATTTCTTGCCGTGGACGTCCAGTATTATTCTCATTATTATCTGCTTGTTATTTTATCCCACATATTTAACAGTTGCATTTGCTTACTTTAAAGTGTGTTATTAATGCTTGCACATACATATATATATATATATATATATATATATATATATATATATATATATATATATATATATATATATTATCTACTGGCGGTCGCCAGTAGATAGTTATAGTTAGGACCTATTTTCCATAGGAAATTCACAACATTCTATTTGAAATAACTTTGGCGCCGGTTGACGAATCTTCGCGAAATTCTCAAAACTCGTGGGGCGCTCTGGTCCGCTCCTATCCTAAAAGTTTCGGGGTGATTCAGCAAGCGGGGGCCGAGAAAAAAGGGGAGTCCCAAAACGTGTTTTCTCCATGTTAATTCCCATAGGAAATTGTAGACACGGCTACAGCCCGAACTGCTGAACGGAATTACACCAAATTTGGCAAAAGGTAGCGCTTGGTTCAGAAAGCGACCTTTTTTTAATGGTGTAAATCTGTTCAGTAGTTGTGGAGAAATTCAAAAAATAAGAGTCAAAAATCAATTTCCCATAGGAAACTTTAGACACGGCTACAGCCCGAACTGCTGAACGGAATTACACCAAATTTGGCAAAGAGGTAGTTCTTGGTTCAGAAAGAACCCTTTTGTTAAATGGTGTAAATCCGTTCAGTAGTTGCTGAGAAAATCAAAAGTAAAATCACATATATATCTATGGCCGCTTAGGGTCCGCGCACCCTCCCGATCACGAGCTGCATGCTAATTGGCTGTCAAGTGGCTGTCAACACTCCAAATCAGGAAGTGTTGGCAGCCATTTTGTGCCTCGGTAGAACCAGGCACAGAAACAAGTCGCAAAACGCAAAAGGGGCAGGGTAGAAACACCCTGACCCCTAGGTCTGCTCAGGGGGTCCCACAAGGACCCCCTGGGCAGAAAAAAGCATTTTTTGTTAAAGCCTCCCCGGGGCTGTGCAATTGAAGGGAGGGGGGCCGCGCGGCCCCCCTCCTGGAGCCTGTGGTGGCCCTGGGGACCCCCACCCCCCAGGGCCGGCTCCTGCAGTGTCCCGGGGTGCCTACCCCCGGGACACTGCTGTTTGCAATGGCAGGACGGGAGCCACGTGGCTCCCGCCCTGTCATTGCAAACTTGCTTTGCTTCAGTGGCGCGTTTTAAGATGGGGAATTAAATCCCCTTCAATCCTGAGGGTTCCTGGGGGACAACTAGCCCACCAGGTACGTCCAGGTACGTCCAGAAAGCGCCACAGAGCTGCGTTGCAGAGAGGTGTAAAAAGGGGCGTGGCCTCTGAACATCTCTCTGCAACGCAGCTCCCTGGCGCATACTGGAGGTACAGGGTGGGCTAGTTGGACCCCAGGGACCCTCATGATTCAAGGGGACTTAATCCCCCAACTTAAAACGCGCCACGGGGCGCGTTTGCACAGTGGTGAAGGGAGGGGGCGGGGGTTGAGGTGACATGTGTGCAAACAGGCCCCGTGGCGTGTTTTAAGTTGGGGAATTAATTCCTCTTGAATCCTGATGGACCCTGGGGGCCAACTAGCCCACCAGGTACCTTCAGTAAGCACAACAGAGTTGCGTTGCAGAGAGGTGAAAAAAGGTGATGGTATCGAATGCCTTCTTCTACGGATGCTGGCAGTTGCATACACACATAACAATCTTTCGCTTCCATTGTATCAACATACTCATACAACAAACGAGCATATGCATTCAGCGTGAAATCGCCTTTGGACAGATCTACATGTAACATTCGACTAGTTTCTTTAATCATCTCTCTATCTTTTGCGGATGCACCTTCTTCGAACTCTAAAGTAGGTGGGTTAAGTGTCGTCTGTTCCCCATTCTTTTCGGCAGTGTGTGACTCAATCAAAGATGTAACAATCACCATAGTTATGACAATAAGCACCACAACGATAAGTGTACCCATTATGCATTTCTGCTTGCGTCTTGGATTTCCAGATTCCATTTTGAACCACCTTTAGTTTCGAGGCGCAAACAAATCAAAGTCCTTTTTCTTTTCTTCTTGCTTTATTTTGGTATTTATAATGTCCTTTATTTTCCTTTTCCCATTCGATTATTGCAATGTTCAGTTCAATATCTATGGCCTATTGTAGAGAAGTAGTCAGCCCTAGTCCTTAGTTCTTCTTCTATTGACAATCCCTAATTTAAATCTTCTTCCACTCGGGCCTAGGTTATCTTCTTTCTAAAGCCTAAGGAATTCTTCTTTCAAAGTTCAAGCTACATCATTAATGATATTAGATCCCAGTATGGTAAGAACAAGCTGCAAAATTTCTGCACAAATCTCTCCCAGTTCCTGTGCAGTAGGCTGTCGACCAAATGTGGGGAAAGCAACCTGGTTAAGAATCAAAAACCACAAACCACTTAGCCTTGGTGGGTTGGGGACTGTCAAAGTTAGGATTCCGAAGGCTTCAACTCCAGGGACTAACAGCTGAATTTCAATCGATAGGGTGTCCCCTCCGTAACTCACTGTACCAGTCCCCACCCTTCCGGAATTCCTCGGCTTCTGCATTTGCAGCCAGGTACGTCCACTCAGGATAGGTGTACTTTTGAGACGGGACCCTCTCTCTTCTAGATCGTCTTAGACCATCCGGTCTCTCTTCAGTTTTGCTTTGCTCTGATTCAGACGTTTCAGGGATCGGAGCGAGATTCTTCTCAGATGCAAGCCTTATGTTCAGCCTTTCTTTTCTTGTTGGCCACTTTTCTGCTTCTGCACCTGGTCTCTTTTCTTCCTCTTGATCTGATCCTTCTGCACCAGACCGTTCACTTCGATCTGGTTCAACGTTTACTTCTGCAATTTCGTTTATTTCCGGATCTGAACTCAACTCTAGAGCAGCTGAATCTCTTTCTTCTTGCTCAGTTGGTTGTTCAGCACCGTCAAGAATTCGTACGACTTGACCTGTTTCTTCATTTTCTGTAGCATTTTCTGTATGAGGAATCGTTGCTTCTTCAGGTTCTGGAACGCGGCGAGTATGCGAGGCGTGAATCCAGTTTGGCAATCCTCCGCACTTCACAGCTGTACTTGTAACCAAGATCACCTGGTATGGTCCTCGCCAGCGAGCGTCAAGGCAGCTCTTCCTCACGTGCTTTCGAACAAGCACCCAGTCACCAGGGTTAAGATCATGCAGCAGGTCTCTCGAGGTAGATGCAGTCGCAGCCTCGACCTGGTGGGACACAGAATTAACCACATCAGCCAGTCCCCTACAATAATCCAAAACCAAATCATCTGTGATGTTTATCAGTGCTGTAGCTGGTACCATAGGCAATCGCATAGCTCTCCCCATCAATATCTTATGAGGGGAGAGTCCTGTCCTCCTATCAGGAGTACTACGCAGACTCATCAATACCAATGGTAGCGCATCTGGCCACTTCAATGAAGTTGACGAACAAACCTTCGATACCCTCATCTTGATTGTGCCATTTATCTGCTCCACAAGGCCAGATGCCTCAGGCCTGTAACTACAGTGCAATCTCTGATCAATGTTTAGGGCTGTACATAACAATTTCATGATTTCACTATGGAAGTGTGTTCCTCTATCTGTCTCAACTGAAGTCGGAAATCCAAAGCGTGGTATCAGTTCCCTTAACAATAGTTTTGCCACTGTGAGACTGTCACATCGTCTGGTTGGATAGGCTTCAACCCAACGTGAAAAGATACACACTACCACCAAAACATATCTCAGCCTATTGCACCTAGGCATCTCAATAAAGTCCAACTGAATCCTATTAAAAGGCCCTCCTGATCTTCCAATATGACTCGTTGCAACCACAGTTCTCTTTCCCACATTCATTTGTTGACATATAACACACCTGTGGCACACCGCTTCAGCATGCACACGAAATCGTGGGTTAAACCAAGTTTGCCTGAACACTCGCACCATGGTATCTCTCCCAAGATGAACCACTCCGTGAATCTGCCTTGCCATTGGGCTCAATAGACAATTAGGTAATACTGTTCTCTCATCTGTTGACACCCAAATGCCATCATCTCTCTTTTCGCAGCCTGCTCGGACCCATGATGCAACTTCCTCCTCTGAGGCTTCATCCTGCAATCGCTTTACTTCATCCCAGGTATCGGCTATAGCTAACATCATGCTGAGCTCAGTCTCTTCTATGCTCTCTCCTACATATGTTCCATTGAAAACACAAGCATGTATGGCACAAAAACGCGCTACTTCATCAGCATAGTTAGTTCCTTTTGTAACAAAGTCTTCTCCCCTTCCATGAGCTGCACATTTTACTACAGCTATCTGTGGGTTTTTGCAAAGCTTCCAACAATTGACGCACAAATTCTCCATTGCGGATTGGGGATCCGGAAGATGTCAAAAATCCCCTCTGTGACCATAACTGACCAAAGTCATGAACCACTCCAAACCCGTATTGGCTGTCCGTATAGATAGTCACTCGGACTCCATTTGAAATGGTACAGGCACGTGTCAAAGCAATAATTTCGGCTAACTGAGCAGAGTATACTCATTTCAAACAGGCAGCTTCCACCACCCCCAAGATGGTGCACACAGCAAACGCTGCTCTCAAACACCCTTCATTGTCTCTTAAGCATGAACCATCAACAAAAAGTATCAAATCAGTTTCAGGCAGAGGTTCATCAAGAATGTCAGGTCTGGGTTTGGTAGATAGCTCAGTGACATCCAGGCAGTCATGCTCTTCACAATCTTCTTTCTTCTTGCGGAAGAGGTAACAATGTAGCAGGATTCAAGGTGGTACAACGTTTCAGAGTGACATTTTCAGAAGCCAATATAACCTGCTCATACTTTGTAAAGTCTGTTATTCGTTAAATACTGTGTCTTAGTTCTTGTCATTAGCAACTCTACTGAATGAGGCACATACACAATAAGCGGATGACCCATCACTATGCCTTCACATCTTTCAATGCTGACACCTGTTGCAGCAACGGATTTGAGACATCCGGGCAACGCAGAAGCTACTGGATCTAATGTAGCTGAAAAGTAAGCCACTGGTCTGCGAGCATCTCCATGTGTCTGTACTAGGACCGCTAACGCACATCCTTCCTTTTCACAGCAGAAGAGCAAAAACGCTTTATTATAATCCGGCATTCCCAGAGCTGGAGCGCGACATAGGCTCTCTTTCAGCTCAAGGAAGGCTCTCAGGCAGTCATCATCCCATGGTACCGGATCACTAATATCCTTTCGAGTCAATTTCAACAGGGGCTTTGCTTGCAAGGAAAAGTTTGGGATCCACTGTCGACAATAGCCGACCATTCCCAAAAACATACGGACTTCTTTTTGTGTTTTCGGAGTTCCCATTTGCAGAATCGTCTCTATGCGATCTGGTGACACTCTCCGTTTCCCCTTCTCAATCCGGTGACCTAAATACTGCACTTCATTCAAACAATACTGGAGTTTGTTCGGAGACACTTTGTGTCCATTGTCTGCCAAATGATTCAGCAAAGCCACAGTATCAATTCTGCAAGCATCCTCAGTTTCTGAGGCGACCAAAAGGTCGTCAATATATTGCACTAGGACGGAGTTCTGGGGCATCATCAGCCCCTCAAGATTCTTCTTCAGACTCTGACTAAAAATAGAGGGTCTTTCTGTATACCCTTGAGGGATTCTACACCATGTTAACACACGATTGTCCATCCTAAATGCAAATAAAAACTGGCTGTCTTCATGCAACGGTATGGAGAAAAATGCCTGACATAAATCTATGACTGTAAACCACTCTGCTTCACATGGTATTTGGAACAGAATAACAGCTGGATTCGGTACCACAGGACAACATGGAATCACAACTTCATTGACTCTGCGCAAGTCCTGTACTATTCTGTACTTGCCACTAGGCTTCTGCAGTCCCATAATAGGTGAGTTGCAGGGACTTCCTCGTATCTCCTTGAGAATGCCTTGTGCAATCATAGACTCAATTAAAGGTCTTATTCCAGCCACAGTTTCTGGAGTTAATTTATACTGCGGAGTTCGTGGGAATTCTGTATTTGGTTTGACCTGTATCTTAACAGGTTCAACCCCTCGAATCAATCCTATCTCCTCACCTGTGAAATCCCACACTTTTGGAGAAACTGACTCTCTCAAATCATGTGGTAACTCTTCTATCATAAGAACCACAAACATTTCCGTACACAAACTCATATTAGCCAGTTTAAAATCAGCGTCATCATCACAGGTTTGCAACTCCACACCCCTTGGGGTGCAAGATATGGTACAATTTAGTTTACACAACAGGTCCCGTCCCAACAAACAGACTGGACTTGAATTTCAAACTACAAATTGATGTCTGTCTCGGAACGGTCCTATCCTCACAGGTAACTCATTTGTCAATGGGTTAGTCATTTTCTGATTGGTAACTCCCACCACTTGTATTGTTTGTCCTGACAGGGACACATTTGGAACCACTTCTGTTCTTACTGTGGAGCGCGCAGCTCCAGTATCTAACAAAAAGGTAACAGGATACCCGTTCACCTCTGCATCTACAAACGGTCCACTCTGACCTACTTCCAAGAATCGCATCCAAAGGGCATTCTTCTTACACCCCACTCTGACACTCATGAGGATCTTGTGGTTGGTCAGATCTGTCTCGTATTTCAAAATAGGGCATCTGATGATACGCCAGATTATGAGTAGGTATTCTTGGAGGCTGAGGAATCTGCATTTGCGGCTCATATCCTGCCCCATACATAGTTACAGTATTCAAAATTTCTGACATCTGTTCCTCTCCCTCATTCTGCAATTGATTGGCTGGATTCAAACGACACTCGCGCTTCCAATGCCCGATTTTGTGACAATAATGACAAGCAGTGACCTTCTTTTGGTTCACCACCCAATCACTTACTGTACCTACATCCATTCCCCTACCTCTTCCTTGTCCAGGTTGGGTTACAATCTGTTGACCCATTCCCCTTCCACTTCCTCTACCTCGACCCATCGCTCCTCCAACCCCTGACATCTGATCAGGCCTTTCCGCATTCCTTAACTGCACCAACATCAACTTGTCTTTGAATTTCTTTTGTGTCGATTCTACTTGATCACTACAGTATTTTGCATAACGTAGGATTTCATCTACCGTTTTATTTTGCCAACATATCAAATGTGTTTGTATCATCAAGCTAATATAGATCTTAGTCCTAACACAAACTTTGAGACAAACTGTCCCATATCCTTCTGCTCAATTGTATCCAATCCAGTATGCTGTTTAAAAGCCACCAAAAGTCTCTCATAATAATCATGTACCGACTCCTTAGAATCTTGAGTCGTACGATCGATTTTAAGCCAATCAACTGTTTGCGGAGCTACCTTGGATTGTAACCATGTAATCACTTGCTCATATTTCTTCATGACTTCGGGAGAAGGACCATGATTCTGCGGGTCTCTGACTGGTTCTACAGCGGGCCAGTCAATGGCAACTTTACATGCCGTCCATAAGTCCCCTGGGACCACTATATCAAACAAATTCAAATCAATCCAGAGCACCTTCGAGATCTTGACAAACTGGTCTATTTGCTTATACCAATCAGCAGGTTTTTCCCTCAGCCGAGGAAAATCATTGGTGAATGCTGCCAAATCACCCCTGCTCCATGGCACATGAACGTACCCCCATTTTGCACTTCTCTCAAAGGGTAATGTCCTGCTAGTCCCGCCCCTCCACCCAGAGGCGGAGTATCTCCTATTCCTTTCTTGGCACTTTTCTTTTTGGCCCAATTCTCTTCCCATTTGTCTTCTGCTCTCCACGTTCGTATCCCTAGCACCAATTCCCTAATTTGTGCCCTTAATCCTACCGCTCGCTTCTCTTCCAATTCCTTATCCGTATAATGCAATCTGCAAGTTCCCTGCATCATTCTAGTATTTGTTAGATCTACCTCATACTTTCGTGCTAACTGGGACAATGCATCATGGACTCGCTTTGCCTTTCTGGTACCATCTTTAGCTACAAATAACAATTCACTGGAGTCATATGTGTCTATTCTCTCCCATTGCAGATTCCCTTCTATCACTTCATCTATTTCTGCTTTCAATCTTACCACATCTAACAATGGTGCCTTTATTGCAACCTGTAAAACCTTCTGACCTCTTTCACTTCCCAATTCCTCCCTGTCACAACTTTGTGTTCTCCTTGAACCCCCACTCTCCTTCATCCTCACAACTGAGTGACTTTCTCTTTCACAACTTCGGCTTCTCCAATGGTTACCCTCACACACATACTGTGGCCCTAATGGTACCCTAGGTGCTTCTTGTTTCAACCCCAATTCATCATTCAATATCTGTGACTCCCTCACCGGTGGAACCCACATTCGAATGGCTGACTCAGAATTTGCTAAAGCCCCTGTTCGTCTTCGTTCTGACCCACTGTCCATCCTTGAAGGATCAGCCGTAGCTGGCAGTGGAGTACTAGCTTCCACTGGTACCTGAGCCATGCCCGTCTCACTCATAGTAAGACTCCCTCCGGATATAGTCTCTTCACCTTGTTCTGTCTGTTGTTGACTTTCCCTTGTTCTCTCTCTGGGGTTATATATTGAAACCACCGGTCCAATAGTAACTGGTACTGAAATAGCTTCTGGTAATCTCCTGTTACAGACAGTCTCTCCTGACTCCGAAGGTGCATACCCTATCCCTCCAGACCCTCCTGGAATTCTTCTAATTTCCACTGAAATCCTCCCCTGACTTCTTTGGTCTCATCTTCTGACCCTGTTTGTCTCACCCGTAGAATTTCCTCTGATTGCTGTGTTCTCTCCGTCTCCAGTCTAAAGTCATCAGGTGGAGGACGATCCGCTAACAGTCTGTCTAGAAAACTGTCATCTGTATCACTTTCCTCTTCTGTCTTACTCTTTCCTTCGGACCCACCTTCTAGCAGCCGAAAGGGATACAATCGTTCTCCCTCTATGGTGTCTACTCTCCATCTTTTCAGCTGTGCATCCCACCTGGCATCTTGATATGCCTTCATCGCTTTTTTCATTTTTCCCTGAGAAGCTTCCCTTCTCTTTGCCATTGCTGCTCTCATCCAAGCATCCAATGCCTCAAATTGAGTTGGTCTAGGCGGCGGTTTCAGAACAGACATCACTCCTCTTAGCTGATACAGCGCCTCCATACGGAATGACCCATAACAAGGAAAAGCCAATTCTCCTTCTTTCTCTGTAATTTTATGCCAATTTTGAAGCCAGACTATAGTATGGAGTCCCACATTTGTTGCCATATAATGCGCCGGTGTATCCTCAGGCGGAGCTTCTTCTACCCGTGTCACCACTCCTGTATCACCTCTACACAAATCCTGCAACACCCTAAAACATTTCATCATAAAAATCGATTGTTTTACCCTCCAAATTCAATACTCAGCTCCAAACAAACTTCCACCAATCCCAGCGCGGCGTTACACCAACCGACCAATCCCAGCGCGGCGCACACTGACGTCACTACTCGCTCTTTGCAGCGGCTCACCCTCCTTTACAATTTCATTCGCTCACACATTCACACTACAAGTAACTGTATATCCAAAAGCTATTAAACCAAGTAACTGCTCCTAACACAGTCACAATAACTTACAGTTACATAAACAAGTAATTGTCTGACCGCTAAAAGATCGATAGAACACGCTTACAAGAACATTCATCCGCTGTGACCCCGACCTGCATTGGTCACTCAATCGCCATAGTCCACCCCCGGTACCTGAGGCTTTCTATCGCGACGTACTCCTTTCACACACAGTTCCCTATCACAAGTGGATCATCGATAGAGCTTCACGACACCCACAATTTTGATCAGACAATTACAAATACAAAACTATCCCGGGATCTTGGACTTCTCTTGAGTCCGCTAACCAAACTTCCTGATTCGCACGTGTCCGAACCAGTAAACCAATAAACTCACAATCACTCGACATGCATCTCAACTCCGCAAGACATCACACAAATATTGCATCACCGCAATCTAACACACCACACAATTTCATACTCAAGCACCACTGTTTCCACCGCACCGTCAACGTCCGCCGACTTCCATCAATATCCGCCGTCGTCTACTCCGTGTCGAAGGCCTTAATATTCTTCCGACCCTACTCCTACTCTTATGCTCCCCTCACTCTTAGAGGCAAACCATCCTCTGCTACCATTTGATTACGCCAACCTTTACTCCTGTTTTTCCCTACTAGCTTTAATGCAGATGGTCTTTTATTTGCCTGCTAAAAGTGATAGAGGGGAGGAAAACAATGCAAGATTATTCTTTCGATTTGGTCATGCTGAAATGAGCCACAAACTCCAAAGTTCAATTTAGTGGATTTATTATAAGGCCAAAAATAATTGGATATAAACACACCTCAATATTAAAGTGTAGAGGTACAGGAAAATCAATACAGAGCCGAATTTACGAATATAGGTCATTCGGCACAGAAGGCATAATATGATGAACTCCAAAATCAAAATTCAGCAAAGAATAGAAGCGGAGTCCAATTCTCTTTTCATTTAAGAAGGAGCAAAATCTTTCCCTACGCCACTCTCACTGAGGATCCTACCTATCTCTCTTGTATCATATCCCAAAGGTGTCAGCACGTGTTGACCTCCTAAGAAGTACTCACGTCAAATGGGTCTGATAGCTTAAAGCTATGGAGCTCGCTCAAAGATGTTCCTTCTCTTCCGAAAGCTGGTAGAAGTCTCTCGAATGTGTCCCTGCGCATCATACAAAAGACAATATAATCGGCCCACAATACGTCATGTGTTAAACTTTTCCACTTGCAACCTTTTTCAGTAAGTTTCCACAGAAGCTTTAATTAGTTGGTTCTTCTTCCAGTGGCCTTGGTTCCCAGTTAGGCTAAGCACAAAGGTGTCCTCCCTTCTCGCCTTTCAGTCTGCTTCAAAGACATTCCAGGTATCTCCTTAAATCTAAGAATAACGAGGTCGAATTCCTGCACCTGCAGGAGGATGAGAACACACTGTCTTCGAGCACACCAGAATTTATTTGATTAATTCTTAAGCTACTAAGGAGAAACGAAACTCAAAACAACCTACGATTTGGGCCTACAATCAGGTAACTTAAACTCAACATGGTTACATTATATGCCTACAATGTCGTCCTGCATATTACACATACAGGAATTATATTTTTAATATACACAACATCCTACATAAATGTGCTTACATCCTTTTAATACTAATATGACATGAATAAATGCATCTTAATAATCATAAAACACTGCACACGACAAAAAATACATATGAGCGCGTATGTATCAGGAGTATAGTGCACCCCTACAATTTAGAGTGCTGTAAGCGCTCTATCAATTTCCAGGGGAGGCTGGGTCAGCACTGGGTACATCGACCATGGAAGGCCTCTTCTACTGCAGCCTATTTTTCTCCTATTTTCCAGGTCTAGCTGGGTGTCGAGCAGATTTGCACAGTCAGCCACGAATTCCACACTGTAGCCATTGTCTTCTTTTCCAGGTGGCGTTGTCAGTCTGGGTGAGCCCGAAAATAAATGGCAGATGAGGTCAAGGGCAGGGCCACTAATGCATCCTGATATAACCATTGTATTGGTCACAGTGGGGGCAGGCAGGTAGCGTCGTCAGTAAATGAGGTGTAAATCACTGCAGCAGCAGGGCCATCATAGGTAGCCGTTTTTGCGTGCTAACCTAATATTGATGGCCCCTTCAGTCCCCCTGCCTTCAGATACAAATGGGAAGGGGGAGGAGGTCGTGGGCACTGCAGAGATCTTCCTCGATATGCACCACAAAGGGCTGGATGATCAAGTTATCATTTTTAAGCACAGACCATTCCTGCCGTCCAGGGATGCATTTTTAAACTAAAGAAGTAGGGGAACAGACTATATTAAATTTAACAAGTAGGAGCACGCTGTGCCCTTTCGATCCTGCCCACTTTGACCACTGGTGAAGATGTGCGTGAAGATGTGAGTGAAGGGTGAAATGTGTGAGCAGCGGTAGCAGCTCCATTAGAGCGGAGGAGCGCCGCCCCTTGCCACCACCAGTACATAAAATGATAATAAAACGAGTTTTAAACCCATTTTATTATCGTTTTATTTTAATCCCCTGGGTCCGCCCCCAGGACTCTGACAAGTCTTGGGGAAGGGTCCAGGGGATGACACTGCTGGTGGGGGAGTAGTGGACACTCTCTTCACTGCGCATGAGGTGTTTGGCCAGCCGTCTCAGGCCGGCCACACCCCTCATGCGCAGTGATCTCTCTCCAGTCTCAGCTGCGTTGCTGGGGCTAGAGAGAGCAGGCACATGCTCCCAGTCAGCCTGGGAGCACAAGTTGCCAACGCTCAGGCCTATCCTGAAGCTGCTTTCATGCAAGAGCAGCTTCAGGATTGGCCTGCAGGGCAGGTTGGGAGCTGTGCCCAGAGCCAGAAGTAGGAAGAGCAGATGCGCAGGAGACGGCGGCTGCAGCGGCAGCGTTAAGGTAAGTTTATTTTTATTTTTATTTTTTTGTACCCAAACTCTCCCCACCTCTCTCCTCCATCCTCCCCACCTCCCTCCTCAGGCCCAGCCCCCCCCTCGCTTTGGCAGGAGATGGGCCGCTACTGTGTGTGAGTGACAGGAGTGCCTATGTGAGTACACAGTATGCGATGTGACTGTGAGAGTAGGGTGAGAGGAGTGACTGCAGGGTGAGTGATGTGACATACGAGTTTGGGTGCGGGTGAAAATGCAGAGTGGGAGGAATGAATGCATGGTGAGAAATGTGCTAGGTTGAGTGAGATTACAAAGTGAGCTGTCAGAGTGACAGGTGAGCGTAGTGTCACATGAGTGCAGGGTGAGTTGTGTGCTAGTGTAAGTGCAGGTAAAAAGCATGAGTGCATGGTGAGTGGTGTGAGTGCAGTGTGATCACTGTGACTGCAGGGTGAGCAGTGTGCTGATGTGACCGCAGGGTAAGTGGAGGGAGAACGGCGTGAGTTCATGGTGAGGGACATGAGTGCAGTGTGGTCGCTATGAGTGCAAGGTGAGAGGTGGGCTTGTGTGAGTGCAGGGTGAGAGGAGGATGAACGGTGTGATCTTAGGGTAACAGCGTGAGTGCAGTGTAATCGCTGTGAGTGTAGGCTGAGCAGTGAAAGTGACAAGCAAGTGGAGTGTCTTGTGCATGCAGGGTGTGCAGTGTGCTCATGTGAGTGCAGGGTAGAGAGAGGGTGAATGGTGTGAGTGCATGGTGAGCAGTGTGATTGCTGTGATTGCAGGGTGAGTGTGAAAGTGAAGGGGGAGTGATGAGAATGAGGAGTGAGTTGTCTGAATGCAGGATGTATACCCAGACACCCAGAGAAACTCAGCATTGTATTGACGGCTGGCGTAGGGTTTCAGACATGTTAAACTATTGCTATTATGGCATCAATCAGGGATGGAGGGTGGAGGAAATAAATAGTGTGCTGATTCTGTGTAGTGCCAGAGGCACTCCTATATATTGGGACCACGTGATGACCTTTGACTACCATTTTTTTTAATTGACTTTGTGTTTGAATTGACTTTCCTTATGATTTTTTCCATGTCTCCTTAAAGCTGCAGAGTGAGAGTGTTTCACAGAGTAGAACACCCTTGCCTGGAACAGAATGTGTGGGATGTGCGTTTGAAAGCATGCGAGAGAGAAAGGTGTGAAATGCACTTCTCTGTCTCGGAGTGCAGTGTTATAGGCAGTGGTGCCCAAATGTGCATTATGTTGTATATTGGGAAATAAAGTGTGTGGTGATATAGGCAGTGGTACACAAATGAGCATTATGTTGTACCTTGGGAAGTTTTATAAAGTTTTTACTATTGGCTTTGACATGCCCTAAACTCCATCTTGAATTCTAACTCTGTCTAGCTTGAGCTCTGCACACACACACGCAGGCCCCAGGTTATTCACGTAATTTAGTTTATTCACGTTCAAGATTGTTTTCTGTACTTTTTGATATGTTTCTACTTTCGCAAGCTTCACTAAGATAAGGGGCTGGAACATGTGGGAGCGCAGAAGAATACGTGAGAACCCCTTTGCCTTTGGAATGTTTGCATGGAGCTCAGCCAACACCAGTAAGTTTCCTGGGAGCAGACAAGGTCTTTTGGAAACTTCTAGTGCATTGAGAATATTATAAAACTGGGGCTGTTGACTTGGAAGTGGGATTTTGGACCTGAAGGACAGATGCGTCTATTCAATGTGGCAGTTCCCAGCTTGCAGGGTCTTTTGACCCCAGGGCTATGAATCCCCCAGTCTGGTGTGGGCTAAGATGAAGTTATTACAGCCAGTGAGGTATTTTCTCTGATTATTGGCATTGTGATGTGTGAGTGTGTCTGTGTGCACATTCAAGTCTCCAGTGGTTATAATCATATGATGTATTCTGTGTATATATCTTAATATCTTTTTATGCTTTTCTTTACAGGGTTTATTCCTTGCTTCTGATTACTTGCATTTAACAGTGCCTATTTCTTGCCGTGGACGTCCAGTATTATTCTCATTATTATCTGCTTGTTATTTTATCCCACATATTTAACAGTTGCATTTGCTTACTTTAAAGTGTGTTATTATTGCTTGCACATACATATATATATACATATATATATATATATATATATATATATATATATATATATATATATATATATATATATATATTATCTACTGGCGGTCGCCAGTAGATAGTTATAGTTAGGACCTATTTTCCATAGGAAATTCACAACATTCTATTTGAAATAACTTTGGCGCCGGTTGACGAATCTTCGCGAAATTCTCAAAACTCGTGGGGCGCTCTGGTCCGCTCCTATCCTGAAAGTTTCGGGGTGATTCAGCAAGCGGGGGCCGAGAAAAAAGGGGAGTCCCAAAACGTGTTTTCTCCATGTTAATTCCCATAGGAAATTGTAGACACGGCTACAGCCCGAACTGCTGAACGGAATTACACCAAATTTGGCAAAAAGGTAGCGCTTGGTTCAGAAAGCGACCTTTTTTTTTAATGGTGTAAATCTGTTCAGTAGTTGTGGAGAAATTCAAAAAATAAGAGTCAAAAAATCAATTTCCCATAGGAAACTTTAGACACGGCTACAGCCCGAACTGCTGAACGGAATTACACCAAATTTGGCAAAGAGGTAGTTCTTGGTTCAGAAAGAACCCTTTTTGTTAAATGGTGTAAATCCGTTCAGTAGTTGCTGAGAAAATCAAAAGTAAAATCACATATATATCTATGGCCGCTTAGGGTCCGCGCACCCTCCCGATCACGAGCTGCATGCTAATTGGCTGTCAAGTGGCTGTCAACACTCCAAATCAGGAAGTGTTGGCAGCCATTTTGTGCCTCGGTAGAACCAGGCACAGAAACAAGTCGCAAAACGCAAAAGGGGGCAGGGTAGAAACACCCTGACCCCTAGGTCTGCTCAGGGGTCCCACAAGGACCCCCTGGGCAGAAAAAAGCATTTTTTGTTAAAGCCTCCCCGGGGCTGTGCAATTGAAGGGAGGGGGCCGCGCGGCCCCCTCCTGGAGCCTGTGGTGGCCCTGGGGACCCCCACCCCCAGGGCCGGCTCCTGCAGTGTCCCGGGGTGCCTACCCCCGGGACACTGCTGTTTGCAATGGCAGGACGGGAGCCACGTGGCTCCCGCCCTGTCATTGCAAACTTGCTTTGCTTCAGTGGCGCGTTTTAAGATGGGGAATTAAATCCCCTTCAATCCTGAGGGTTCCTGGGGGACAACTAGCCCACCAGGTACGTCCAGAAAGCGCCACAGAGCTGCGTTGCAGAGAGGTGTAAAAAGGGGCGTGGCCTCTGAACACCTCTCTGCAACGCAGCTCCCTGGCGCATACTGGAGGTACAGGGTGGGCTAGTTGGACCCCAGGGACCCTCATGATTCAAGGGGACTTAATCCCCCAACTTAAAACGCGCCACGGGGTGCGTTTGCACAGTGGTGAAGGGAGGGGCGGGGGTTGAGGGTGACATGTGTGCAAACAGGCCCCGTGGCGTGTTTTAAGTTGGGGAATTAATTCCTCTTGAATCCTGATGGACCCTGGGGGCCAACTAGCCCACCAGGTACCTTCAGTAAGCACAACAGAGTTGCGTTGCAGAGAGGTGAAAAAGGTGCGTGGCCTCGGAACGCCTCTCTGCAACTCAGCTCTGTGGTCCTAACTGTAGGTACCTGGGGGCTAGTTGAGGCCCAGGGACACTCAGGATTCAAGGGGACTAATCCCGCAACTTAAAACGTGCCACGGGGCGCGTTTGCACACATGTCACCTCAGGACCCCCTCTCTTCACCACTGTGCAAACGCGCCTCTATAGCGCGTTTTAAGAGGTAGTTTTAATCCCCCTGCCCTATTATGTACTAGGGACTTACAGAGGAGGTCATGCTAATCACAGGGGTCCCCCAACGCATAGTGTTCCCTAGTGTATGTAGGTGTTTTCACTGTATTCTAAGTGTCTTTTAGCATAGCACTGGCTCTGGTTAGTCAGAGTCAGTTACCACCAGTACACGTTGGAAAAAGTTGTGGGCACAGGATGATTTTGGAACAAGGCCTCTTTCTGCTCCTCTGTTGGTTCTTTCTGCACATCTTTTGCTTCTTCCTGCACTTTTCTTCGTCTTTGTGGACTTCTGTTGCTTCTTTCTGCATTTCTTTTGCTTCTTTCTGTGCGTTTTTCTTCTTTCTTCACATGTCCTACCTCTGTAGGCATAGTTAGAAACTAGCATTTAAAAAACCTTTGAAATTCACTGAAAAAACCATAGGTTTCAGACACGTTATAGTTAGAAATTAGCATTTAAAAAACCTTTGAAATTCACTGAAAAAACCATAGGTTTCAGACACGTTATAGTTAGAAATTAGCATTTAAAAAACCTTTGAAATTCACTGAAAAAACCATATGTTTTAGGGACAGTTATAGTTAGTTGGACATTTCACTCGTACAAAACCCGTGAAATTCCCCTGTTATAGTTAGTTCAGCTAACTATAACTCGCTGCCCGCAATGCACTGCTGATGACGTCACATATTACATCACTCATGACATGGTCAGTGACATCACTGATGACATCACTGATGACATCTCAAATGACATCACTGATGACATTACTGATGACATCATCCATGTGATAATTTGATGCATCTTCTCACACCCTAATATAACTTTTGATACAGCCACTGTAAATTACAGACTGCCATTGTCAAAACCATAGGCACTCCAACACCAATAACTACATACACACTCACTGATTCTTAGGTCTACACACACATCCACTCACTCACCTGTACAGTCACTCATACTTACGGTCACTCAGTACAGGACTATCATATGCACTCATACACCTACATAGACACTCACACACCGCCACTCATCCATAGAGGTACTCACACACCTAGTCAGTCATGCAAATAATTAATCACACTGCCATTTACTCACCTATACAGTTATACACACACCAGCTCACTTACTCATACAAATACTAGCACATTCTTACACACTTATACAATCACTGATACAAGTACACACTCATCCATACAGCCACTCTCACAATCACACACTCTCACTTATAGCCATTTATATACTGCAACACACATATATACGCCTTTCACATATGTAGTTACTCACACATGTACCACTGAGATATACATTCACTCACTAACAGACCCATACACACACTCACCCACCCCTACAGTCCATCACAGATGCACTCTTGAAACCATGCACCCAGTGAATCACCCACTCACACATGTATGCACAGAGTCACACACACCCCACCCACACAAACACTCAGGCACCCATACAGAAACTCAGACAACCAATCAATAACTCATATAGACACTCATGTAGCTATTCACAAACCCATGCAGCCGCTTACACAGCAACAGACAGACGGATACAGACATTCACCCAGTTTAGTCACTAACCCATGCATTCAGTAAGATACGTTTAATCAATCACTTATAGAGTTAGTGAAGCACCTACTAAATCATCCATTCACACACTTATACACCCACTCATTCTTCAATACGCCTTTCCCTATATATATTAAACATATTTAAACTTTACAGAAACACACAGTCACTGGATGACGTTATCAGTGATGTCATTTGAGATGTCATCAGTGATGTCATCAGTGATGTCACTGACCATGTCATGAGTGATGTAATATGTGACGTCATCAGCAGTGCATTGCGGGGGCGCGAGTTATAGTTAGCTGAACTAACTATAACGGGGGAATTTCACGGGTTTTGTACGAGTGAAATGTCCAACTAACTATAACTGTCCCTAAAACCTATGGTTTTTTCAGTGAATATATATATATATATATATATATACACACATTTGCATATTGTTTCTTTTGACATCTGGGAAAGCCTTTCTGTTAGAGAGAGTTGAACTAATACAACCTCACACTTTGTTCTTAAAACTGTCTTTTGATGTGCCTCATTTTATGAGAGTGAAACCTCTTTTCATGTGTTTTCTTGCTTTACCGTGTGTGTGCCTCCGTGTGGGAGTGTTGTGTTTCTTTTATTTGGGAGTGCAAAGCAGGACATCCTGCGACTTTCTGTTTCCTGATTAGGGTTGCCAGCTGATCGAATTTCTACCGGCATCACCGGTATTTTGATGTCCCAGCAAGTACAAAAATAAGCAAAATCACCTAAAGCCGGTATTTTTATCTGTGCATACTTGAAACAGCAAACACAAATAGGAAGCACTTTTAAATGTGTTCTAGGGCTGCATTAATAATCCATGACTAATAATTACAGTTTAAGAGTAATTAAACAAAAGGAAACCTGACAGAAAAGTCAAGTTACAAATGAATACACACCATTTTATTTACAGCCCTATTTAGTTGCAAGGCAAGGCTTTTGCAGACTCTTTAAACAACAACAAATGTCTGGTATTTTTCTTTTGGAAAGGTGGTATCCCTACTCGTGAGATGCCTTTTCACTAAATGCAGTCTCCACTGTGGCAGTAAAAATAAAATACAAATGTAAGGAATAGCGAATAGGCAGAGTGGTAACCCAGGGGGTACTTGAACCAGTGAACAAAACAAACAAAGCCTCCTTAACTAGTTCCAAAGGGATGTAAATGGTTTTTCAAAGACCTGTGAAAAACTCGGGTGTGGCTGAGATAAGACTCCAAACACTGCCCAGCCAAGCCCACAGAAGCTCAAGCTGAGCAGCCTGAGCTGAGACACATGACAGGAGGGAGGGAGGGGGCTAAAGCCCTTTTAGCCCTATGGGTGTTGCACTCCTGATCCCAGGTAACTGGAGGCAGGTCTCAGGTGGTGGATGATGAAGTGTGAGAGACCTACGGGCAGTTCTATGTTTTTCAGTATGCTGGTATCATTAAACAGCTCTGCAGGTCCCTTTATAGTAATTTTTATGATATAGTTTGCTTAGCTGTTTACTGCACTGGGTTGTCCAGTTTGATACTTTGTGTGTAATTGTGGTGCTGAAATGGCAAGTGGGGAGATCTGTTGGGATGGGCATTTTTATTGTCATCTCATATCCGATTCTCTTTGTGAGATATAAAGAAGCAGTCAGATTGTATATATATTTGGGACTGGCAATGGTGGATGGTGATAAAATTCTACAAATTGTTCACCAATGTGTGACAGTTCTCTTCAGTTATTCCATGCCTATACATTTGATGATGTTTGGCTTTTTGGCTGTTCAGTGCAGGTGATGGACAGCCCTCAAAGCAGTTATGCCATATCTGAATTTAATAGGTATAAGTTACAATTTTCTGCTGACTACTGCATACTATGGTATTAGTATTATTGTGTGCCATAACTGTGATAAATGCAAGCACATTACTATATAATGCCTCGACGAACCATAGGTCAGCCCTCTTTAGCTTACCTGTATACTGAAAGCAGTTTGCTGGTTGAGTTGTTTCCAATTAGTGGGTTGTAAACGGAGAACTGCGCTTGAGGGTGCAACTGTTTTCTAGGCTTTGTTGCTGGGATGTGGGTGTTGCAGTTATCTAGGAAATAGCCATGTTTCAACTGCCTTCGGAATTGTTTATGTTCCTGGCTGCTTCTAATGTTGGCTGGAAGTGAGCTCCAGAGCTTGGTGGCTTGTACTGAGAAGGCAGTGCCTTCTATAGATTCCATAAGGTAAGGTGGTTTGATGATAAGTGGTGCAAGCCTGGAGCCTGGCTGCAGAATTTTGGATGAGTTGCATTTTGCATACAGTGAAATTGGGTGCGCTAAGGTGTAGGCTGTTGGCATAGTCAGGCTTTCAAATTTGAGGATGATTTGTAGTTTATGTTGGTTTGAAAATCAATCTCCAAGGTTAAAAGTAAATCTTAAGTGCACTAACGAGATGTTTGTGGATCCCATTAACCCGTTCCATGCGTCTGACGGCCGAAAGCCGTCCGACATCACGGTGGGCGTGTGCGTCAGATGGCTCCCGGCCGTCCTAGCACCCACCCACGAGGGAAGCCCTGGCGCCCCCCATGGGCCGCCCTTAATGCTGCCCCCATCGGGGAAGGCAGCGGAAGCACTTCCGCTGCCCCCCGCCCCCCCTCCACGTCATCTGTTGATGTCAGCGTGCCTCGCGCGCCAACGTCATTAAATGAAACCGGGGGAGTCCATCGAGGTATGGCTTGCGCTGTGGGGTAGGACATTTGTGCCGACACAGTGATTCCACACAAAAATATGTGGAAAATTTGTTTTTTTCAGCTAATTTGAGGTTTGCAGGGGATTCTGGGTAGGAGAATGCTGGTGAGATCCAGCAAAGCCATCCCATCGCTGGATTCCCCTAGGTGTCTAGTTTTCAGAAATGTGTGGGTTTGGTAGGTTTCCCAAGATGGCCGGCCGAGCCTGGAGCTCAAAAACCACAGGTGAGCCCCCTTGCAAAACTAGGTTGTTTTGTGATAGGTAATTTTGATGTATCCTCAATATGGTTTGGGCCCTTGCCTGTGCTTGCCTTGCCTTACTTAGCCCACCCACACGAGTGAGGTACCATTTTTATCGGGAGACCGGGGGGAATGCTGGGTGGTAGGAAATTTGTGGATCCATGGAGATTCCAGAACTTTCCACCACAGAAATGTGAGAAAAATGTTTTTTTACAAACTTTGAGGTTTGCAAGGGATTCTGGATAACAGAACCTGGTGAAAGCCAGACAAGTCACCCCATCCTGGATTCCCTGGGTGTCTAGTTTTCAAAAATGTATAGGTTTGCTAGGTTTCCCTAGGTGCCGGCAAAGCTAGGGTTCAAAATCTACAGCTAGGCACTTTGCAAAAAAAGGGTCAGTTTTCACTGTTAAAATGTGGTGTGTCCACGTTCCATTTTGGGCAGTTTCCTGTCGCGGGCACTAGGCCTACCCAAACAAGTGAGGAACCATTTTTCTCAGAAGACTTTGGGGAATGCGGGGTGGGTGGAATTTTGTGGATCCATGCAGATTCCAGAACTTTCCACCACAGAAATGTGAAGAAAATGTGTTTATTTTTACAAAGTTTGAGGTTTGCAAGGGATTCTGGGTAACAGAACCTGGTGGGAGCCAGACAAGTCACCCCATCCTGGACCCCTGGGTGTCTAGTTTTCAAAAATTTATAGGCTTGCTAGGTTTCCCTAGGTGCCGGCAGAGCTAGGGTTCAAAATCTACAGCTACGCACTTTGTAAAAAAAGGGTCCGTTTTCACTGTGAAAATGTGGTGTGTCCACATTGCGTTTGGGGCCGTTTCCTGTCACTGCACTAGGCCTACCCAGACAAGTGAGGTACCATTTTTCTTGAAAGATTTTGGGGAACGCGGGGTGGGTGGAATTTTGTGCATCCACGCAGATTCCAGAACTTTCCACCACAGAAATGTGAGGAAAATGTGTTTTTTTCGACAAAGTTTGAGGTTTGCAAGGGATTCTGGGTAACAGAACCTGGTGAAAGCCAGACAGGTCACCCCATCCTGGATTTCCCTGGGTGTCTAGTGTTCAAAAATGTATAGGTTTGCTCGGTTTCCCTAGGTGCCGGCAGAGCTAGGGTTCAAAACCTACAGCTGGGCACTTTGCAAAAAAAGGGTCAGTTTTCACTGTGAAAATGTGGTGTGTCCACGTTGCGTTTTGGGCCGTTTCCTGTCACGGCACTAGGCCTACCCACACAAGTGAGGTACCATTTTTCTTGAAAGACTTTGGGGAATGCGGGGTGGGTGGAATTTTGTGGGTCCATGCAGATTCCAGAACTTTCCACCACAGAAATGTGAGTAAAATATGTTTTTTTTACAAAGTTTGAGGTTTGCAAGGGATTTTGGGTAATAGAACCTGGTGAGAGTCAGACAAGTCACCCCATCCTGGATTCCCCTGGGTGTCTAGTTTTCTCAAAAATGTATAGGTTTGCTAGGTTTCCATAGGTGCCGGCAGAGCTGGGGTTCAAAATCTACAGCTAGGCACTTTGCAAAAAAAGGGTCCGTTTTCACTGTGAAAATGTGGTGTGTCCACATTGCGTTTTGGGCCGTTTCCTGTGGCGGGCACTAGGCCTACCCACACAAGTGAGGTGCTATTTTTCTCGGAAGACTTTGGGGAATGCGGGGCGGGTGGAATTTTGTGGATCCACGCAGATTCCAGAACTTTCCACCACAGAAATGTGAGGAAAATATGTTTTTTTTTTACAAAGTTTGAGGTTTGCAAGGTATTCTGGGTAACAGAACCTGATGAAAGCCAGACAAGTCACCCCATCCTCGATTTTCCTTGGTGTCTAGTTTTCAAAAACATATAGGTTTGCTAGGTTTCCCTAGGTGCCGGCAGAGCTAGGGTTCAAAATCTACAGCAAGGCACTTTGCAAAAAAAGTGTCCGTGTTCACTGTAAAAATGAAGTGTGTCCAAGTTGTGTTTTGGGCCGTTTCCTGTCGCGGGCACTAGGCCTACCCACACAAGTGAGGTACCATTTTATTGGGAGACTTAGGGTAACACAGAATTGTAGAGCAACTGTTATTACCTATTGATTTTCGATGCATTTCTGCCTTCCAAATGAAAGACAATGTGTAAAAAAGAAGTCATTTTGAAAAATGCCCTATAATTCTCATGCTAGTATGGGTACTCACAATTTTGGAAATGTGCAAATACCTACTGTTTCTAAACTCTATATTTTGTTCCAATTTCTGAAATACATAGGTGTCTTTCATCCCGATTTTTCACTGTATATATTTTCCCAAATGAATTGCTATATACCCAGTACATAATAAAAAACCATTGCAAGACTCTGCTCAGTTATTGGCTCTGGGTTCGTCGGGTTCTTGGTGAACCTACAAGTCCTATATATCCCCACAACCAGAAAGGTCCAGCGGATATAACGGTATATTGCTTTCAAACAGCTGTCATAATTAGAAGAAGTTACAGGTGAAAATATTGACACAAATGGCTGGGTTTTTTCAACTCATTTTCAATTTTTCCTAATTTCAACTGTTAGTTTCTATAAAGAAACCTTGAAGGATCTTCACAAATGACCCCTTGATGAATTTAGAATTCTGTCTACTTTTCTAAAAATGTATAGCTTTCCAGGATCCATTATTGCTTTCATACCCATTTCTACCATTAACTGGAAGGAGGTATGAAAGCACAAAAAATAGCAAAGATAGGCTCTGTCCCAGTAAAATGCCAAAACTGTGTAAACATTGTTGGTTTTCGGACAAAAGTCTGCTCAGTCCCTGAAAGCTGGGAAGATGGTGATTTCAGCCCCACAAACCCTTTGCTGATACCATTTGCAGGGAAAAAATCAGACACTTTCATCTGTAGCACTTTTTTCCCATTTTTCCCAAAAACAAACAAAATGTAGCTGTATTTTGGCTAATTTCTGGGTCCCCTCCAGGGGAATCCACAAACCCTGGGTACCTTTAGAAGCCCCGTGATGCTGGAAGAAAAGGACGCAAATTTGGCATGGATACCTTATGTGGTCAAAAAGTTACAGGGGCCTAGGCGCAAACTACCCCAAATAGCCAAAAAAAGGCTTAGCACGGGGGGGAAAGGCCTAGCAGCGTAGGGGTTAAAGTGCTAGTAGTGGACTAGCAGATACCGTTTACCAGGCATTACAAGTCAACTGCCAGCAACATTTCAGTAGCTTGTTCGTAGTGGTTAAACCGCCAATGATAGGTTGGCTGAAGGATGATAGCTTTGTGGCTCGTTGCATACCCATTGTCGTTGAGGTGAGGTGTTGATGCAATTTGGGGTACCATGGTTCTCTCTCCTTTGTAGGCACGAAGTGAGCAGGCACCACATGGTCAGTCTGTCAGGAGGTTCAGTTTCAGATACATATTCATCAGTCGCAGGTTGGAATTTCCTTACGAAAGGAGATGACGATCATACAGGCGTGCTGGTCCCATTCACTGCAACGATGTTAATTGGACATAATCGGCCCTTAGTATTAAAAGCATATTGTAAAAAATGGATACTTCTTTAGGTTGCACATTGCCTTGTGGTTCTGCTTTGAGATTGAAGCGCAAGGGTGCGAGGATGGAGCACCAAGAGACTCTGAGAGTATTAGACAAAGAATTCCCTATTTTAAAAAGTTTTGTTCTGTCAAAAACGCAGGACCTAAGCCATTGAACTCCATTCCTTCAGCATCCTCTATATTTCATAGGATATCGAGAATGGTATCGTGATCATAGGTATCAAAGGCCGATCATCAGTCAATAAAGAGCAAGAGGCAGAAACTTCCTTTGCTAAATAGACGAAGTGCGTTTTCTACGGATTCTAAGGATCAAAGATTCAGTGCTGTGACCGGAGCAGAAGCCAGACTGGAAAATTCCTCAGAGAAGTCGGTTGTTGCATTAAAAGGAGTTGTAATGTTTGATGTGGTGCAGTATGTGTGAAGTGAGTTGTGGAGTATAATAGAACATTGTAGATGTCGTGCAGATTGGCATAGGCATTCTTGCATTGTGTGGTGTGTTGTTTGGTGGATTTTGATATGGTGTAGTATAGCAAAGAACTACTAATGGGCGAGGTTCAGTGATGCCAGGTGAAGCACCTGCCCTTGTTGTCAAAGTGCAGTCAGTGATCCATTGCTAGAATAGAATTGGAACCAACAGATCCCTCTTCTAGAGGCTGTTCATGAGCCAGAACCACAATACAACGTGACTCTTCCTGGCTGGGTCCCAGTGCTGTGTGCTGTCACTGGCAAACATTCAGGTGGGTCGGGCAGACTCACTTCTCCCTTAGCTCTATGAAGCTGCAGCCTGCAGGGTGGTGAGGGCTCTTGTTATCCTTCCCTCAGGGCTTGCTCTAGGGCAACGTGAAGGGTGGCCCCGTGTTTGCAAGCTATTTATGCTTTTAAAAGCACTGCTGCTGTGTTCCTTTTCTCCAGAAATTTTCAGGCAACAATAAAATTCTTTAGAGAGATCGGAGTTTCGTCTAGGGGAAGTTTTGACTCATGGTAAGGTAGGGCAGATGGATAATATACCTGCTGCAAAAAACTGTGTACCATGCAGATCACAAAGTGCTTATAGTGTAAGTAGAATGGGCTACTGCTTTTGTGAGAGACCCTTTTGCAGTTTATAAATTAAAATCCTAATGTAGAACAATGAGCTATTAACTGTCTGTTGTAAGGAGCACTGGAAACAAGATTAAGAAGTAATTCCTTTATTGTAGTTGAGGAGCAACGATGAGCATGACCAAAGGCTCATGAATGGAAATCGTAACTGACTCCTCACTTGAATACATACATTCTATGATGACATACAATACATTCTAGTACACGCTACATCATAGCCTGTTCTACATTGCTGCCTAGAAACAAGGACATAACACATCCCCCTTTCTTCCAAAAGAAGAAAGAGAAAGAAGAAGAATGACTTAAAGAAAATAATGAAAAATAAATAAATAAATAAAATCAACAACAACAACAAAAGGAAGAAAACAATTTGCATTACTTATTACTAACAACATAGGGGCCGATTCCGATTCGGGCCGGAAATCTCCCCGACCGAGCCGGACCCGGAGAGATTTCTGACCGAATCGGACCCGTGCAGATCCGATCGAGCGAGTACGATGCGCACGTATGCCATCGGACTCGAAGTCGGTCGGACTCCAATGAAGTCAATGGGAGCCTGTCGTACAACGCGTACACGGGCTCCCATTGACTCAATGGGTGCGATGCGGACAAGTGCGCCACCTACAGCGTGTACGCGGCGAAGCGATTCACGCCGTACACGCACAGGTAGGGGGGACCCATGGGTCCCCCCTGTGTGCGACTCGCGCGGCTACGCGTACAGGGGGTCCGACACAGACCCCCAAAGTACGGCTCTGACAGCTCTTTCGAGCCGGAGTGCGCGGCTCGGTCGGACTGCTCGCGGCGCGCATCGTACTTACCCGGCCGGGGAACGTCTCCATTGCGCGGTGCGAGTCGTGTCCGTGCGAGTCGGTCGGTGCGGTTCGACCTGGGATCGAGTCGGTCGGAGCGGTCGGGACGCCCGGACGAGTCGGTCGGCGAATACGCATCGTACTCGCTCGCCCGGAAGCGCGTACGAATCGGTCGGGAAATAGGGCTCCGAATCGGATCCGGTTAAGCCGAATCCGATTCGGAGCCCTACCGGCCGAGATCGGAATCGGCCCCATAATCTTTTAACCACAGCGGAGCCATCCTTTTCCTTACCGAATGATGAGAATTAAACTCATCACCCAAACCGGAATTAGAACTGGAAGGCTCTTGGGGCTCAACAACATTTTCCTTGGTTGTCACAGAAGGAGTAGTCAGACCTGACTCCACAGTATTCTCATCAGTGTCAGATGGAGCACAAGAATTGTTCACACCATCTACAATTCCATTGCTGTTGTTAGCAAGGTCATCTAACATCCAATCACAACCAACCTGTTGACCAGAAACAGGAGTTTTGCTTTTAGCAACTCTATTTAAATTCCACACTTTGCCACTTTTCACTCTAACCCCATTGAGTAGAACTTCAACAACTTCTTCAGGTTCAGAATATTAGCTTTCACCTTTAGGGACCCAACCAGGTTTCTTAATTTGCACCCAGTCACCTATGTTGATTTCTGGAATTTTAACACCATGTCTAGCGTCATAGTACTCCTTACTCTAATTGTGCATTGTTTCCATGCGATCTCGCACTTCATTTGTGAACCAAAATTCCATGCCAGAAGGAAATAACCAACCTGGGGTAAACTTGGATCGAGGTTTCCTACCTCTCATTAAAACAAAAAAGGAAAAACAGTGGCATTGTTATATGTGACTCGGTAAGCCCAAATTGTTTTGCCAATCTGAGTGGTCCAATTCTGGTTGCTCTTTATTGCCAATTGAATTGTTCCCTTAAGGACACGGTTAAACCTCTCCACCATTCCGTTGCCACTAGGATTATAGAGCGAAGTTGTTTTGTGGTTAATGTCTAACTTCTTAAAATATGCTTTGGCATTAAAAGACAAAAATTGTACGCCATTGTCACTTAAAATGCTTGAAGGAATACCTTCAGAGACAAAAACTTCATCTAAAAATTCTAAAACAGAGTCAGTATCAGCGCTGTTAACAACTTTGACTACAGGCCATCTAGAGAACCGATCAATAAGAACAAGTAAATATTCATGAGACTCTCTAATAGGACCCATAATGTCCATTGCAATAGACTCCCAAGGGTTCTTAGGTAACAACCCTTCACTCATAGGTGGCCGAAAGGTTCGCAAGGACTTGTCAGATGTGGAACAAGAAATACAATCACGTACAATTCTTTTAACCAGAGAATCCATCCTAGGCCACCAGAAAAGGCTTTTAATAACTGATTTGATCCTGACAATACCTGAGTGGCCTTCGTGGCATAACTCAATAACCCAGTTGCGCAAACTTTCAGGTGGGACCACCCTTTCACCTCTTAATAAAGTGCCTTCCTCCACAGTCAATTCAAATCTGACCACCCAAAAAGGTTTGATGGAGGGACCCAATAATTCTTTTTTAGGCCACTCATGTAAAACGTGTGAAATTACTGATTGGAGAGTTGGATCTTTGGTGTACTCAGCAGTCCACTCATCCTTACCAATGGCAGAGAATCCTTGATCATGGATAAGGGCCACTTGTAAATCATTCCATTCTCCATCCTCACACTTTTCTAGCATCACAGGCATCCTGGAAAGAAAATCTGCCACATTGTTCTTGCCTGGCATATAGATAATCCTGTAAACAAAGTTTTGCATGCACATAGAAATTCTTGCTAGTCTTGCAGAAGCAGAAATAGCACCTTCTGTAGTTAAAATCTTTACTAAAGGCTTATGATCACAGCGAAGTGTACAAGCTTTCCCCCAAATGAAAGACGTGAAATGCTCTAAAGCCCATGCACAAGATAATGCCTCCCTTTCAATGATTGGGTATTTATCTTCACAAGGAGACAGTGATCTGGAAGCATAAGCAATTATATTTTCTTTACCTTGACTGTCTATCTGCGATAATACAGCTCCTAACCCCTTGTTGCTGGCGTCAGTAGTGATGACACTGTCTAAAACAGGGTCAAAACTGCGAAGTGCTGTAGCATTGGCAATAGCCAATTTAATGACTTTAAAATCACTGTCACACGCTAAGGACCAATCAAACGTGCAATTCTTTTTGAGTAATTGGCGAATGTTGAATGTCTTTTCTGCAAAATTAGGAACATACTTTGAACAGAATTCAGCCATTCCTAAAAATGATCTGACATCCTCCTTGCAAGTGGGAACAGAGGCTTCAGAGATGGCAGACACAAGAGTAGGTTTAGGTTTAACACCTGACTCATCAATAACATGACCCAGGTAAGTAACACTCCTCTGTGCAAACTTGCATTTAGCATGTTCCACTGTAAGTCCTTTGTTCTCCAAAATACTGAAAACTCTCCTTAGTCTTGATGCATGTTCTTCCTCATCAGCACCAAAAACAAGAATGTCATCTTGAAAGAAGGTGACACCATGTTCCTTGCTGAAAAGTTAAAATATTATCGCTGAAAAACCGCGGCAGCTGAAGCTAACCCGAATGGCATACGCTTAAATTGGAAACATCCAAACGCAGTGATAAAGGAGGTGAGCTTCATCGACTCCGGTGACAAGGAGATCTGATGATAAGCAGACAAAAGGTCTACTGTGGAGAACCATTTTGCTTTATTCAAACATGTCACCATTTCATTAATTTTCGGCAATGGGAACCTATCAACCACAATGTTGTTTAAATGTCTTAAGTCCACACAGAGCCTGATCTTACCGTTGCTCCGTCTGGCCACTACAATGGGAGAAACCCACTCAGATGCTTCAATAGGTTCTATAATGTGTGCTGCAAACAGTTTGTCTAATTCCTTGGAAACTTCATCTCGCACAAGAATAGGAATGTGACGGCATTTGTGTACCTTGGGTGTGGCATCGTGTTTGAGGATTATTCTGTGTTCGAATCCTTGGAGATTACCCAAAACTTTGCTGAAGACTTTAGGAAATTGTTTTAAAATGTTATCACCCACAGTGCCACACTCATCCACTACAAAAACATGTTCCTTGCTGTTGGGGTCTAAAACGATGTGTAGTTGTTTCTGGTCAGACCACCCTAACACCGGTGGACCAGTTTTAGCAATATATAATTTGCCTCTACTTTCTTTTTGAAAGAAAACCAACGATAACCTAACAAATTAATAGTCTCACCACCATACCCTTCCGGATGTATATCCGGTTCCAATAATTGGTTACCCACTCTTTGTACAAAGGAAGATTGCCACAGCTCTTCGTTGATAACTGTGTAAGGCGAGCCTGAATCTGCATAAATCTTTATACCCACTCCTCCAATTTCCATCCAGCATACAGGTTTGTTTTTGCATGCTTCATCACAAATTTTAAGCACCAAATTGTTGCGCACATTCATAATTAAACTGTTTGTATCACCAGTATTCTCATCACTCTCTTCATCGCCAGTAAAATCTCTTGTCAGTCAGATCAGTACTGGTCACAAATCTAACATTAGTTCTCCTCTTCTTACATACTTTAGCAAAATGGCCTTTGATGCCACAGTTACTACATTTGTATTTAATGGCCGGGCAATTTTTACTATACGCTAAATGTTCAACACTGCCGCACCTGTAACATTTAGGTTGGAATTTAACGTTTGTGTTATCTCTGGTATTAGCAAAAGATTTCTTTTTGTCTACGTGAACACCAACCTTACTCACAACCTCATTAACTCCATGGTCTTGTTTAAGAACATTGGCACACCTGCTAGAAATTTCTGCTTTACGCACAATAGCAAGAATATCATCTAATGGTGCATCTCCATTAACCCAGAGTCTATCTTGTATTACTGGATTACAGGTATGCATCACTACTTGGTCTCTAATTAAATCATCTTGTATTGCGCCGAAGTTGCAATCCAGGGCTAATCTTTTAAGATCAGAAACATACTGGTCAACAGTTTCTGTTTTGTTCTGTTTCCTAGAAAATAACTTAAACCTTGTTATACCTATACAAACCTTAGGTGTGGAGTAATTATCAAGATGAATAAGAGCTAATGCATAAACATTTAAATCTCCTGGAATATTAGGTTTGGTCATTTCATTGAATAATTTTAACCCTACAGGTCCTAAAGAGTGTAAAAGTATTTTCTTCTGGGCAGCAGACATTTTTCCAGCTTCATCCAGAGCTTCTATGTAATTAGTAAAGTATGCTTTCCACTCCAACCATTTAAGTGATGGCTCAGCATCAGAGATCCAAAATGCTTGAGGAGGATTAGTGTGGTAACTTTGAGTGCCCATTGTATGTGGATTTGTCCAGTGTCCACACTTCACCCTAAGGACTAGTTCACTGTCCTAACTTCACCACAATTGAACAAAATTGTGTAATTCCGTTAGCATAAAAGGCTTACCGCAAAGAAGCTGAAAGAAATGCTCATTGGTATAAGAAATTGTGAAGAGAGAATCACCTCTGAATACTCCGATCACTGGTATTCCTCTGTAGAGTAAATCCAAAATGGCCACTACGTGAGGTCACGTAACGTGACCTACGTGATGTGCGTAATGACGCGGTGCGGCCAGGCAACTCCAGGGAATCCTTCCACATGCTGGACGTCACCTGCAGCTCGCGCGGTCGCGAGCACACTCAGCCATTGGCAAACAGTGCTCGCGCATTCAGCACCCAAGCTACGAATGTGGATTTTTGCAAGAAATTGAACTTGCCTGCAGTACTGCTGTCAAACGCGATGAATAAGCGGCAATCTGGAAACTCGAGAAGCAACTTGGATGCAGCACAAATGTTGGAAACCAGTTTTCAGAAAAAAAAAGTAAGTAAACGATGCCGATACTCTTCAAGTGACACGTAGGTTCGTAGCTCCTCAACTCCTCGTCGTCAGTGTTGTAAGGAGCACTGGAAACAAGATTAAGAAGTAATTCCCTTATTGTAGTTGAGGAGCAACAATCAGCATGACCAAAAGCTCCTGTATGGAAATCGTAACTGACTCCTCACTTGAATACATACATTCTATGATGACATACAATACATTCTAGTACACGCTACATCATAGCCTGTTCTACATTGCTGCCTAGAAACAAGGACATAACACTGTCCTCAAAGAACTGCTTGCAAACTGCAATTTATAGATTAGAGCGTTATGATTTTTCCCCCAGTCCTTCGTTATCCTAATGTTATAAAAAGGGTTCATGTGGGTAGAAATCAATTCTTATTATTAAAGATAACCTCCAACCATGGTGTTATGTTTTAAATTCTGATGTTTGTGCTTCCCCAGACCAAGCACTCTTAAACTATACTGCCTAGCAGTAGGGATGACATGTCCTTGTAGTCCTCCGTCTTATATTACATTTCCTATACACTTATATACATACGTATGGTTGTCTCTGTGTAACAGTGTGTGATGTAAAGTGCTCTGACACACTACACTGATATGAGCAGCGCTAGAATAGTAATTAAATGCATCGGAGAGAGAGTTGTTATGGAGACTTAAGGAGTACTGTTAAGGGGTGGTGGTGAGGGAATCCATGGCAGAGGAGGTCACTGGGGCGCCAACAAACATTGTCGCACCGGGGGCCACTGGTGCTAAAGCCGGTGTTCTAACTATTTCTGCTCCCCCGTTGTTTTGTGCCACCCCTACGTCAGAGGGAAGCTTAGAAATATAGCTGCTACCGGTAAGTCAATGCCTGCCCGTCTGTCTATGCCTCCCCTAAGCGTCACAGCTGTTTCTGCATGCGCCTCACCAAAAACTGTTATGGCATGCATGAAGAGGCACACAAATACAGTTTTAAGCAATATGTTTTCATCTATTTATATAATACAACATATGCAGATGTGAAAGGAAAATGCTTGTTTTCACTAATGCTTTGGGTTTAAAGTATTTAAATTTGGACACAAGAAGCTTTTTTTGTTTGAATAATAACATATAATTTTATTATATGTATATAAATATATATATGTATATATATATTCACTGAAAAAACCATAGGTTTCAGACACGTTATAGTTAGAAATTAGCATTTAAAAAACCTTTGAAATTCACTGAAAAAACCATAGGTTTTAGGGACAGTTATAGTTAGTTGGACATTTCACTCGTACAAAACCATAGAAATTCCCCCGTTATAGTTAGTTCAGCTAACTATAACTCACGCCCCCGCAATGCACTGCTGATGACGTCACATATTACATCACTCATGACATCACTCATGACATCACTGATGACATCTCAAATGACATCACTGATGACATCATCCAGTGACTGTGTGTTTCTGTAAAGTTTAAATATGTTTAATATATATAGGGAAATGCGTATTGAAGAATGAGTGGGTGTATAAGATTTCAAGAGTGCATCTGTGATGGACTGCTTGGGTGGGTGAGTGTGTGTATGGGTGTGTTAGTGAGTGAATGTATATCTCAGTGGTACATGTGCGAGTAACTACATATGTAAAAGGCAGTATATATGTGTGTTAGTGTATTTAAATGGCTATAACTGAGTGTGTGATTGTGAGAGTGGCTGTATGGATGCGTGTGTGCTTATATCAGTTATTGTATAAGAGCGTAAGAATGTGCTAGTATTTGTATGAGTAATTGAGCTGGTGTGTGTATAACTGTATAGGTGAGTAAATGGGTGTGTGATTAATTTTTTGCATGCCTGACTAGGTGTGTGAGTACCTCTATGGATGAGTGGCGGTGTGTGAGTGTTTATATAGGTGTATGAGTGCATATGATAGTCCTGTACTGAGTGACTGTAAGTATGAGTGACTGTACAGGTGAGTGAGTGGATGTGTGTGTAGACCTAAGAATCAGTGAGTGGGTATGTAGCTTTTGGTGTTGGAGTGTCTATGGTTTTGAGAATGGCAGTCTGTAATTTAGAGTGGGTGTATCAAAAGTTATATTAGGGTGTGAGAAGATGCATGAAATTATCACATGGATGATGTCATCAGTGATGTCATTTGAGATGTCATCAGTGATGTCACTGACCATGTCATGAGTGATGTAATATGTGACGTCATCAGCAGTGCATTGCGGGGCGCGAGTTATAGTTAGCTGAACTAACTATAACGGGGGAATTTCTATGGTTTTGTACGAGTGAAATGTCCAACTAACTATAACTGTCCCTAAAACCTATGGTTTTTTCAGTGAATTTCAAAGGTTTTTAAATTCTAATTTCTAACTATAACGTGTCTGAAACCTATGGTTTTTCAGTGAATTTCAAAGGTTTTTAAATGCTAATTTCTAACTATAACCTGCCTGAAACCTATGATTTTTTAAGTGAATTTCAAATGTTTTTTAAATGCTAGTTTCTAACTATGCCTACAGAGGTAGGACATGTGAAGAAAGAAGAAAAAACGCACAGAAAGAAGCAAAAGATGTGCAGAAAGAACCAACAGAGGAGCAGAAAGAGGCCTTGTTGCAAAATCATCCTGTGCCCACAACTTTTTCAGACGGGTACTGGTGGTAACTGACTCGGACTAACCAGAGCCAGTGCTATGCTAAAAGACACTTAGAATACAGTGAAAACACCTACATACACTAGGGAACACTATGCGTTGGGGTACCCCTGTGATTAGCATGACCTCCTCTGCAAGTCCCTAGTACATAATAGGGCAGGGGGATTAAAACTACCTCTTAAAACGCGCTACAGGGCGCGTTTGCACAGTAGTGAAGGGAGGGGGGCCTGAGGTGACGTGTGCAAACGCGCCCCGTGGCGCGTTTTAAGATAGCGAGATTAAGTCCCCTTGAATCCTGAGGGTCCCTGGGGCCCAACTAGCCCCCAGGTACCTACAGTTAGGACCACAGAGCTGAGTTGCAGAGAGGCGTTCCGAGGCCACGCACCTTTTTCACCTCTCTGCAACGCCAACTCTGTTGTGCTTACTGAAGGTACCTGGTGGGCTAGTTGGCCCCAGGGTCCCTCAGGATTCAAAGGGAATTAATTCCCCAACTTAAAACGCACCACAGGGCGTGTTTGCGCACATGTCACCTGAGGCCCCGCCCCTCCCTTCACCACTGTGCAAGCGCGCCCCGTGGCGCGTTTTAAGTTGGGGGATTAGGTCACCTTGAATCCTGAGGGTCCCTGGGGCCCAACTAGCCCACCAGGTACTTCCAGTAAGCACCACAGACCTGCGTTGCAACGCCTGGAACAAATTGTGCAGTTGTGTTTAGGTAGTGAAGAGGGTCGTGCTGGGGGTAGTGTTTTAGGGTTTAGGGTAGTGCAGTGGTGTTTGTGTAGTGAAGGGGGTCATGCTGGGGGTAGATTTAGGGTTTAGGGTAGTGCAGTGGTGTTTGGGTAGTGTAGGGAGTCGTGCTGGGGGAGTGTTTTAGGGTTTAGGGTAGTGAAGTGGTGTTCGGGCAGTGTAGGGGGTCGTGCTGGGGGTGGTGTTTCAGGGTTTAGGGCAGTGCAGTGGTGTTCGGGCAGTGTAGGGAGTCGTGCTGGGGGTGGTGTTTCAGGGTTTAGGGCAGTGCAGTGGTGTTCGGGAAGTGTGGGGGGTCGTGCTGGGGGTGGTGTTTCAGGGTTTAGGGCAGTGCAGTGGTGTTCGGGCAGTGTAGGGTGTCGTGCTGAGGGTGGGTGTTTCAGTGTTTAGGGCAGTGCAGTGGTGTTCGGGCAGTGTAGGGGGTCGTGCTGGGGCTGGTGTTTTAGGGTTTAGGGCAGTACAGTGGTGTTCGGGCAGTGTAGGGGGTCGTGCTGGGGCTGGTGTTTCAGGGTTTAGGGCAGTGCAGTGGTGTTTGGGCAGTGTAGGGGGTCGTGCTGGGGCTGGTGTTTCAGGGTTTAGGGCAGTGCAGCGGTGTTTGGGCAGTGTAGGTGGTCGTGCTGGGGCTGGTGTTTCAGGGTTTAGGGCAGTGCAGCGGTGTTCGAGCAGTGTAGGGGGTCATGCTGGGGCTGGTGTTTCAGGGTTTAGGGCAGTGCAGTGGTGTTCGGGCAGTGTAGGGGGTCTTGCTGGGGCTGGTGTTTCAGAGTCTAGGGCAGTGCAGTGGTGTTTGGGCAGTGTAGGGGGTCTTGCTGGGGATGGTGTTTCAGGGTTTAGGGCAGTGCAGTGGTGTTCGGGCATGTAGGGGGTCGTGCTGGGGGTGGTGTTTCAGGGTTTAGGGCAGTGCAGTGGTGTTCGGGCAGTGTAGGGGGCCGTGCTGGGGCTAGTGTTTCAGGGGTTTAGGGCAGAGCAATGGTGTTCGGGCAGTGTAGGGGGTTGTGCTGGAGGTGGTGTTTCAGGGTTTAGGGCAGTGCAGTGGTGTTCGGGCAGTGTAGGGGGTCTTGCTGGGGGTGGTGTTTCAGGGTTTAGGGCAGTGGTGTTCCAGGCAGTGTAGGGAGTCTTGCTGGGGGTGATGTTTCAGGGTTTAGGGCAGTGCAGTGGTGTTCGGGCAGTGTAGGGGGTCGTGCTGGGGATGGTGTTTCAGGGTTTAGGGCAGTGCAGTGGTGTTCGGGCAGTGTAGGGGGTCGTGCTGGGGCTGGTGTTTGAGAGTTTAGGGCAGTGCAGTGGTGTTCGGGCAGTATAGGGGGTCGTGCTGGGGCTGGTGTTTCAGGGTTTAGGGCAGTGCAGTGGTTTTTGGGCAGTGTAGGCGGTCGTGCTGGGGCTGGTGTTTCAGGCTTTAGGGCAGTGCAGTGGTGTTCGGGCAGTGTACGGGGTTGTGCTGGGGCTGGTGTTTCAATGTTTAGGGCAGTGCAGTGGTGTTCGGGCAGTGTAGGGGGTCTTGCTGGGGGTAGTGTTTCAGGGTTTAGGGCAGTGCAGTGGTGTTCGTGCAGTGTAGGGGGTCGTGCTGAGGGTGGTGTTTCAGGGTTTAGGGCAGTGCAGTAGTGTTCGGGCATTGTAGGGGGTCATGCAGGGGGTGGTGTTTCAGGGTTTAGGGCAGTGCAGTGGTGTTCGGGCAGTGTAGGGGTCGTGTTGGGGGTGGTGTTTCAGGGTTTAGGGCAGTGCAGTGGTGTTCGGGCAGTGTAGGGGTCGTGCAGGGGGTGGTGTTTCAGGGTTTAGGGCAGTGCAGTGGTGTTCGGGCAGTGTAGGGGGTCGTGCTGGGCTGGTGTTTCAGGGTTTAGGGCATTGCATTGGTGTTCGGGCAATGTAGGGGGTCTTGCTGGGGTGGTGTTTCAGGGTTTAGGGCAGTGGTGTTCGGGCAGTGTAGGGGGTCTTGCTGGGGGTGATGTTTCAGGGTTTAGGGCAGTGCAGTGGTGTTCGGGCAGTGTAGGGGTCTTGCTGGGGGTAGTGTTTCAGGGTTTAGGGCAGTGCAGTGGTGTTCGTGCAGTGTAGGGGTGTCGTGCTGGGGGTGGTGTTTCAGGGTTTAGGGCAGTGCAGTGGTGTTCGGCCAGTGTAGGGGGTCGTGCACAGGGTGGTGTTTCAGGGTTTAGGGCAGTGCAGTGGTGTTCGGGCAGTGTAGGGGGTCGTGCTGAGGCTGGTGTTTCACGGTTTAGGGCAGTGCAGTGGTGTTCGGGCAGTGTAGGGGGTCGTGCTGGGGCTGGTGTTTCAGGGTTTAGGGCAGTGCAGTGGTGTTCTGGCAGTGTAAGTGGTCGTGCTGGGGCTGGTGTTTCAGGGTTTAGGGCAGTGCAGTGGTGTTCGGGCAGTGTAGGGTGTCGTGCTGGGGCTGGTGTTTCAGGGTTTAGGGCAGTGCAGTGGTGCTCGGGCAGTGTGAGGGGTCGTGCTGGGGGTGGTGTTTCAGGGGTTTAGGGCAGTGCAGTGGTGTTCGGGCAGTGTAGGGGGTCGTGCTGGGGCTGGTGTTTCAGGGTTTAGGGCAGTGCAGTGGTTTTGGGCAGTGTAGGCGGTCGTGCTGGGGCTGGTGTTTCAGGGTTTAGGGCAGTGCAGTGGTGTTCGGGCAGTGTACGGGGTTGTGCTGGGGCTGATGTTTCAGGGTTTACGGCAGTGCAGTGGTGTTCGGGCAGTGTAGGGGTCGTGCTGGGGGTGGTGTTTCAGGGTTTAGGGCAGTGGTGTTCGGGCAGTGTAGGGGGTCTTGCTGGGGGTGATGTTTCAGGGTTTAGGGCAGTGCAGTGGTGTTCGGACAGTGTAGGGGGTCTTGCTGGGGCTGGTGTTTCAGAGTCTAGGGCAGTGCAGTGGTGTTTGGGCAGTGTAGGGGGTCTTGCTGGGGATGGTGTTTCAGGGTTTAGGGCAGTGCAGTGGTGTTCGGGCATGTAGGGGGTCGTGCTGGGGGTGGTGTTTCAGGGTTTAGGGCAGTGCAGTGGTGTTTGGGCAGTGTAGGGGGCCGTGCTGGGGCTAGTGTTTCAGGGGTTTAGGGCAGAGCAATGGTGTTCAGGCAGTGTAGGGGGTTGTGCTGGAGGTGGTGTTTCAGGGTTTAGGGCAGTGCAGTGGTGTTCGGGCAGTGTAGGGGGTCTTGCTGGGGGTGGTGTTTCAGGGTTTAGGGCAGTGGTGTTCAGGCAGTGTAGGGGTCTTGCTGGGGGTGATGTTTCAGGGTTTAGGGCAGTGCAGTGGTGTTCGGGCAGTGTAGGGGGTCGTGCTGGGGGTGGTGTTTCAGGGTTTAAGGCAGTGCAGTGGTGTTCCGGCAGTGTAGGGGTCATGCAGGGGGTGGTGTTTCAGGGTTTAGGGCAGTGCAGTGGTGTTCGGGCAGTGTAGGGGGTCGTGCTGGGGGTGGTGTTTCAGGGTTTAGGGCAGTGCAGTGGTGTTCGGGCAGTGTAGGGTGTCGTGCTGAGGGGTGGTGTTTCAGGGTTTAGGGCAGTGCAGTGGTGTTCAGGCAGTGAAGGGGGTTGTGCAGGGGTGGTGTTTCAGGGTTTAGGGCAGTGCAGTGGTGTTTGGGCAGTGTAGGGGGTCGTGCAGGGGGTGGTGTTTCAGGGTTTAGGGCAGTGCAGTGGTGTTCGGCCAGTGTAGGTGGTCTTGCTGGGGGTGGTGTTTCAGGGTTTAGTGCAGTGGTGTTCGGGCAGTGTAGGGGTCTTTCTGGGAGTGGTGTTTCAGGGTTTAGGGCAGTGCAGTGGTGTTCGGGCAGTGTAGGGGGTCTTGCTGGGGCTGGTGTTTCAGGGTTTAGGCCAGTGCAGTGGTGTTCGGTCAGTGTAGGGGGTCGTGCTGGGGCTGGTGTTTGAGAGTTTAGGGCAGTGCAGTGGTGTTCGGGCAGTATAGGGGGTCGTGCTGGGGCTGGTGTTTCAGGGTTTAGGGCAGTGCAGTGGTTTTCGGGCAGTGTAGGCGGTCGTGCTGGGGCTGGTGTTTCAGGCTTTAGGGCAGTGCAGTGGTGTTCGGGCAGTGTACGGGGTTGTGCTGGGGCTGGTGTTTCAATGTTTAGGGCAGTGCAGTGGTGTTCGGGCAGTGTAGGGGGTCTTGCTGGGGGTAGTGTTTCAGGGTTTAGGGCAGTGCAGTGGTGTTCGTGCAGTGTAGGGGTCGTGCTGGGGTGGTGTTTCAGGGTTTAGGGCAGTGCAGTAGTGTTCGGGCAGTGTAGGGGGTCGTGCAGGGGGTGGTGTTTCAGGGTTTAGGGCAGTGCAGTGGTGTTCGGGCAGTGTAGGGGGTCGTGTTGGGGGTGGTGTTTCAGGGTTTAGGGCAGTGCAGTAGTGTTCGGGCAGTGTAGGGGGTCGTGCAGGGGGTGGTGTTTCAGGGTTTAGGGCAGTGCAGTGGTGTTCGGGCAGTGTAGGGGGTCGTGCTGGGCTGGTGTTTCAGGGTTTATGGCAGTGCATTGGTGTTCGGGCAATGTAGGGGGTCTTGCTGGGGGTGGTGTTTCAGGGTTTAGGGCAGTGGTGTTCGGGCAGTGTAGGGGGTCTTGCTGGGGGTGATGTTTCAGGGTTTAGGGCAGTGCAGTGGTGTTTGGGCAGTGTAGGGGGTCTTGCTGGGGGTAGTGTTTCAGGGTTTAGGGCAGTGCAGTGGTGTTCGTGCAGTGTAGGGGGTCGTGCTGGGGGTGGTGTTTCAGGGTTTAGGGCAGTGCAGTGGTGTTCGGGCAGTGTAGGGGGTCGTGCACAGGGTGGTGTTTCAGGGTTTAGGGCAGTGCAGTGGTGTTCAGGCAGTGTAGGGGGTCGTGCTGAGGCTGGTGTTTTACGGTTTAGGGCAGTGCAGTGGTGTTCGGGCAGTGTAGGGGGTCGTGCTGGGGCTGGTGTTTCAGGGTTTAGGGCAGTGCAGTGGTGTTCGGGCAGTGTAAGTGGTCGTGCTGGGGCTGGTGTTTCAGGGTTTAGGGCAGTGCAGTGGTGCTCGGGCAGTGTAGGGGTCGTGCTGGGGGTGGTGTTTCAGGGTTTAGGGCAGTGCAGTGGTGTTCGGGCAGTGTAGGGGTCGTGCTGGGGCTGGTGTTTCAGGGTTTAGGGCAGTGCAGTGGTTTTTGGGCAGTGTAGGCGGTCGTGCTGGGGCTGGTGTTTCAGGGTTTAGGGCAGTGCAGTGGTGTTCGGGCAGTGTACGGGGTTGTGCTGGGGCTGGTGTTTCAGGGTTTACGGCAGTGCAGTGGTGTTCGGGCAGTGTAGGGGTCGTGCTGGGGGTGGTGTTTCAGGGTTTAGGGCAGTGGTGTTCGGGCAGTGTAGGGGGTCTTGCTGGGGGTGATGTTTCAGGGTTTAGGGCAGTGCAGTGGTGTTCGGACAGTGTAGGGGTCTTGCTGAGGGTAGTGTTTCAGCGTTTAGGGCAGTGCAGTGGTGTTCGTGCAGTGTAGGGGGTCGTGCTGGGGATGGTGTTCCAGGGTTTAGGGCAGTGCAGTAGTGTTAGGGAAGTGTAGGGGATGGTGCAGGGGGTGGTGTTTCAGGGTTTAGGGCAGTGCAGTGGTGTTCGGGCAGTGTAGGGGGTCGTGCTGGGGGTGGTGTTTCAGGGTTTAGGGCAGTGCAGTGGTGTTCGGGCAGTGTAGGGGGTCGTGCACGGGGTGGTGTTTCAGGGTTTAGGGCAGTGCAGTGGTGTTCGGGCAGTGTAGGGGGTCGGGAACGGGGTGGTGTTTCAGGGTTTAGGGCAGTGCAGTGGTGTTCAGGGAGTGTAGGGGGTCGTTCTGAGGCTGGTGTTTCACGGTTTAGGGCAGTGCAGTGGTGTTCGGGCAGTGGAGGGGGTCGTGCTGGGGCTGGTGTTTCAGGGTTTAGGGCAGTGCAGTGGTGTTCGGGCAGTGTAGGCGGTCATGCTGGGGCTGGTGTTTCAGGGTTTAGGGCAGTGCAGTGGTGTTCGGGCACTGGAGGGGGTTGTGCTGGGGCTGGTGTTTCAGGGTTTAGGGCAGTGCAGTGGTGCTCGGGCAGTGTAGTGGGTCGTGCTGGGGGTGGTGTTTCAGGGTGTAGGGTAGTGCAGTGGTGTTCGGGCAGTGTAGGGGGTCGTGCTGGGGCTGGTGTTTCAAGGTTTAGGGCAGTGCAGTGGTGTTCGGGCAGTGTAGGGGGTCGTGCTGGGGCTGGTGTATCAGGGTTTTGGGCAGAGCAGTGGTGTTCGGGCAGTGTAGGGGGTCATGCTGGGGGTGGTGTTTCAGGGTTTAGGGCAGTGCAGTGGTGTTCGGGCAGTGTAGGGGGTCGTGCTGGGGGTGGTGTTTCAGGGTTTAGGGCAGTGGTGTTCGAGCAGTGTAGGGGGTCTTGCTGGGGGTGATGTTTCAGGGTTTAGGGCAGTGCAGTGGTGTTCGGGCAGTGTAGGGGGTCTTGCTGGGGGTGGTGTTTCAGGGTTTAGGGCAGTGCAGTGGTGTTCGGGCAGTGTGGGGGTCATGAAGGGGGTGGTGTTTCAGGGTTTAGGGCAGTGCAGTGGTGTTCGGGCAGTGTAGGGGGGTCATGCTAGAGGTGGTGTTTCAGGGTTTAGGGCAGTGCAGTGGTGTTCGGGCAGTGTAGGGGGTCGTGCAGGGGCTGGTGTTTCAGGGTTGAGGGCAGTGCAGTGGTGTTCGGGCAGTGTAGGGGGTCGTGCTGGGGGTAGTGTTTTAGGGTTTAGGGTAGTGCAGTGGTGCTTGTGTAGTGTAGGGGGTCATGCTGGGGGTAGTGTTTTAGGGTTTAGGGTAGTGCAGTGGTGTTTTTGTAGTGTAGGGGGTCATGTTTTAGGGTAGTGCAGTGGTGTTTGTGTAGTGTAGGGGGTCGTGCTGGGGGTAGTGTTTTAGGATTTAGGTTAGTGCAGTGGTGTTTGGGTAGTGTAGGGGGTCGTGCTGTGGGTAGTGTTTTAGGTTATAGGGTAGTGCAGTGGTGTTTGTGTAGTGTAGGGGGTCATGCTGGGGGTAGTGTTTTAGGGTTTAGGGTAGTGCAGTGGTGCTTGTGTAGTGTAGGGGTCGTGCTGGGGGTAGTGTTTTAGGGTTTAGGGTAGTGCAGTGGTGTTTGTGTAGTGTAGGGGGTCATGTTTTAGGGTAGTGCAGTGGTGTTTGGGTAGTGTAGGGGGTCGTGCTGGGGGTAGTGTTTTAGTGTTTAGGGTAGTGCAGTGGTGTTTGTGTAGTGTAGGGGGTCATGCTGGGGGTAGTGTTTTAGGGTTTAGGATAGTGCAGTGGTGCTTGTGTAGTGTAGGGGGTCGTGCTGGGGGTAGTGTTTTAGGGTTTAGGGTAGTGCAGTGGTGTTTTTGTAGTGTAGGGGGTCATGTTTTAAGATGCAACGCTCCAATACCTGACCAGTCTGCACTACATAAAACTGCAAAAAAACTAAAAAAATAAAAAGTGTTTTGCACACTTTTGTCATTGGGCTATATGTGGGCTACATCTGGGTAATATTTATGCTACATTTGGGCTATTTTTTAACTGGTGGCCATCTTGGAAGACTTCTTTGTTATGAAGTTTCCTAATTTCCCCATTTACTGCAGTCTCCTCAGTAGGAAATGCTTTCAGTTTTTTACTTTGATTCCATCAAGAAGGCATTCAGATGTGTCTCACATTTGCCATAAATTCAGAATGTTAGCACTCTAGTTGCTCATTAGATCACTGTAGTAAAGCTACTGCTCACCAGGGAGTTAACTGGAAGTCTGCTGCTGGTATTGAAAGTGATTGTTTCAGTCTGCATGTCAGAATTTTCTAATGAAATAGAAGAGTATTTGAGATCTCACTTAAAACATGCCCTAATTTTTCTTTCTGCAGCACTAACCGTAATTTCTATTTCAAAAAGAACCCCCTCATTTTGTTCCTTTTTAAATGAAATGTTTTAAGTGTTACCGGTTTATTCCAATCAAGATGGCTTCAGGTGTGCCATACTTTTGTCATAAGTAAGGTTGTTAGCGCTCTAGTTGTTCTTTAGAACACTCTGGGAAGCTGCAGTAGAACACAAGGCATCAACTGGCAGGCTGCTTCTGTTGAAATATAACAGGAAGATATTTGAGATCACACTTGAAACATGTCCTAATTTTTCTTTCTACGGCACTAACCATAATTTCTATGACAAAATGAACCCCATCATTTTGTTCCTTTTAAATTAAATGTTTTAAGTGTTACCAGTTTATTCCAATCAAGATGGCTTCAGGTGTGCCATACTTTTGTCATAAGTAAGGCTGTTAGCACTCTGGGAAGCTGCAGTAGAACACAAAGGAATCAACTGACAGTCTCTGCCCTTGTTGGATGTACATGTTTAACTGAGAATGTCAGACTTCATTCTCACATGACTGAGAAAGATAATGTGAATTTACAGAAAATATGCTCTCATTTTAGCTTCTGGAGCACCTTCCAAAACTCTATGGGACAAGCATGTGAAAATAGTTTTCTCTCAAACATGATTCATGATATCCCAGCAGAAGGTTTTTCACAGGGTAAAATCACCTTAGAACACACCACAAATCCTGAAATTAGTATGGTACCATCAACAAATGAATTCTAATGTAACTAAAGTCTGTTATCACCCTTTACAGTTCTCCTTTTGGTAACCCTCAAAATCTTTGATTCACTACAATGCATTTCAATGGGGTACTATCATGTATATTGGTCTCAAGATGGCTGCCAGCAATTCCAGGATGAAGTGCTGACAGCCAATCAGATCTCACGATGACATGTGTGGTTAGGCTCCGCCCAGATATATATGTGATTTTACTTTTGATTTTCTCAGGAACTACTGAACGGATTTACACCATTTAAGCAAAAGGCACGACACTGAACCAAGGGCTACCTCTTTGCCAAATTTGGTGTAATTCCGTTCAGCAGTTCGGCCTGTAGCTGCGACTAAAGGTTCCTATGGAAAAATGAATGGGGAAAACACGTTTTGGGACCCCCCTTTTTTCTCGGCCCCTGCTTGACGAATCACCCGAGACTTTCAGGATAGGAGCGGACCGGACCGCCCCAACAAGTTGGAAACTTTCACGAAGATTCGTCAACCGGCGCCAACGTTATTTCAAATAGAATGTTGCGGATTTCCTATGGAAAATAGGTCCTAACTATAACTATCTACTGGCGACCGCCAGTAGATAATATACACACATATATATGCATATATATGTGTGTGTATATATGTATATATATATATATATACACATATATATATATATATATAAAATAAATTTAACAGTGAGAAAGATGAATGGCAAATTCAAATCCAGCAAAGTACAATCAGCATTGGTGATAATCCTAACACTGTTGAAACCAGGGAAACCTGGTCAGAAGATGGACTCGTACAGGCCGCTATCCTTAATTAATATAGATGCAAAGATTTATGCGAAATTTTTGGCCAACAGGTTACAGCCCTTGCTTCCCATGATCGCAAGACCCGATCAGTCCGGGTTTATACCCGGCAGGTCTACTGCCCACAATCTATGCACCTTCTTCACTGTGTGACATTATTTAAACCCAAACACCAAAGCGCTTGTGGCGTTTCCTGATGCCACGAAAGCGTTCCACGCTTTGGAATGGCCCTATTTGTTCACCATCCTAGGGAGGAATTGTCTTAGTCCTAAACTTCGTAGCTCTAATCCAATTACTGTACACGAGACCGTTGGCAAGATTGCGCATGAACGGCTTGATCTCCAGTCCTTTTGCCATAACTCGCGGGACAAGACAAGGTTGCCCCCTGTCCCCGCTACTGTTCGCTATAGCGAAGGAACCGATAGCGGCCAGGATACACCAACATCACGCTGCCAGGGTATTGGGATTTAGCTCTAGGGGGCTTTTGATTCGTTATATGCAGACGACATGACGTTATATATAAGCGAACCGGAGGTCAATCTCGCGCCACTACTCAGGGAGCTCACGAAATTTGGCGGCTTATCAGGTATATTCATAAATTGGTCCAAATCGACCCTGTTCCCCCTCACACCGGCCACTAAGCCTTTTGATCGGGAATTCCCACTCAGGTGGGCGGAGGGCCCGGTCAAATATTTAGGTATCTGGCTAAGCTGCGACGTGCAAGAAATATGGAATTTGAACTTCGGTCGTGCCGTTGCCTGGTTGGAGGGGAAAGTTGGGGTGTGGGCCAAGCTACCGCTCTCTCTTGCTGGCAGAATTGCCATAGCAAAGATGGTGGTTCTGCCCAAGTTTCTGTATCTATTTATCAACATACCGCGCCCACTGACCCAGTAGTTTTTTAATACCCTCCGCTCTCTCCTGATTTCCTTAGTCTGGGCCGGGAAGCAGGCTCGTGTGAGCTGGGAGATACTTACCCTTCCCTTGACACAGGGGGGGCTGGGAGCTCCAGATATACTGCTGTACGCATATTGTGCACAAGCACAGTTTTTACATTTTTGGACACATCCCGTTCCGTTCCAGCCTCACGTAGCTGTAGAAGCAGACATGGCAGCCCCTACTCCCCTCCAGGTAGCCATATATAAAAAATACATCCGACATAGGGACGGTATAGACACTGTTGAGACCCTGAGGTGGGCCTGGGAACGTTTATGTATTCGAGCTGGACTGGAGATACTCTATGCCCCATCTGTCCCCCTGCCGTATAGTCCACAGATCCCGGCCATGTGCGATGGCAGGAATGTGGCACTGTCATCATCAATGGGGCTCGAAACATTTGCAGATATTTACCCCGTAGATGAGTTCTGTCCTCCACCAGATACTGGCACGGAGAACTCTAAGACTTTTTCGTCACTCTTCCTCTATTTTAAAATCAGAGCCACGTGTAGGCAAATGCATTCCTCATTCCCGAAACCCCCTACACAGCTGCCAGCCCTTGAGCAATTGATAACCACGGCCAGTTCCCACACACTCATAACACGGCTGTATTGTTCTGTACAAACCGCATCACCCGTAGTTGTACCCAAGGGTCAACAAGATTGGAATACAGAACTAGATGGGCAGGTAACAGATGAGAAGTGGGTCTTCTGCTGTGGCCAACTCCAGGTACTCTCACCCAATTATAAATTGAGATTAATACACTTCAAATATTTGCATAGGTTCTACAGAACCCCTAGTCAGCTTTCCCGCATGGGATTACGACCAGACTCTAGATGCTGGAGATGTGGCTACACTTCTGCCACCTTTTTACATATGTCCTGGAACTGTCTGCCAATTGCTACCTACTGGACCACCATCTTTAATAAGATTCACGATATCTTGGGAGCACCCCACGAGCCGCATCCGATAATAGGCCTTCTCGGCTAGGTTAAAGACACTAAGGCCGAGCACCGTAAATTGCATGCTTTATTACTCCTGATGGCTAAACGCAGGGTATCTATACACTGGGGGGAGAAGAGGGCGCCTACAGTAAAAGCTTGGATCACAGACGTCACATTCAGCCACACCCAACTGTCGACCTTCTGGGAGTTGATGCCTGCGGCCTCCAGGCCGAGAGATATATGGGAGCCATTTCTGGACTGGTTAAAGTCACTGCAGGAGGATGTACCCGCCCCTCCTGACCAAGGTGTGGCTAGAGACACTGTGCCGCCAAGGTCGCAATCCATAGATCAGTCAGTTTAGTCTGTCTTTAACAGTTTGGCAGGTATGTCTTTAAACATGCAGATTTTGTAAGAGCTGGGTACCGAAGCGAAGCTAGCTGGCCTGTAACTCCTGCTGTTGAATACTCTGGAGGGGATCCGGCCAGATGTCCCTTATATATGGTATGTTGATAGACGTTGTATAGTAAGCCTCATATCCGTTTATCAATATTGTAGATTGCTAGTTCCTTTTTGTGTTTCTTTTTATTTTATGTTTGATTGCTCACGTGCTCAGACTTATGCGATATTTATGATGTCCTATTTCAATAACGTGAGCTGTTTGTATTTTAAAAAAATGCTAATAAACAGATTTTAAAAAAAAGTACAATCAGCATTCCATTTTTCAAAGGTTGATAAACTGAGTACCATTAATTTGAGCAATAGAAACATTTTTCCAAAGCACTTTATAAGTGTAGCGTGAAGCACTATGTAAAGATCTGAGCAGTTGTATTTTAAGGGCCAGAGTCGTTTACTTTGTAATCTGGAAACAAAGGGGCCTATTACGATGGCGGTCGGATGTCCACCGCCGGGCCGGCGGTGGTGCCCGCCGGACCGGCGGTGGACATCCGCCCGCGATCGCAAGCCAGTAAACTGCCGGTCAAATTAGGATGCGGTGGTGACCGCGGCGGTGGGAAATTCCGACTGCCGCTTTTCCGCCGGTTGCCATCCACACTCCTGCCTGGCAGACGGAGCAGGACCGGGATAATGGTGGTGGTGCAGAGCAGGCTCCGCCAGCACGATTATGATGCCGGCGGTAGCCAGCCTTTCCTCAGCGGTCAGACTGCCATGGAAAGGCATGCGGAGATTGTCTTCCGGGGGCCTGTTGCGGGCCCCCAATGTGTTGGGTGGGGTGTGGGTGCACAGGGGGGGTACCCATGGTCCCCCCCTACATTTCCTTGTACCAGGCGGCAGGCACTGTGCAGTGCCTGCCACGCAGTGCAGGGAAATGCAGGACATGCTCCTTTCGGCATGGCGGCGGTGCTGCGGGCAGCAGCAACCGCCTCAATGTTAAGGCCCGCGATCAGACCACCGTGGTCGGATTTCGACCGCCGGTCATCGTAATTCGACCGGCGGTGATGTCGCAGGCCATGCGGGCGGTCTTTTCCCACTACCATGGCGGTCGGGGAGGTTTTCCGACCGCCATCGTAATAGGCCCCAAAGTTTGAAATTACTCAGGGGCCTATTACGATGGTGGTCGGAAAACCTCCCCGACCGCCATGGTAGTGGGAAATGACCACCCGCATGGCCCGCGACATCACCGCCGGTCGAATTACGATGACCCGCGGTCGAAATCTGACCGCGGCGGTCTGATCGTGGGCCTTAACATTGCAGCAGTTGCTGCTGCCCACAGCACTGCCACGATGCCGAAAGGAGCATGTCCTGCATTTCCCTGCACTGCGTGGCAGGCACTGCACAGTGCCTGCCACCTGGTACAGGGAAATGTAGGGGGGACCATGGGTACCCCCTGTGCACCCACACCCCCCCAACACATTGGGGGCCCGCAACGGGCCCCCGGAAGACAAACTCTGCATGCCTTTCCATGGCGGTCTGACCGCTGAGGAAAGGCTGGCTACCCCCGGCATCATAATCGTGCCGGCAGAGCCTGCTCTGCACCGCCACCATTATCCCGGCCCTGCTCCATCCGCCAGGCAGGAGTGCAGATGGCAACCGGCGGAAAATCGGCAGTCGGAATTTCCCACCGCTGCGGTCACCACCGCCATCCTAATTTGACCGGCGGTTTTCTGGCTTGCGATCGCGGGTGGATGTCCACCGCCGGTCCGGCGGGCACCACCGCCGGCCCGGCGGTGGACATCCGACCGCATCGTAATAGGCCCCTTAATCTCCATAACCCCAAAAACTCTAATAAAAATAAAACTGACTTTTATTTAATGTCATCTGATACTCATGAAAAGCATTCTTGTGTCCTAGTGTCAATTTAGTACAATGCAAAACTACAAAAATCATTAAAAAAAATTAGAAGTCATAAGTATAAAGCAGCATTCTGTTAAACATTCACACGTGGTACCACTGAGCAGTAGAAATATATTAAGGATCTCTGCAAATTCCATAACTTTACCTCACACACATATGTGAAAAATGTGTAATTTACCCCTGCTTGCCATTATGGATGCTATATGCCCCAGTGGTCCCAAAAGAATCTATGGGCTTTAGTAGTGTATGTGCATCCTGATGTCTTAATGAGCCACCCCCCCACACACTTTTAGGCTTTTAGGTCTCCTGTGCCGACAGTACTTTTGCTGTCCCTGCAATATATATTGTTTACCATGCAGGGGTTGTAGCCTGTCCATCATTTACTGTTGGACCGGATGCAAAAACAAGAAGGTGATGGATGGAATGCTTGAATTCATCTTAGCCACTGGAAATCATTCGGGTCGCATTCCAATCAATAATTTTTTTGCCCACCATGCTGCAATGCCACCACAGCTTGAACCTAGCCATATGCAAAGCAGTCTTGACCCTGTTCCTCATGGGAACAGTCCAGCCCGAACCTCCAGACCAGGTCCTCCCTGGCCAGCTTGAATCTACTGGCAGAGTGATGCCAGAACCCATGTCTGGGAATACCTGGCCAACTTAGGGTGGCAAATGCAAAACAACCATGTGATGGATGGTATGTTTGAATTAATATCAACCACTGGCAATCGCTTGTGGCCTAATTCCAATCCATAGTTTTTTTCCCACATGCTACCTCAGTTCAGACCCAGTCATATGCAAATCAGTCTTGACCCTGCTCCCTATGGGAACAGTTCAGCCCGAACTGCCAGGTCAGGTCCCCCCTGAACTGGAAGCAAGCATTGTGGGACTAGTATCGGGGTATCACCCCTCATCAGCCAAGCTAACTTAAATTCAGTGGCACAGTGTGTACGGGACCCGTGTCTACCCATTCCCTTCCCACTTAATGCAACACTATGCCACTCCACTTTACCCTACACCTCTCTACAACACTCTATACCACTTCACTGTACAACTTTCTGTTCCACTCTATGTCCTTCCACTCTATGCCATCCCACTCCAAAACACTCCAGTGTAAGACTTTCTATGACACGGCTCTCCACTGTACGCCACTCCAAAGCCCTCCACTCCCCTCCACTCCATTATACCCCACTCCATTCTAACCCACTCCACTCAATTATATACCCCCACCCAATTTACCACACTCCACTGCACTGTTATTTACTTCACTCCACTGCAATCTTCCATTCCAATCTATCATACTGTAATCCACCCAATCTACTCCACTCCAATGTATCTCACTCCACCTTAATTTACCCCCACTCTACTCCAGTCCAATCTACCCCACTTTCCTCCACTGTAGCCCACTTCATTGTACCCCATCTACTATGTCGCACTCTACCTCAAACTCCCCCACTCCACTTCACTCCAATCAATCCCACTAAAATTCTACCACACTCTATTCCAATCTAACCCACTCCACCCTAATCTACCCCACTCCAGTCTAGCCCAATCTACTCCACTACAAACTACTTCACTCCACTATCCCCCACTCCACCGCACCCTATTCCACTCAAATCTACCCCACTTCAAAGTACCCCATTCCAATCTACCCCAGTATACCCACCTCTACTGTACCCCAATCTACCCCACTCCTTTCCAATCTACCCAACTCCAATGCATCTGGTCTACCACACTCCAATCTGCCCCACTTCACCCCATCTCACTCTAATATGCCCCAAATCACTCCACTCCATTCTTCCCCAATTTACCCCATTCCAGTCTACCTCCGTTCACTCTACCCAAATCTACCCTGATCTACTGCACTCCTATCTACCGCAATCCACCTAAATTTACTCCTTTGAGACCTGCTGCAGCTGGGACTTTTTTCACTTGCAGCTATCATTACTCATATAGCTGAGGTGTTGTCTCTACTTATCAATCTTCCCACTGTATGACAGTTCATTCACACTGCATGTTTATATATTTCTTTATTGTGCAGCTCACAATTTCGGGGATGTATTTCTTGCAGTTCCCCTGTTGGGGTTTTCGTATTTAGCAAGCCGTGCTCTATTTCTAGGTTTCGTTTATGTAATAGCCTTCACACAGGGAGGGAGTCTTTTTTTGTCCTTGGTTGCGTGACCTTGGCTGTTCTTGCTGGCTGAGTTGATGTCTTGTTATTTGTTGTTTAGTAGGGCTCTTTCTTTTCCCCACTGTCTCCTAGCACTGTTTTTTGGCAGCAGTTGCTCAACTCAGCCCCTTGGCATCGTCACTTGATGCTTGTTGTCGGTTATATCTTGGGATTGTGTGTGTGTCTTTCACACTCTTCAGCTTCACCTTGCATTACCACCAATAGCATAAAATAAGAGCAGTAGGGCGTGAGAAGAGCTCATCCATCAGGATTGCGTACAAACCCGCCATAGGGTCCCTAAAACCTTTCCAGGTCAGAATATACTGCAACAGGGGAACAGGCGCTATATTGCAGGGGGGCACCCAAGGCGTGTTGAAGGCTGTGAGTGAGCTGTTGATACTGCCAGTGTTGTGATTGAGGTATCCTGTGATTGTGTTTGAGATCTGCAAAGGGGACCAATACACCATCCTCAATTCGGTCATTCACATGATGAATTCCCTTGTTCTTCCACTGCGACGAGTCATCCTTTTCAACCCCAATCTTAATATCCCTGTTCAGCCATAGCAGCACCTTAATATGGAGCGTGCATGGCAAGCAAAGCAGATGATGGGCACGACGCCATGCAGTGTGTGGCATGTATAATCAGGTTGCCCATGCAGCTGGAAAAACCATGGCCCATGGAAAGTGCTGTAAGTTCCCCTTTTGAATGATGTAGATAGCGCTCCTGAAAAACTCATGTAGTTGTCTCGTTAGCCAGCTTCAGCATCTGCACCACATGTGACAACTGCAAAGCCAACCAGTAAGACTCCGTGTGGGGAAGTTGCAGCCCCCCTGCGGTACTTTTAGCTTGTAGTTTAGCGGCCTTGTGACAAAGCCTGTGCCCACCCCCACACAAAAGTCCCTATCATCCAGTTGATCTCCAAGCATGCTGCTAGGCATTTTCAGGAGAAGCATCCCAAATATGTAATTAAATCTCAGCATCACATTTATTTTAATAATTTGAACCCAGCCCCATAGTGATAGATGCAATGCCAGCCAGGAGGTAAATTCAGCCCTTACCATGTCTATGATGGGGTGATGTTATCATACACAACCAAAGATAGATCGCCACTCAGGTACACAACCAGATATTTCAGAGGTTCAACCACGGATGCAACCGTAGTCGCCGGATTCATAGGCAGGGCCTCACACTTCAACCAGTTTATACTGTATCCCAAGAAGGCAGAAAATAACTTAATTATCTGCATGAGAGCTGGGATTGATTCACGGGTGCTGGAGAGGATCGCTAACATATTATCTGCATAACAAAATGCTTTCCTCTCACCCACCGACGTAACTATCCCATGTATACCAGGCGTACTGCATATTTTAGTCACCAGGGGTTCCAGCACCAGCAAAAATAACAGCGGGTGCTTCAACGGACAACAAAAAAGGGGGATGAAAAGCCCCCACAGGTCACTGAGGCCATAGGAGCACTATAGAGTCACTGTGCTTTAGCAAAGTATGCGTCCCCTAGGCCCATGACCTCCATCAACCAGAACAGGTATGGCCACTCCACCAGGTCGAATGCCTTCTCACCGTCAAGAGAGATAAGGGAGATAAGCACCTTCTCATCTTCATAGTGCTGCCCCTACCAGAATAGATGGGAGAGCGTCCTCAGATGATTCGCCGAAGAGCATCCGGCAAAAACCCAACCTGTAAGGGGTATATCAGTAGTGGAATATAGACCTTGAGTTTATTGGCTAAAACCTTCACCATGATCTTCATATCTGCGTTTATGAGGGATATGGGATGATAGTTGGCGCATTGAAGCGGGTCTGGGCCAGGTTTGGGAAATCAAGGAAATAAGCACCCTATTGAATTCTGAGAGAGGGGCCGTGATGGTGGAGACATCCCTGAACAGTTTGCCCAAAAAAGGCACTATGAGGCTTTTAGTGATTTTGTAGAATTTAATCAAAAAACTATTGTCTCCCAGAGCCTTCACAGTTGACATTTCGTCAATGGCCTGTGCAATTTCTTTGTTGCTAATGTCTGCACCTAGTGACTGTACCTGATCTTGTGACAGGGCCGGTAGGGTAAGGCCCGCTAGAAACACCTGTTCCGCTGCAGCATGTTCCCGTCTGGCTAAGGAGTAGAGGGCCTTGTAAAATGGGGCATATTCCTGCAATATGTCGTGCAGGCCAGTGAGGAGCACATCAAATGCGGATCTGATGGTCTGTATTGTTTCGTGTGACTGCGCCTGACGCAACTTCGCAGCCAATGACCATCCAGCCTCTTCCCCCTCTTGTAAAGCTGTTCCTACAAGTGAAAAAGCGTTGACTCTGCTTGTGCTGTGTAATGAGAGTTCATATTGTACTTGGTGCTGAGCAGTTCCATAAGAAGGACGGGGGTTGGCGAAGCGTTATATGCCGGAGTCAGGCAAAGGATGATGTCCGTCAACCGCTTCCATTCGGCCTCACAACGGCGCTCGAAGGCTGCTGAGTAGCTCATCAAATCGCCTCTGGGGGAGGCCTTTCTGGCTCCCAGAGTACCTGTGCAGAGGAGACAGATCTAGCATTCTCCTCCAAATAGCAGTTCAGTTAGTGGCACAACCGACACTTGTCCTCAGGGGCTTTGTACCGCATGGCCTTCAAACGCCAGTGTGCCTGGTGTTGTTTGCCGGAGACAGAGGTCAAGGTCGAGCAACACATGGTCATGGTCAGATGTACTGTTCGGGAGATTCAAGGTAGCCACTAAATTATGGTCTCCAGACAAAGGGCCCATTAGGATGAGACCCAAAAATCCTCCAACCTCAGGTCGGAGGCTTTCCGGGCCTTATCGCGGTTTTCACTTTCGACTGCCGTATTATGATGCAGGCAGTCGAAAGTGAAACCGGCAGTTCGTTCCGGCTGGAATCCGATGGGCTCAAGGAGCCCGTTGGTCAGTCGGAGGCCTGCCCGTAACCCTTATGGACGGCATTTCCGCCGTAGGGATTACGATGTCGGTTTCTGACAGGCTTTCCATGTCAGGCTTTCCCCTGTGTGTTCCAGTTGGGGACATGTTAATCCCTGCACCGTGTGGCAGGCACCCTGATGTGCCTGCCACGTGGTGCAGGGATGAATGGATTCTCCCAGTCTCTATGGGAGCTTGTGCTACGGCTGATTTACGGCCACAGCACAAGATCCCATGGAGAAATGGGAGTATGTGACTGCACCATGTGCAGTCGCATTGTAATCCTGCGGTCGGTCACGATTACGCAACGGTTCACCCGACATCGCAATAAGGCCCTAAATATCGAAAATAAAATATCGTCAGAAATATCGAGTTTAAAATATTGTCACACAGAAATATCATGTGCAAGAACATCGTTGTCAAGAATATCGATTTTAAGGTAAGTGATATCGATTTCAACAATATTTAAATTATTAATATAGTTGAGAGAAATATCATTGTTAAGAATATCGTTTTTTAATTATTTTGATGTTTTTTAGTATGTATTTTAATTGTATATGTTATAAAATGTTTGTTTAATTTTGCTAATGTTTTACAATATAGTTTGAAAATTGTTAGTAGTTTTGAAATGTCGTTTTATATATTTTATTCATTTTAAGTACCGTAGCAGGTTGTGGGGTTTATAGGAGTATTGGATGGGAAGTAAATTAATTATGAATAATTAATCAATCATTTATATTTAATATTTGTATTTCATTAATAATTTTTTGTTACTTGTATAATTCATTTTTTTTTAAATTAAGTTTGAGGTGCAGGGTGTGTGTTTTGTAAAGGTGTAGGGTGGGAAGTAAATGGATTCTAATATATTAATAGGTTTTAATTAATGTTAATTATGTAATTGATAATTAATTATATTAATTGATAATTAATTATATTAATTGCATAATTATTTTTTTCATTACGTTTCAGGTGCAGGTTGTGTGTTTTGTAGGGGTATGTGGTAGGGAGGAAATTAATTTTAATTAACAAATAATTGATAAATAATATTATTAATTTGAAAATTAATTATGTAAATTGTGTAATACACTATGAGGTGGATTATGATGTCGTGCGGAAGGCTCCGAATGGCATTCACTTCATCTGAATCCAATTAGGAACCCGTTTTTCCGACCGACTCGGACACGTTTCCGACCGACCGATTACGATGGTCGGAAACCGTTTGGACTTTCTGAATCGATTTCGAATGGCATTCGGAGGCACCGAGTCGGTCGGGCTGACTCGTACGGGTCTACGGACCGCGTTTCTGACCGAGCGATTACGATGTCGGATTCGGACAGCCTTTTCAAATCGGTTGTTCTGACACGGAACGGCTGTCGGAATCTGACTTTGGGGATGTGTAGCTGGCCCCCTTCTCCCGGGAGCCTCCGAATGGGGCCCGTGAGGCTACCCATGGGTCCCCTCTTTCAGACCATGCACAGTGTGGCAGGCACCATGGGGTGCCCACAACAGGGTGCACGATTTTCCCCACCCACCCCTTTCTTCAATGGGAGACTGTGTTATCGGTCGAAACACAGGCTCCCATTGAAGTCAATGGGAGTCTGACCAAATGGTGTTCGGAAGCATCGTAATCGGCCGATTGGACTCCCCGAATCCGATTCTATCAGAAACCATTCCAAGACATCGTAATTGGCCCATATATATTTTTTGGGGGGAGTGTTATTTTTGTATGTGTAAACGGTGTGAAGGAAATTAATTAAAATAATTAATTAATAATTTTGATTTATAATAATTAATGAAATGATATATAATTATGCAAAATATGTAATTAAGGTAGTCTTTATGTTATATATTAGGTGTAAGTTGTGGCATTTGTAGGATTAAAGGAAGTGAAGTTTATTCAATATAATTAATTTCTATAATTAATTACTACTAATAATAATTGTTTAATTGCCAATTATGAAACTGATGCAAAGAATATCTTTTTATTTTATATATTAGGTATGGGTTGTTTGTTTTGTATGGACAAAGGGTGGAGAGAAAATTAAATATAATTATTCTAGTAATAGTTAATTATTATAAATAATTTAATAAATATTTAATTATGTACTATATGTAAATAATATAATTTAAAGATTTAATTATAGAGATGTGTAGTGTACTTTGTAGAAATATAGGGTAGAAAGTTATTTAAGTAATAATACATTTAAAAATAGTTAATTAATGTTTTATAAATATGTGTTTTATTATTTTATGTGTTGATTGTGTTGTGCTTTTTAAATGTAAATAACATTGGGGCTGATTACGATGGCGGTCGTAGGCCCCTCCGCGGTGCTGGCGGAAAACGGCCATTTAGTTACTCCTGTGGCCGTCCTCGCGACCGCCATATTACAATGGGCAAAGATAGCCCATTTCCTGTCCGTCGCGGAGTTTCCGGTGTTAGGATTGGAAAACCCATTCTCGTTATACACTTGTTCTATGCTATATTAGGTTAGCAGTGTGCAGCTAAACTAGAAACCATTCATATCCATTGTATGCAACCCACTGAGTTATCCCTGCAATGTGTAAGCTTCAGTTAGCGAGTGTGACTCCATTTTGTATTTTGTAATCTATAGTAAGCTGTGTCTGTACTAGGCCTCATTTTTCGTGTTGCTTGTCCCAGCAGAACACTGTATTTAGTTATTATTTTCTTTTCCTGTTCAAGGCTGCCTTCTGACTTACTAAGGAATAGGCCATTCTGCCCTCGCATACCTATCCGTGTGTGTAGCTCTGCTCCCACGTTAGGAGACGCTGAGCCCCAACACTGCAACCTTGAGATAGTGAAAGTGTGTACCCATCTAGCAGGTGGTAGCCCATCCTTCTGTGCCTCCTTTGTTCATGTTCGGCCTGAGCCGGTAACTTTCCACTGTGGGCGTGGTTGGAGGTTCTTGGAGGAATGATTATGTGTTGCAGACTGTTGGGGGGTCAGTCCCTCGGCAGACATCTTAGGGTGCAGGTCAGATTGGACTCCTCTGCAGAGTATTGCTAATAAATAACTGTTTGTATTCTCTACTGTCAGACCGACTCTTCATTTGGTGGAAGGCGATTAGGTGGTTGTAGATAATCCGGGTGACCCTTTTTGGGTCACTTCCTTCAGTTGGCGCCCAAACAGGGACACCGCAAGGTGACCCAACTCGCCCGTAATCGGGTTGTAGGGTCGAGGTTGCGTCCGGTCAGTCGGGCGGATCAGGGATCCCCATATGATAAGAGCCCGGTTCTTTTGGCTGCCCTGCCTGTCTGATCGGGCGGCTCCTCGTCTAGTGGTCACCGGCTGGGGTCCTGAGAAGGCGAAACCTTGGATTTGACTGTTTGGTCCGAAGAGTCGGCAGTGGAGAATAATCTTGCTCGACCTGAGTGCACCAGGTGAGTGATTTGAATTCTTGGAAAAATGTGGCGCCATGGTTGAACGGCACGAGCCTACGGGCTGTGTCTGGTACAGTCTCCGGACTGTCTTGTCTTGAACTTGGTGGGTTTGCGGACCCTTAAAAGACACAGAGTGTTTGCGAACAGCCTACCAGGCCAACTGGAAATTCGGCCCACTCTTGAAAAGGTCTGGGACTGCTTGCGAACAATCTGCCAGGCCAACTGGAAATTCGGCCTATTCTTGAAAAGGTCTGGGGCTGGAGCCTGTCTTCTTGTCTTGGTGCAGTCTGAGGACTGACTTGTTTTGGTTCAGGCTAGAGCCTGACTTGTTTTGGTTCAGTCTGAGGACTGATTTTTGGGGAAAAGTACTTGTAATTTGTTTTCCAGGCAAAATAATGCATTTGGCCCCTTTTTTAAAATGCTGGGAATGAGTTTAATTTGTTCTCTTGGTGTCGTTATTGCTCTGTAGATGCCCATTGGAAGGGGGTCAGCCGGTGCCTCCTGAAGACATTTTTTATTTTTGAAGCATGTAAAAAATGGTTTGATCAGAAATACTAGTAAGAATATACATTTGTTTTGACATAGGAAGAGTGCAAAGTGAGGAAAATGCATCTTGTAATAATAAAAAAAAAAGAGAAAGGGGGGCAGTGGGTTGCAATGCTCCAGTAGTTAACGTATGATTGATTTGAGTGAGTGTGTTTAATTTGGATTTGACCCCACAATAGAGCGTGTATTTAATTTGGAAAAGGTGTTTCAAGCACTCCAGGCAGTGTGTATTTATGCTGAATGAAACGGATTTTCAAAGTTGAAAAACATAGCTCGTGAATTCAGTTTGTTCTGGCAGGCTGGTTATGGACTCCTCAGATAGGAAAGAAATTCCCAAGGAGGGGGCTCATTGGGCAGGGAGCGCAAAGCAGCAGACAAGAGACATGGAAGATGAGGGTGGCAGTCTACGTTAGATTTCTTTTTTTAACATGGCTGAAGGAGGTTAACAGAGGCGAAAACGGGAATGTGGGCATTGCTGGATGGCAGGAGGCTGGTTTGAGTCTCGGACATGGACTGTATTCTGGGAATGGCATATGGAGGTTCAGTGCGTGAGGAGTAAAGGCAATGAGTGGACTTGCTGGGTTGTTTCAGTCTGATGATGCTCCATTAATTAATTCATGATCGATTTGTGTATGTTGAAGGTGGATTTGACCTCATTATAGAATGTGCATTTAATTTGAAAAATGTGCTATGAACATTTAGGGTGGTGTATATTTGTGCTGAACAGACACGCATTTTAAAAGTGCAGTGCTGTTTGGCCTTGTGATAAGAATGGAATTTTTCTTGCTGGCAGAAATACACAGCCTCATCTGCAGAAGGAGAAGGTGGGGCTGGTTTGGGCTGTTTTCAGTATGACATGCAGAGAGCAGCAGACAGCAGGTGGATTTAGAAGAAAAAACAAATATGATGGTACATAGAGGGTAATAGCGAATTCGTAAGGAAGGTGTGTGGAATGTGATAAAATGATGAGCCTTTTTTTTTTGGACAACACATGGTTTCTAGGAGCAGGGTTTCTAACCTGCTGTGCTACAGATTTTGTGTAATCCCTTGGGTACTGTAAGTTATTTGTCCGGATTTCATATTGGCTGGTAGGAGTCATAGGCTCCGCTGCGCTTCTTAGGACTATGCAGAAGGACAGAGCATCTATGAAAAGGTTTAAAAAAGGTAGTTATTTTCTCCTAGTTTTAGACACATAGCAAAGTTGTAGGGACAGTACAGTTACATAGTGTTAGACATGGCATCCTTGGCGTGGTTTTCCTTGACTTTTTGCCTCTACCTCCTATGTTTTCGATGCTGTGCTGGATTTCGTTTATGCTGGCTTAGATGCTTTAGGCATTTTGCCACTGCTGATCAGTGTCAAAGTGCAAGTGCTCTCTGTGTAAATGGATGTTGTGCTTGGTTCTCCCTGATTGGCATATTTGTTTTGCTAGTAGATCCCTAGTGAAGTGCACTGATTGTGCCAGGGCTGGTAAATATATTGCTACTAATAGGCTTGCAGCGCTGATTGTGCCACCCACATGAGTAGCCCGGAAAGGATGTTTCAGGCCTGCCACCGCAGTGCCTGCACGCAGTTTGTACATAGGACGCCTCTATGGTAGGCCCAAGGTACCACCCTAGGCAGGGTGTGGTGTATGTGAAAAGTAGGATGTGTACTGGTGTGAGTAACATGCTCTGATAGTGAAATACTGCCAATTTCGTTTTTTTTACTATTGAAAGGCTATCTTGCATATAGGATGGAATGGGGAATGATTTGTGACATTTTTACAAGCATATCTTCCCATAGGGATAAGATAGAAATTTGGGGTCTGGTATCCCTGAACTCAGAATTTGATAACATAACTTTTTGTAAAGATGGTTTTTTGAACTAACACATTAAAGCTAAAGATTGCCGTTTTGGCGCACAAAGCCCTGCATCTCAAAACTCCAAAGTACCTAACTCAAAATCTGGAACTATCTTGCGGTGGTAGAGCCTCAAGAAGTGCTATCACCCTCCTCCTGAAACCTCCCATTTTTCAAAAAAGGAGAACTGGTGTCCGAGCCTTCTCTGGAGCAGCCCCTAGGATTTGGAACTCTCTTCCACCGGAAGTACGCACAATCTCTTCAACGATTACTTTCAAACTGGAAGCCAAAAGATTCCTAATGAACAAATTTTTACCTTAAATGTAGACAATGATCACGTGCTCGTCCACATTTTGACTGCAACCATTGCTCACTCTTTTGTTGTTATGCTTCCTCACCGCATTTAGAAGCCTGTCTTATCTTTGCATAGCGTATTACTCCCCGTGATTCATTGGTCCGATGTGTGCGAGTATTATGTCTGTTTATCCCTACCTATGACCGATACTGGAATTAGGCCCTTCCTCACCGCAGGTTATATCTCCCTCTCTAAGCCTGCTTCATACCTGGTTATTGTACTACTATCCGTGTCTCTTTTGTCTGTGAAATACTCGGTTAGGTGGTTAGAATGAAGGCGATAACCTCCGGGTGTGCTTCCATATTTGTTGTCATTATTTGAATGTTGACTTACTTTCCGTCCTTTGTAAAGCGCTCTGATATCCCTCGGGATCTTGTTCGCGCTATATAAAACTTTATAAATAAATAAAGAAGTGCATGAAGAGCATGAGACTTTATTTTTTTTAATGCTTGAAGCAGTCTTTTGAGCAACTGACACTTGGACAACTAACAAAAATGCGCTTTCTTTGGCTTCTGTGCTTGGTACATATATTGTTGCGTGCTGTTTTGTGTTGTAAGTACACAAGACGGCTTGTTGTGTGCTTTCTGTCTTTGACGCTACCACAAGAGCCCTCCTGAGCTGTCTAGGAATGGTCATGACGGTGGCCATTTCCATAAGACAATCGGTTGGACTCGCTTTAGCCACTCATGTCACATATATGGTACTCCATGCTGTGAACATACCCTTGAATAAACAGAGACACAGCACCTCACCAGTGCACGTCTAACTGGCTATGAAATAACACTGTTCGCAAAAATTGTCGCAAAAATTGTCATGATTAGAAAAATGTGTCACCTTGAAGCCAACCATGTTACTGCCCCTCCCTTCTGTAAAATTGATGGAATTGGAATTGAAATGGAGATGAAAGGACGGGTAGACTAGACTGATGTTCCCTTATCTGATCCTTAAGGGGAACTATATGTCAGTGGTTTTCGTTTGAATTCCCAGGTGGCACCACCATTATTGCTCATGTTACCGCAACACTACATACAGTTGCAGAGACATCACGAGTCCCTTATTAGTTAGCCTGAGTAACTGGGTTGTGAATTGTATGTCCGCAAATAAGACAGCTAAGGAAAATGATCAAACTGAAATGAAAAGAATGTTTGTAATAGACCCTGCTGAATGGGTACCGGAAGTCCTGATATTAGAATAGAAAGTATGGTACAATTGAAAGGACAAGGGATGGTGAATTGGTAGGCCAGAAAGAAGAATTTTTTTTTTTTGCCAGATGCATATATATGTCCCGTGGTTTTGATGACATATTGCTCAGCTCGTGTACTGTATGGTGCACATGATGCACATTACTAGGAAGGGTCCCTGTATGCCCCCCCCCAATAATTTCATACACACATTTTCTTTTTGAGGTTCTTCAGATGAATAATATAGGAATAGACAGATGCAATTATTCAAAGTATGTCCTGATTGTTCTTTTGGAGCTTAGTAAATGAATTAAGGCTTACCCCACTACTTGGTGTTGGGAGAGGAAAAAATAAATAATATAAAGTTTTATCCTTGCCAGTTAACTAAAAGCTTGTATTATATTCGCTAATAGGTCCGGGACGCCCTGCAGTCATATTAAGGAGGGGTCTGGACGTGATGCACAGCCTGGCTGCTTGTTATGGAACATCCATGAGTACGACTGAGGCAAAGCTGCAGAGCAAAGAAGGTGCTGGACGAGGCAGTACCACCGAACATGAAAGAAAGAGGGGCTATCCAGTAAGGGTGGGTGGAATTTGCATAGTCGCGTTACGCAAATCTCCGCGAAATTGCTAACAATTTCCGCGAGCACGCGGAGATTCCGCGAAATCGCGGAATTGCTGGTCCCGTCCGTTCGCGATGTATTTTTGCGTGCTCGTGGGGAAATATATTGCTAACTTGCCCATGCGGTCGCTAACGGGCGCGGCCATCTTGTTTTCACTTGTCCCGCCCGCTCGCGATGGTATTTCCTGTTCCGGGTCGCGTATTGCATGCTCCCGCCCGCTCGCGATGCTTATTTCTAGTTCCGGGTCGCGTATTGCATGCTCCCGCCCGTTCGCGATAAGGGTTTCCTGTTCGGGAACGCGCATTACGTGTTCGCAGCGCTTTTTGCGTGCTCGGGGGGGAAATATCACGCGAACTTGCCCATGCGGTCGCAAAGGGCGCAGCCATCTTGTTTTTCAGTCTATTGCTATGGTTCTGGGCCTGCTTTTCAATCCTCCCTCTATCTTTTCAATCCTTTGTTTCTGTAAACTTTTTTTGGGTCTTTTTATTTATTATCTATCTCTCTATTTTCCTGATTCTATATTTTGAGTTTTTTTCTACTTTTTGTGTGTTTTTAACTACTTTTTCACACTTTTTCTATTACCTGCTTTTTCATTTCTTTTACTTACTTTTTTGTAATTCCTACCTTTTCTTTTACCGTCCCCCGCCTACCCAGAACCATGGCAAAGGGCCACAGTCACAGGGCTCGAAGTCGGAGCCAGAGCCGCAACCTCCTTCCTTGCGGAAGGCGGCGCCAAAGAGGGGTGCAGGCACGGGCCTTATTTAATGAGTCGGAGGTGGCCGCTATGGTTTTTTTTGTTCAGCGCCACCTCCCCTTAACCCTGGCAGCAGGCGGCAGGCCTGGGTACGGGTACGGGCTCCGGGAGCATTGGCAGCGGTGGGGCAAGGTGCGTCGGGCAGTGTTTCGCTGCTCTGGTGTCCGGCGCACCAATAATCAGCTGACGCACCGGTGGTCCGATATTCTGGACCGGGAGCAGGACCTGCTGGACCTGCTAGGAGTAGAGGTCCCGGGGCTTGGTGAGTAGCTATTTAATATTACTACTTTGGGGCCGATTCCAATCTCGGCCGGTAGGGCACCGAATCGGATTCGGCTTTACCGGATCCGATTCGGAGCCCTATTTCCCGACCGAATCGTACGTGCGTCCGGGCGAGCGAGTACGATGCGTGCGCTCGCGAAATCTCCGACCGACTCGTACGCAGGACCCGACCGCTCCGACCGACTCGCACGGGGACGACTCGCACCGTGCTATGGAGACGTTCCCCGGCCGGGTAAGTACGATGCGCACCTCGACCGCTCCGACCGACTCGCGCAGTCCGGCTCCAAGGAGCTGTCGGAGCCGCACTTTGGGGGTCCGTGTCGGACCCCCTGGAAGCGTAGGCACGCGAGTCGCACACAGGGGGAGCCATGGTTCCCCCTACACGTGCATGTACGGTGCGACCCGCATCAACGCGAACACGGTGTAGGGGGCGCCCTTGTTCGCGTCGTGCCCATTGAGTCAATGGGAACCCCTGTATGCGTCGTACGACTGGCTCCCATTGACTTCAATGGGAGTCCGACCGAATCGAGTCCGATAGCATACGTGCGCATCGTACTCGTTCGGTCGGACTGCTAGGGTCCGATTCGGTCGGAAATCTCTCCGAGTCCGGCTCGGTCGGAGAGATTTCCGGCCCGAATCGGAATCGGCCCCTTTGTGTTCTGCTCTGTGTTATATATTGCGAATATATATTTTTTTCCGACCAGCAAGAATGCTGCTGCTTACATTGCAGGTAAATTACGTTTACAAATCTGTGATTGTTATGACACAGGCGCTCGGCGCTACTAATCTTACTTGTTTGCAACTTTGCGCTCGCTTGGCCTGATGATTATGTAAGAGTTTACTTTAGAGAACTTAAGTGATGTAATGCTAGAGAGAGTAGTCCTTCCTTTGTCCTCCTGCCACTAAGAAGGGATAGTGGTGGATTGATAGGTTTAGTTACTTATTAGTTGGTAATTTGTAAGTGGTGTGCGTGACGCATCCTCTGTCATGTCACGTGCTGCTGAGTGCTGCTTACCCCAGTCCTTCGCAGAACCTTTTGTAGTTTGTTTTCTGAGTGTTAATAGGCTTATATCATCACTAGCAGAACATCAGCAGCAACCAGCCAACAATTTGGTGTATGCAAAAATGTATGCATGTGTCCTCCATCTATGCATTTTTGAGGACTAAAATAAATGGAAATGCAGACTTACTGAACAATTGGCCCGTCTGGATTAGAATAGGTGGGCTAGGTCAGGTGGTAGTTAGGCTTGCTAGACGGTACGTGAATCTCGCAATAATACCAGTCGATCAGATAGGTCAATTTTATTGCAATTGTTGTTACCAAAAAAGTTTTTGGTGCGTATTTTAAAATATTTTATTTATTTCACACCAAACTTTAATTTTTGTCTCTTTCTTTATGAAATCTTACATGATCAGCAGCACCCAGGGGCAAGAAGACGGGGTCGCAGGCGGTGGGCCACGAAGATCAACAAGATGCCTCCCAGGGACAGGACCGCTCCTCTATCGAGGGCTCTGCTGCTGGCCCCAGTAAGTCCTCCAGTGGTTAATATTATTAATTATATTTCCCAAACTTTTCCTGCACCTTATTTTTTCCGAACTATTATTTATGTATCCTCCTAATTCGAATTTTGACAAAATCTTCTTTGCTCTATACTATCTGTTTCTAAATTCTTGTTATCCCTGCCTCTAACTGCGTCTGCTATGACTCTCTGTACTACTACTATTAGTCTGTCTGTAGCTAAGCTTGCCCATTTGCCCACTCTTTATTTAAAATATTTTAAATAAAACTCATATTCACCAATAGCTATAGCCATTGAGTCCAGTCCTTTGGGTTGTCCTCTTCTACTACTTCTAGTCTTCTTATTCTTGAGGCTTTTCGACAATTCCCACCAAGAAAATGCCCAACCACATTTTAGAATTTTAGATAGGATAGGACATACTACTACTGTTGTAGGGATTCTGCACATACAGAAGTTTGCACAAGAAAATAGGACGTTGGTGATGGGAGGTTGGACCTTCCTCACACCTCAATCAGAAGCCACCACAATCCCCTGACCAACTAGTTATAGTGTCTCATTACTCAGAAACGCCCCCCAAAATACCCAATGAGTAGACAACCCAGACAACATAACACTCCCAACCTCTGTCGCGGAAGCAATGCACACCCTTTTGCTCACTCTCTCGTGTAAGTCCACACCAAATACCACTGAGTCTATGTAAGTTCAAAAGGTTTATTTTTATTTCCAACTGACAAGCTCTGTACGTTGTATAATGCAGCAGCAACAGCAAAATGCATAAGATTAAAACAATAAACATTGATACACTTAGTTAGACTTACAAGTTACTTACAACTACAAGTCCATAGAAGCCAAAAGGCGAGATCATGATAACTGAACAGTGGTGGAAGAACCACCCTTCCCTTGGTAGGAATCTAGTTTATATAAAATTATAAATGGAGATGTGAGAATTCTGGGAGCCCTCACCTTAGAAGAACCTAGTACTGGTTACATCATAAGGTCTGCAAAGCTCTGGTTCTTCGTATAAGGGAATCTTCCGTCTGTAATGAGAAAAATGGTGCGCGTTAGTATAGTGCAAGCATTTCTCAGTCGTGCCAAAAAGTGAATTTTTTTATGGATAAGCAATATGGACTAACACCAGAACTCCATAACAAAGTCGGTTGTTTTTCGACCTTGTACGCAGCGCTCAGACAGTAGCAGTATGAGTTCATGTGGGCTCAAAGGCGTCTTTCACAACAAGCTGCGAGTTAACTTGTGCAAAAATAAAAGACAGAGCTAAAATGGTTGCATGGCTCGGGGTAACTTAGCAAAGACTAGAATGACCCTAGGGACCATATAACACTACCAGTGTCTACTCTACTACCTGATTTATACTAGTGATGTATGTTGTATATGTATTATGTATGTATTAACTTTTTTTTCATTCTTGCTAGTCAAAAATAGGGGAGGTGTATATGGCATCTGAAAAATGTGTAATGTTTTTCTAGGCGTACTACCGACCACCAGTACCGGGGCCAGCGGCGAAGGTGACGCGGCCGCTGAGGGTGCAGGCGATGCGGCAGTTGGAGGAGCTGCAGGGGGTGAGCCAGCAGCAGTGGCGGGCGGTGGTAAGTTATATTCCTAATCCTTACTTATTGACATTACACTCGCTGAAGGGTGTAATGTATACTGTACTGTTGAGACTTAAGTAAGAAGTTGTTGTGAACGGTTGAAGAAGACACCCTTTACTTAGCATTAGCAATAGCATTAGCGACGGGAGTGTACTGAGAGTAACCAATGGCCTCTTCTATCGGACTTCAACTCAGCTGTGAAATTTTTATGGAGAAGACAAAGTCTGATCAGATGACCTTGATGGATGGGTTGAACGAAAAGGGAAAGAAGGGTGGAAGGAGGAAGGACGGGCGAGATTTTATATTTATGACTGGCAGAGAAGGATACGTGGGATGCATGCATAGGTGTGTGATATGAATCAGATGCATGGGTGGTGGAATGCCTGAAACTCCCACAAATGTTCGAGGCCGAGGTAGTGGGAGGATAGATACATACCACAAATGTTACGTACTGTGCTTGCTAGTGCTACTGTGCCACTAGGTGTAGAATGAATTTGTCTGACTGCTTTGCTAAGAGTATATTTTACAATGGTCTTGTTTTTTCTTCTTGATATAGAGACTCCTTCCAAAGGTAAAGTCGACAGGAAGGAGTTGGCAGCCAAGGCCCGGCGCCGGAAGCTGGAGGCCATACAGGCCGAATACCAGTGGCTGGTTCTTCTGGAGGAGGAGGAGGAGGAGGAGGCGGCAGCAGCTGCAGCCTCCTCCAATGCCCCGGGCCCCAGACACCCCCCTACAGTGTTACGGCACCACCGCCTGTCAGCCGCCCGCCGCCACACAGCAAGAAGCACTGCTGCCCCCCGTGGATGCAACTGCCGCACGCTGAAGCACCGCGTGGCCCGCCTAGAGGAGCGCATCCGTGTCCTGGAGAGGCGAGCCCGCTGAGACCCCGTTTATTTATTGCCCCTTTTTTATAGCTTCTTTTGGTGGGTGGGAATCGGGCGTTGGGTTTTGGACTTTTGGACATTTGTTGGACTTTTTCGTTCCGGGACATGAACATTGGTTGGGGTTAGGGAGAGGGGTGGGTCAGGTGTTGTGGCATTTTTTTACATAGTTTATTTTTGTTAGGGTATTAAATTACATATTTAGACTTTATACGATGTGGTTAATGTTTTGTGGGTGGGGTTACTGTTTTATGTCACACGGTTTCCTTGCTGGTGCAGTGCCACAGCCAGTGTTTGATTTAAATAATTGGCTGAGTTACTAAGACACAAACAGACAGATGCGGTACCCCTCACTGAGGGACTTGTCCTACTAGTACTGTCAGTCTCTCCTCCTAATCTATGCATTCTGCAACTGGACTCAAAGGGGTGTGTGAAATAGAATTAGTGAAAAAAATTCTGTTATTAATTATGCCTCCCCCAAACTTCTTCTCTTACCTGTGCTTGATGTTTAACTTGGGCACGGCGATGGCTGCATGGTGATGATGGTTTTCTTTCCCAACATGCCATGGTTGTGGTGGTAGTAGTAGTAGACCCTGGCAGTTTCACTTGCAAATAAAAGAAAATGAGACAGTCAGTCGCCTGAGAGAGACTGTGGGAGGAGTAGTAGAACGAAGTACAGTACGGAACTTACTGCCAAACAATAATATGCCAAAATACAAGGAAACATAATGGTTGCGGGGATAGCCTAGTACATAGAGTTACAAACTCTAGCTGTGTCGAGTCACTTGACTAGGCCTACAGTACACCGTGACTCGACACAAGCGTAACCGTTAGTGCTGTTTCGGAGGATGACAACAAATCCAATCTATGCCGGCAATTAATGTTGATGGATTAGGTTCCTTTGGTAAAAAAAAAAATCGCAAATATACTGCTCATAGGAGGGTGGGCAAGCAGAAGATCCGCGCCCTGCATTGAAAATGCATTTTTGTTGCTTTAGCCACATCCGCCCCAGCAAGCGTGTGATAAATTATTGGTGTACATTTAATTTAGTCACACCTCAATAAGTCACACAGCCCGGGGGAAGAGAGTTAGGGTTTGATGAATGGTTGGGAAGGGGGTTTTGGGAAAGGTTTGACAAAGAAAAACAGTACGCATGGACAACAACAAAACACAATCTTGGCAGGCAACCATATCCATAAATCAGTTAAGGGAGAAAAAGGAAATGCATGCATGATGGTGATAACTTGATGGTTAATGATAGTACTTACTAACTACTACTACTAGACAATTAGACAGTACTGGGCAGCAGTATATTATGCAATTTGCCTTGCCTGTCTGCCCTCAGAGAGACCCGAATTACATTCAGTTTCTGTTGTGTTGTACCGGCCCGGACTTAAAGATAGCAAAGAAAAGCCAAAAATTGCTGTAGGGTTGAATTGAATTATAAGCAGTGAGCAAACATAACAACAACAACACACAGTAGTAATGATTGAAGACAAAAAATGAATCAAATTTAAAAGATGATGAAAGTTGATACTGTTACTGTATGTTATCCTGGTTAAAATGTGGAGTTGCATCTCGGCATTCGTCTTGGTCCTCCCTTCCATGGACGCTCCGGCCATCAATCTTGGGTGACGCCACTGCCTGCCTGGCAGATATAGATTCATTGGTAAGGTAAGTGAGAGTTGTTTTTCCCAGTGTAGCACAGGGTAAGGGCCGGCCTGTAATTGCAGATGGGAAAACAAAAGGGATATTGAAAAATCAAATAGAAAAAAAATGCCTAAATTACGGTGGAGTGCAACAAGAACACTTTCAGAGGTGGCATGGATTTGGATACATCATGTCTACTCTAGTCTGTTTCCAGCATTAACCTCCAACAACAACAGGACAGAGCAGGCCCACGGCACCCGTGACACATCCTCCATTTAGCGTACATTTTTTGACAGAGGCAGACAAAGCAGATATACAGCAACAAAGCATTTTACAAATTAAGTGACTAAATCAATGCCCCGCTGTCAGTCATACCACCACACTCGACTCCACCACTACACAGACATGTAGGTCTGCAGTGGTTGTTGTTGACTTGGTTACCTTTTAATGCACTCATGAAAAGCACTGAGTTATTCCATCAATCATCTCTGATCGTACTGAGTGACTGCGAAGAGATAATGTCACTGTGGTCATCATCATGGTGTGTTGTCCAACTCAGTGTGCAGTAGTGTACAGATTGAGTCCCCTTTCCATATTCAAAATGCAATGGATCGGCCTGCAGTAGAAGTAGAAAATTGTTATTGAAAAACAAGAATGGAAACAAACATTGCATTGAGTTACTTTTAGTGTGTAGATTAGATAATAGTACACAGAATTACTTTCATGCACTACAAACAACAACAACACAAATCACTCAGTCAGCGTCCAATGAATGTCATCATTCATTACCTGTTCCTTCTCATCTTCAGTTAATGGGCAGTCTGTATCGGCTCGGAAAGGAGGATAGCTATAGTTGTCATCATCATGTTCCACTTCTTTTGGAGAGACTCAACGAGGCAAGATTTTAGTTTTTCTTCGATTATGCTACATCCAATTATCATTTGGCTTGAGGGCAATAGATTTAGGTCGATTCAGGAGGAGCAGGACTCGGAGGAGTGGACTGAAATGCAGAGAGCTGAAACTCATATAAGGCAATAAAATACGAAGACGGTGGTGATGGATTTGTTGTGATTTGAAGTTTCCAAACAGAAAGACAGACACACAAATAGAAGTAAATAAGGGAGAACCACAGTAAGAAGTGGAAGCCTAGTTGTCAGGGAAGTATAGCTCGTCCTCAAACTCTGGAGGTTCAACCAGAAGTAGGTAATCAGCATCCAACATGCTACTTCCGTCACCTGAGCCGCTGTCCTCATCTTCCTGCGTTGATTCATGTATTGTGTAATTCGGTGGTATAAATTGCTGATTCATTTTGATCATGGTTAACCTCTCAACGTTTTTGGGTGAGAGACTGGTCCTTTTCACTGTTACAATGGAACCAGCAGCACTGAAAACACGTTCAGAAGAGACACTTGCGACAGGGCAAGCCAGATAGTTTATCGCCAGCCTGCTGAGCACTGGCCATTGGCCCCTTTTGCCATACCAATACCGCAATGGGTTTTGATCAATGTAGACCTCTGTTGGGTCATCCAGGTAGGCCTGGACCATTCGGTCAATGTTCAGGGGTGCTAAACTTAGTGCGGCCTCTTTTGTCTTTGCATCAGCACTGGACCTAGCAAGCCCTTGCTGTAAATACCAATCCTGTGCCGTTTGTACTGGGGCTGATGATCCGGTTATTGCTGTTGTCGATAGTGTTGGTGACAGCTGTGAACCAAATGCACTGCCCACAGGCTCTGAAGTTGAACTTGACGCCGGATGCTCTGCTGCAGTACTTGACGTGGGTTTGAGGCCTTTAATTACCAGCCGTTCATTTTCCAATGTACTGGCTACCTCAGCTATCCAAGTTTTGTACCGGGCAACATCCACTTCTGAAAAAGGGAGTAATGTCTTACTATGCAGTGCCGATTTGTACCGTGGATCCAGAATTGTGGCACAAATGTAATGTTGTTGTGACACAATCTTATTTTGCACCCTTGCATTTTCACTTAAGCGACATGATAAGCTCTCCACCAACTCATATGCTTCTTTTTTCCCTCCACACCTTTGTACGCTTCACACACCCCCTTCAGCTGTTGCTCTAGCATGTGCAACAATGGGATAGCTTGGCCCATAGTACAGTCCTCCTTGCTGACTTCACGTGTGAAGACCTCGAAAGGAAGAAGCATCTCTGTAAGAGATTTAACTAGGCACCATTGGTCCATCTGAAGGGTCATGCCTTTCACAGTAGCATCCGCCCTTCGCATGACATATTCATTGATTGGTCTGTACTGCTCAAACAGACGGTTAAGCATTTAATACATTGAGTTCCAACGTGTTGCCACCTCCTGGATGAGTGCTTTGACTGTCATTCTATAGTCACGTTGAATGATCCTCAGCTGCTTCCGGGCTTTAAAAGAATGGCTGAAATGCGTGCATATTCTGCGGCAGGTGGTCAGTAAGTTGCTGACTATGGGTTCTTTTTTCAGAAAGTCTTGAACTATAATGTTAATGCAGTGCGCCAAACACGGGACCCTGAAATACTCACCAAGCGTCATGGCCTTAAGTATATTACTGCCAATATCCGTGGCAACAAAACCAATGTGAAGCCCTCTGGGGCACAGCCATTCAAAGACCTTGCTGTTAAACTCTTCCAAAATGTTTTCAGCAGTATGAGATTTCTCCATGGCGAACATGGCTACAGTTGCATGTTTCCGAGAAGCATTAAAAATTGCAGCTGTGTCAACAGCACCTACTTCAGATAGCTTGTCTCTAACCCCCACAAAAGAGACCCAGTGTGCAGTGATGTACATGTAATCAGTGGCTTGGCAACTGGTCCACATGTCTGTTGTCAGGTGGATTTTGTGAACAGCACTCTGCTGCAAAGCTTGTCCAACCAATTCCAGCACATCGTGATGTAGTGCTGGAACAGCAACTCGGGCGAAATAGGACCGCCTGGGAACCTTCCATTTAGGGCAGATGGCTGACACAAATTCAAGGAAACCCACCCCTTCCACAAATGAAAAGGGAGAAGGTCCAGCGCTAACATTTTAGCCAGCTTTGCATTGTACAACCGTGCCGTTGGGTGGTTGCGTTGGTACTGCCCCTCCGACCTAAGCATGCTGTCAATGGTAGGCTGGAATATTTTCCTTTGTGGTGCACCTTTCTTCTTGAACCCAGCTAGGCTCAACGACGCTGCACTTTTGCTCATTGCAGTGCCCGGTTGCCTTTGTGTCTCATGTTGACTCTTACTACGGTGCCACTCAGATGTTGCTGAAGATGTGGGCGTTACCAGTACACTGCTGGGGGCAGGGCTAGAAATGTCTCCCTCTTGTTGACCTTCCACCGCGATCATATCTTCCCCTACTTCTTCATCCCCAACAACAGCAATGGGTCCAGTTTTCCTTTTTTCTAAGTGAAGTAGGTGAGCCTCCCACTTGATAGTGTGGTGTTTTTTGAGATGACTTGTTTGTCCTCCGGTACCATAGTTTGTACCAAGCTTACCCCGCCTAACAGGCTGCCGACAAATTGAGCATATAGCAATGTTCTCCTCCTTCCTGCTAACCGAAAAGAAGTCCCAAACTGGGGAGGAGAACTTTCTGGCGCTGCTGAAGGTGCCACTTTCAATACCAGATGAAATGGAGGGTGTGCATGGAATTTGACTCTGTGCACTTACATTACCACCACCTACTGAGGTGGTGGTTGAGCTGGATGTAGGTCCCTGCCGGACCTTTGCAAAGGCAAATATGGAAGCTGGAGGTCGTGTTGCCGTTACCTGTGTTGGTGGTATCCGTGCTACATCCCTCGCAGCGATTTGGGATAGTCTAATAATGTTGGTCTCCATCTCCGCAGGCCCAGGAGTGATGTTCGTGATGACTGGCTCTTCATCATCATCATCATCATCAACCCCCTCGTCTACATCTACCTCCATAACTGTAAGGCTTTCTGGAACCTTCCTTTTCACTAGCCTTGTCTTGTGGCGTGCATCACTCTCAGGCTGAGCTGGTGGCTTCCAAGTGGCATCTAGATCATCAGAAGCGGGGCTTGAAGAAGAAGTTGATGGACTAACCCTCCTTTTCCTTGCTGTGGGTATGGAAGACAATGGATCTTCTGGAACAGTGGCTTGCTCCTCTTCGTCTCCAAAAAGCTCGATTTCCTGAACTGCCCCTACTTCAGGTGGAACAACTACTATTGTGGGCTGTGGTTCCGGCTGTGGTTCCGGCTGCGGCTGTGGTTGCGGCTGTGGTTCCGGCTGTGGTTGCGGTTCCGGCTGCGGCTCTGGCTGCGGCTGGGGTTGCGGCTGGGGTTGCGGCTGGGGTTGCCCACTTATCTGCTGAGGTTCCGCCTGCAAGTGCGTGGATTGGGTACTACTTTGCGATAATGACATTTCAACATCACTGGTCGTTAGTAGACTGGCTACCTCTGCCACAGTCATGGGCTTGGGCCTAGGTTGCTGGGGTGGGCCCACTGATGCAGAGGTGCTGCTCCCAGCTTGGTCCCCGCTGGACACCGCTGCTGCAGGCGTAAGTTTTTTTACCAAAAACACATCGGCCAGCACACCAGTCTTGGCAAGTGCCACTTCCTTCTTTTGTCCCTTCTTCTCACTGGCAACTTTCTTGGTACTGGAGGACCTGGTACCTTTCTTTGGGGCCATCTTCTTCAGATGTCAGCAGGACGCAGGTGCACAAGTTGCAGAGATGTCTGTGGTCACACGTGGACGTGACGCGCAGCAGGACTTCTGCCTGGCAGTACAACGGGTGATGATGACACCTCCTCCTCTGTCTTTTTGTGCACCTAAAAGCAAAGAAGCCAGGAGAAGAACATCAGTGAAATGTTGCATTTGTTGTTCAATCAATCAATCAATCACAGAATTTGTAGAGCGCACTACTTACCCGCAAGGGTCTCAAGGCGCTGGGGAGAGGGAAGGGGGGGTGGTGCTGCTACTGGTCGAACAGCCAGGTCTTGAGTAGCCTCCTGAAGGTCAGCAGGTCTTGGGTCTGTCGTAGGCTTAGTGAAAGGGTGTTCCAGGTCTTGGCGGCGAGGTGTGAGAAAGATCTGCTGCCGGTGGTTGTTCTTCGAATGCGAGGGACGGTGGCGAGGGAGAGGTCGGCGGAGCGGAGCTGGCGGTTGGGGACGTAGAAGAAGAGTCGTCTGTTGAGGTAGGCTGGGCCAGTTTTGTGGAGTGCCTTGTGTGCGTGGATGAGGAGTTTGAAGGTGATCCTCCTGTCGACGGGGAGCCAGTGCAGGTTCCTCAAGTGGGGGTGATGTGGCTGTGGCGTGGTACGTCGAGGATCAGGCGTGCGGAGGCGTTTTGTATGCGTTGCAGTCGCTTGATGAGCTTGGCCGGGGCTCCCGCGTAGAGGGCGTTCCCATAGTCAAGTCTGCTACTGACGAGGGCCTGGGTGACTGTCCTTCTTGTGTCTGTCGGGATCCACCTGTAGATCTTGCGAAGCATGCGGAGGGTGTTGAAGCAGGAGGAGGAGACTGCGTTGACTTGCTTGGCCATGGAGAGCGTTGAGTCGAGGATGACTCCCAGGTTGCGTGCGTGGTCGGTGGGTGTCGGGGCTGCTCCCAGCGTCGTTGGCCACCAGGAGTCGTCCCAGGCTGAGGGGTTGGAGCCGAGGATGAGGACCTCCGTCTTGTCCGTGTTCAGCTTTAGTCGGCTGATCTTCATCCAATCGGCGACGGCCTTCATTCCTTCATGGAGATTGGCTTTGGCGGCGAGGGGGTCCTTGGTGAGGGAGAGGATCAGTTGAGGTTGTTGTGGTTCAATTACTAGCAGTACAAACAAACAAATAAAACAAATAAAAGATATAAATTAGTGTAGCCATTTGTGAGACTGTCAACAAGGGCTTTCATGGTATACTGTGTACACTGTCAGGAAGGATAGGAAAGAAGAGGAACAACAACCAAAATACAAATGTAATAGAAGTGGACCCTGTTTGGCATTAAATTATTTGCTCAGTCATCACATCATTCAGGGAGCTGCAGCTGGCAAAGGGGATGGATGCAAGCAGTAAGCCAAAAGGAAAACCATGCAGGCCTAAATGGCAAAAGCAGCACACTTAGTTAGCTCCCACCAGAAATGGCCACCAGCCACATGGACACTCACAAATCACAAGCAACAAGCATGAGGCCTGGAAAACAATGTACTGAAAACAGGCCTACGATAGCCAGGCAAAGGCTGCATGGTAAACCACACTGCTTTGCCTGTAATGCAATAAAATGCAAAAACGAAAATACACAGGGCTAAACAAGGCCTGCAACACACCACACACAACTAAGGCATGTATTTAACACACCCCAAAAAACTGAAATACACCCAAAATCCACATTTTGCAATTCAATCCAATGCCATCCATGTGCCCTAAATGATGTTTAAATTGAACAGAACACACAGAAACAGTTGTTTCATGCACCCCTGACTACCTCTGGGCCCACTGGATGAAAGGTCTTTTGGCAGACTACGCTACAAGCTTGCAGGCCTATGGATAAAAGCACACTACCGGCCTTCAAAATGGCCGCCAGCCTCATGGCCAGGCCCACAACAACAAGAAACTGAAGACAGACAATGCAGGCCTATGGCAAAAAGCACACTGCCTGGCTTCAAAATGGCGCCAGCCTCATGGCCAGGCCCACAACAACAAGAAACTGAAGACAGACAATGCAGGCCTATGGCAAAAAGCACACTGCCTGGCTTCAAAATGGCCGCCAGCCTCATGGCCAGGCCCACAACAACAAGAAACTGAAGACAGACAATGCAGGCCTATGGCAAAAGCACACTGCCTGGCTTCAAAATGGCTGCCAGCCTCATGGCCAGGCCCACAACAACAAGAAACTGAAGACAGACAATGCAGGCCTATGGCAAAAGCACACTGCCTGGCTTCAAAATGGCCGCCAGCCTCATGGCCAGGCACACAACAACAAGAAACTGAAGACAGACAATGCAGGCCTATGGCAAAAAGCACACTGCCTGGCTTCAAAATGGCCGCCAGCCTCATGGCCAGGCCCACAACAACAAGAAACTAAAGACAGACAATGCAGGCCTATGGCAAAAGCACACTGCCTGGCTTCAAAATGGCCGCCAGCCTCATGGCCAGGCCCACAACAACAAGAAACTAAAGACAGACAATGCAGGCCTATGGCAAAAGCACACTGCCTGGCTTCAAAATGGCCGCCAGCCTCATGTGCAGGCCCACAACAACAAGAAACTAAAGACAGACAATGCAGGCATATGGCAAAAAGCACACTGCCTGGCTTCAAAATGGCCGCCAGCCTCATGGCCAGGCCCACAACAACAAGAAACTAAAGACAGACAATGCTATGGCAAAAAGCACACTGCCTGGCTTCAAAATGGCCGCCAGCCTCATGGCCAGGCCCACAACAACAAGAAACTAAAGACAGACAATGCAGGCCTATGGCAAAAAGCACACTGCCTGGCTTCAAAATGGCCGACAGCCTCATGGCCAGGCCCACAACAACAAGAAACTGAAGACAGACAATGCAGGCCCATTGCAAAAAGCACACTGCCTGGCTTCAAAATGGCCGCCAGCCTCATGGCCAGGCCCACAACAAGAAGCCTAGGCCACAAAGGGAAACACATGCAGGCCTTAGTATATGGCTAAAGTAGCACACTTGTAACTCCCACCAGAAATGGCTACCAGCCACATGGACACTCACAAATCACAAGCAACAAGCAGGAGGCCTGGAAAACAATGTACTGAAAACAGGCCTATAATAGCCAGGCAAAGGCTGCATGGTAAACCACCCTGCTTTTGCTTTGCCTGTAATGCAATAAAATGCAAAAACGAAAATACACAGGGCTAAACAAGGTCTGCAGCACACCACACACAACTAAGGCATGTATTTAACACACAGCCCAAAAAACTGAAATACACCCCAAAAAAACACATTTTCCAATTCAATCCAATGCCATCCATGCCCCCTAAATGATGTTTGAAATTAATAAATACATCACACAGCAATCCATGACCCATGACTAGCTCTGGACCTACTGGCTACCCACAACGATTTATTTTAAAAAATGATGAAAAGTACCAAAAATGAAGTTGCAGCAACTGCAATGCCCCAATCAAACAACACCAACTTACTTGTAAAATCTCAAATTCCAAAATCCTCAAATCCAATGATAATGATGCAGCAGCCACAAAGAGTGATCCTTCCAGCTCAAATCCAAGTGAAAAATGAACAGGAGATGGACAAAGCACTGGGAGGAGCCTGCTGGACAGGAACAGGAAGTAGGAGACTCTGTGGCACTTCCTCCCTCTCCCCCCCCAAAAAATTTGACCAAAAAGGACAGCCAAATATCAATCTGAGGTTTTTTTTTCAGCCAAATCATCAATTTATAGAAGGTTTGATGCTGCTTGCGATGTTATTGTTCTCCAGATTGAAAATTTTGCGTGTTCGGGATCGCGAGCTGTACAAAAATATTGCCGGATGTCCGATGGCGCACCCGAATGACGTGTTCACGGTCACAATCTCTCTCGCGGTGCACGATGGCGCGGCGAATGACATGTTCGCGATCGCACACTCTCGCGTTGTCCGATTGCGCGGCGAATGATGTGTTCGCGATCGCAAACTCTCGCGGGATAACGCGGCCGGCTACCGAAATCTCGTGGCGCACGCGAACGGATACGAAAACCCGTCGGCGAACGCAGGAATTCCGGTAAGTTGCTATCGCGCGCGCTAGAACGCATTTTTAAAGCGCGACAAGAAAATAATTCCGCTACGCCGCGGATCGCGGAATTGCCTAAATTCCGCAAATTCCGCGAGCGGAGCGGAATTGGATGCCCAGGGTTAATAAACATACAATTTGTGTTTTTTAAAATAAGTAAAATATGTATATATACTTATAAATTATTTAAATATATTTAATTTGTTATTTTACTGTTACATGTTAATATATTTAATGTTTACTATTTTTAATATATAAGTTAAAAAAAGATATTTTGTAATTGATATTGGTGTATAACGATATTTTTTTTCAGTATTTTTGTCTTTTACATTATAAGTATAGGAAAACAATATTTTTCTTTTAGATATTTTTGGACTCAATAGTTATTTCCCACGATAGTTGTTATTTCGATATTTTGTTCTAGAACAGAGTAGAGTGGCACTGTGTAAAATATAGTGAGTGGTTTTGTACCGGTGCAGGGGAGTTAGTATTCTATTGTGTTGTGCGGTATGGAGAGGAGTGGAATTGTGAATTTCAACACAGAGGACCCGATTCCGATCTCGCTCCAAAGGGCTCCTGACAGCATCCGTCAGGAGCGAGTCCGAGTCGCGCGTGCGATTTCCGACCAACTCGTCCCGCCGTACGAGCGAGCAAGTACGATGTGAATATCGCCTCACGCTCCGAGCGACTCGTACCTGTCAGCAAAGCCCTCCAGACGACTACAATATGGTCGACTCGTACAGAGCAATGGGTCCAATTCCCAAGCGACCAAGTACGATGCGCGCGTCGAGCAGCCGGATCGACTTGGAGCCTTCGACTCGAAAAAGCTTCAGGAAGCGGACTTCGGGGGGACGTAGGGGGGCCACCTTCCCCCATAGCCTTACGAGTCGGTCACAGGGGGGGACCCAAGGGGCCCCCCGACACATGCATGCACGGTGCGGAAGGCACCAAGGCGTCCCAGCGACAGGGGCGCCCTTTTCCGCGACGTACCTTTTTTCTGTATGGGAGCTCATGTACGCAACGTACATCAGGCTCCCATAGACGTCAATGGGACTCCTAGCGACCCGAGTCCGTCTGCACGTACTTGCATCGCACTCGGGAGCTCGGAGCCCAGGAACATGAGTCGTTCGGAAAGCTCTACGGGACCGAGTCGGCCGTAGGTCTTTCCCAACAAGATCGGAATCGGGCCCAGTATTGTAAAACTCATTACCCGATGTACAGTGTTACCGCATTAAATATTTCAACGTTTTGTAAGTGTTTTTCTCTTGTGCATTATGGAGCAAATTCAAAGACTTCATTTTGAAGTATATTAGTGGTACAGCAATAGTAATAATGTTACAAATATACATTGCAGGTTTTTCATGGTCATCCAAGGGTTCAGATGTTGAAAACGTTTTCAGGTTTTCAAGGGTGGTAGTAAAAGTACAGCCAAACAATGATGGGTTCCAGGACATCAGGATAACTACATAGGGGGTTAATGACACACTCCAGAAGAGGCCATGATCAGTGTCCAGGGCAGTTCTTTATCCTTTGTAAAAAATAGAACAGATCCAGTACTTCTGTGCTCCTATCAGGTTACAGACACAATGTCTACTCATGGACTAGTCTTCATCAAATCAAGGAATTGTTCTCAGAAACTTACATGGGAAACCATCATTGAAAAAGGGGAGATTATCCAGACTGACTCAGAGGAGGTGCCGTACAGACGTCGTTCGGCGCTGGATGCGGCACCGCTGGTGCTTTTGAAGTCTGACATGCTCCTCCTTGTGAACAGCCTTAATTAATTTACAAGTCAAAACTAGGAAAAAATTACACATGTTTTGATGTGGCATTTTAGGAACCTGAATCTCTGTATATTGCACCAAAGTAAGGTACACTGTGCAGAGTAAAGACAACTCTTATTGCTTTACAGGGCTCAAATGACTAACACTACATGCTCTATTTTGTGGCAGTGTGGGCGATCAGTTTAGGCTTATCAGAAGATAGTGCTAAGCAATTGTTGTACTCACAGAGGCAATAAAGGAGACACACACTCAAAAATATATCCGAGACAAATTTAGAAAAATAACTAATATTTTTATATAAATTTAGATACCACAAACTTTGTATACAGGTAGGTACTTTGTGCGTTATCGAAATTAGCAGGTAAGTCAAACATACAATACGTCTTCATGCGTAATGCTTTCCTATGTGAGAAAGAACATTTACTGCATACAGATACTTGCAATGCGTTTCCGTGGGACCCCTTTCGGCCGTGATGAGGTAGAGGGACCAGGACCAAAGTTTCACCAGCAGGTTGGTCATATCTGCCCTGGTGAGGGTTCACTGTCAGAATATTGACCTCCAATATTTTGCAATACAAAAACATTGTGACCAAAATATCGATGACAAAAATATCGTCATCCTATATTTATAATGAGAAGTACAAAAATATCAAAAAAATTTGATGTAATTACTAGCATAGTAAATATCATTTTAAAAATATCTATAAAATAAATTAATAATTATTAAATAAATTAAATGTAAAATACACATATATAATAATTAATATATATTTACATATATCTACTTAAAAAATAATTCTAACTAATAATTTTAATTTATATTATGATTTCAAATTTATTAAATAATATATTAAAAAAAATATATACTAATAAAATCTTTAAAAAACAAACCGTTCTAATTAAATTAAAAAACGAAACTACTTAATTCTATAAATGTATTAAAAATATTTCATACATTAAAAACATCAATAATTAAAAATATAATGTTAAATAAACAAAAAGACCATATGAATTACAACAATATAAAATAAAAAATAAAATATAACATTAAATACATATACTATTCCCACTACAATTTATTTAAACCTACGCAAACTATTATAAAAAATATATTTGAAAAAACTTACAATTCCGACTTCACACAACGCAAAATAAACAAACTTGGTACATTTTACAAATCTCCCTCCAATAAATACAATAGAAGTAATGTTTAATTGCAGATAGGTTTTATTTACTATAAGCAATTAACACACTACAACAGTACGGAAACTGTTGCAGTACAGAAGGGTAAATTTTTTATACTCAAACAGTAGGGAAAGTGTTGGATTGCGGAATAGTAAAATTTACTATACCCACTCCAGTGCGTACAACAGTAGGCAAACTATTGGATTCTAAAGGGGTAAAAATGACTATTCCCACTCCAATAAGTACAACAGAAGCGAAAGTGTTGGTTAGAGGAGGGGTAAAATTTTCTATTCCCACTCCAGTCAGTACAACAGTAGGGAAAGTGTTGGATCGTGGAAGGGTAAAATGTACTACTCCCACTCCAGCAAGTACAACAGTACGGAAAGTGTTGGATTGCAAAGGGGTAAAATTTACCATTCGTACTCCAGTCAGTACAACAGTAGGGAAAGTGTTGGATTGCGGAGGAGTAAAATTTACTATTCCCACTTCAATTAGTGCAGCAATAATAAGCCACTAAATATCTTGAACAAAATAAAATTACTTCAAAAAAATTACATTAAAAAATATAAATATGTTAATAAAATATACAAATATATTTAATTTAAACATGTTTTTAAATAAAAACATATTACAATGTTAAATTCATATGACAAATACCTACAAATATCATTTGAAATAAAATTCATAAATGTTCATAGGAATAAACTTTATTTAAAAATTAATTTTTAACAACAAATTAATGACATAAATGTATTTGTCTTCCCACCGCATAATCACACTAAACTCCCAACCTGCACCAAAAAATTTACTTAAAAAAATATTTATACTATTAATTTAAAATAGAACAATCCAATTATCATTAATTAAATATTGATGAATTGTATATAATGTATTTCCCACAATAAACCCCCACAAAACACACAATACACTCATAAAACGTAACAAAAATGATTTACACAATTAACATGATTCATTATCAAATTAATAATTACAAAATAATTATTAATTACTTAAAATTATTTACTTCCACTACATACCCCTCCAAAACCCACATAAAATCTAAAACAAATAATTTAATAACATGATTAACATAATTATCAAACAAATATATACTAAAAACTAAATAGTAATTCATCAAAATAATTTAATTTCCTACACTTTACACCTATAAACACCATAATCCACACCTAAAATCAAAAGTAAAAAAAATATTTACACAATTAAAACAATTGTCAATAAAATAATTAATAGTATTTATCAACTAATAATTAATTAAAATTAACTTACTCCCCACCCTTTACCCCTATAAACCCCACAATCCGCACCTCTTTTTTTTTTGATTATTAAACAAAATCAATTTTCAGTTAATTTTAATTACTAAGGGCCTCATTAGGATCACGGTCTCACCGCCATCGTAAGGCCATTTTCCGCCCGCCAAATTACAATGGCGGGCTGTTTCATGGCAGTCGGAAACTCTGACCACCACGCATCCGATGGGCTCCTTGAGCCCGCCAGTGCGTCAGAGGCCTCCTATCCCTAAAATGGTGGCGTGCCTACCAGGCACCGCCATAGGGATTAGGATGGTGCCTCCCTGCCAGCCTTACCATGGCGGTTCACCGCCATCGTGAGGCCATTTCCCGCCTGCCATATTATAATGGCGGGCGGTACCGTGGCGGTCGGAAACTCCAACCACCACGCATCCAACGGGCTCCATGAGCCCACCGGTGCTGCGGAGGTCCTCATATTCCCTGAAATGGCAGCAGTGCCTACCAGGCACCACCGTTGGAATTACGATGTACCATCCCTGCCAGCCTTTCCATTGCTGGTGGGGATGGACATTGGGGGCCTGTAGCAGGCCCCCCTTCATCCAGGGCCCTTTCTTTTGGGGGTTGGGGAGCACCTACGGTGCCCCCCTACATTTCCCTGCACCATGTGGCAGGCACCGCATGGTGCCTGCCACGTAGTGCAGGGAAATGTAATAAGTGCCTTTTTAACATTGCGGTGGGTGCTGCAGCCAGCAGCACCTGCCGCAATGTTAACTATGGCAGGTGTGACCGCCGTGGTAGCGGTTGCATCGTAATCCCCCCTGTGGGACCGCCACCTTGTAGTTGAGCGGTCCCATTCCCTGAGACGATGGCGGATGGACTGAAGTCTGTCCGCCATCATAATTAGCCCCCAAGTGATAGGCACCGCATGGTGCCTATCACGTAGTACAGGCATTTTCCATTGCAGCAGGTGTTGCAGCCAGCAGCACCCACCGCAATGGAAAACCTGGACAATGCGACTGCCACGGTGGCGGTCGCATTGTAATTTGGCCTGTGGGACCCAGACCCTATGTCGGGCAGTCCCCATCTCCGTAAGGGTGGCGGGCGGACGTGAGTCCACCTGCCATCCTAATCAGGCCCTAAATAATGAATTAAATATATTTCTACCCACCCTTTACCCCATAACCCTACAACCAAAAAATGTAATTAAACAATTAACATAATTATCAATTAATATTAATCAACATAATTATCAATTCATATTAATCAACAAATAATTATTAATTAAAAATAAATTACTTTTCCACCCTTCACCCCTATAAACCCCATATCCTCCACATAAAATGTACTTAAAAAAAATAACAGTTAACTTAATTAAATAAGAATAAATTCATTTTAAATAAAAAAATTATAAATGTATTATCATTAAATAACTTCCCACCCTGTACACCTATAAAACCCACAACCCGCTATGGAATTAAACAACACAAAATGTAATTAAAATAAATATAATAACTACTAAAAATGTAACCAATATTTAACAATTATACAAAAAATTACATCATACACATTGAAAATATAAACTAAAATACATAATAAAAATATATTTTAAACAACTATTTTTTAACCATATTAATGACTTCGGTATTTTAAAAACCAATATTACTCACCTTAAAACCGATATTATTTATATCGATATTTCCATGTCCCGATATTTTAGAATCGATATTCTTGTACATCGATATTTTAAACTCAATATTTTTTCTGAATACCCTGGTGAGTCTGGGTGCAGAGGTGCTGGGTTGGTGACCGTACATGCTACACATTAGAAAGGAAGGGGGACCAACTGGAAATAGGCTGCAAGAGGAGACTTAGGGACAAGTCCGGGAGCACCCAACTGGGGGGTGGGGGCAAGTTAGTCGTGAGGGTTCTGGGCGCATGGGGGAAGCAATCGGTTTCTTTGGTCCGGACGGCTCAGTTGCACTGGGTTTTTGTCAGCTTGAACTCATCCGTCAAGGCGCTTACTGGTTTCGGTCAGGACCAGTAAGAAGGACTAAAACAGAAAAGCTGGGCCACACTTGGTGCCGGCCTCTGTGGTGCTGACAGCCCGCCATCACAACGGAAAAAGGGACCGCCCGCAAGAGGTGCGGCAGTCCTGCTGTGCCTATTAGGATGCGACCGCCACCATGGCGGGCGCATCCTGTATATTTAACATTGTGGTGGGCGGTGCTGTATTCAGCACCCGCCACAATGTTAAAAGGACATGTTGTGCTTTTGCATGCACAACGTGACAGGCACCGCGCGGTGCCTGCCACCTTGTGCATGCAAATGTCGGGGGTACCATGGGTACCCCCAAGTGCAGCCACCCCCCCAACCACCTGGGGGCCCGCAACGGGCCACCGAAGGCATTCTCCGCATGCCTTTCCATGGCGGAGTCTCCGCCATGGAAAGGCATGAGACCGCCATCATCGTAATATGGATGGCGGTGCCTGCAAGGCACTGCCACCATATTGCAGGCCTCTTCCGCCCGGTAGGCAATCAGGCGGATTGCCTACCGGTGGAAAACTGGTGGATGGTCTTTCCGTCCGCCTGGGTCCCCACCGCCATCGTAATATGGCGGGGGGGAAATGTTAGGCGGGCGGACGAAAATGGCAGGCGGATCGCCACCGCCATACGGGCGGCAGCGATCCACCCGCCATCATAATAGGCCCCTTAGTCTGGAAAGGAACAGGTGTTCTGTTCATTCAGAAAGTGAATGAGCAATAAAGATGCCATTAAGTCTTGTTTTTATCGTGACATATTTGCTGTCTTTTCAAGGAAAGATGTCAAATGTCAGTTTGTCTTTTAACTAATTGCTGCTTGGAGAATGAGGTTTATTTTTCTCTCTCTTACTAGAGTTAGAGGTTTTTGTCAAGTGAGATGTCTGAAGATGGCAGTTATTTTTCTGTAACACAACATTTAAATAAATAGCCTGTAAATTAATATTACAAATATTTCAAAATATCAGGAATTACATTTTTTAATTAAGAAGTGTGATGCAAACAGAGTTAAATAGGAGTAAAACAAACCAGAATACTATACTTGGTGATGTGCAAATGACACATTCGCAGAAACTCTATTTCCAAACATTGGGGC